>CM031859.1:32992973-33068117 GCA_018697195.1 Certhia americana
AGAAAGGAAAGATAAAGAGAAGAAAAGTCAAGAAGCAAAAGCAGGCAAGGGAAAGAAATAATAAGAGTAGGAAGAAAGAAAGCATCCTGTGCGCAAAAAAAACAGACCCAGCAGTGTGCAAGAGATGGGCCGAGTGGAGCCTTCCTGATAAATCAGTTACTTTTTAATTAGATGCGGAGCTTTTAAACGACAATGGAGTAGACATGATAAAGAGCAGGCTATTAAGTTTCCCAATTACAGAGCACAAAGAATCCAATAATTTATGTGCTGATAATCTCCTGGTAATCCTCCGGGTGCTGCCGGAGCGTAAGCATCCTGATTACTCCTCTGCTCTTACATGGATTTGTTCTCCTACCATAGCTGAACTTCCCCGTTATGTTTGGCACAGCTCATTTAAAACAACCACAGTTACCTCACAGCCAAACCACTGGCCTAAGTTTAGCTAAGATGAATAGGCAGCCGTTCATCTGCGACAGAGCCTTTGGTGTAAGTGTGGCCAATTAGTCACACGTTTGGTGTTCTAATTAGGCAACACTGGGCCTTTCAGAAAATGTGCTGTTGATTTAGGTACTTCCTCAAACAATGCTAAATTGTGTTATGTGAAATTCAATTAGTTCTTTTCTAAATGTTTCCACATCTGTTATTCTTTAAGCATAAAGTGATGAGGAGAGAAGGAGAAGTGAAAAGCCAGAGTCTCCACTGGTGAAATATGTTAGGCCTCTGGGACCAGCCCTTTTTCCAGCTTTTGACCCTGAACAGTGATATACAGGAAGGAACAAAGTTGGAGAGCTATCATGGTGAAGCCCTTTAAAATAAATCATTATAGAAGAAATACTGCAACTGTAAGGGAACATAATCTCCTATGATAGCCATAAACTAAGCTTTGTTTGGAAACGGATGGCATGGGGAAAGCACCATTAAGCAAATGATTATAAATTCTTTTTTAAGAACTCCATTTTTTTTACGATAATAGTGATATGTTTAAATCCCAAGATTAACCAAAAATAAGTACAGAGCCAGATTACTGTTTTGTGGAACAGTTTTGAGTAGTTTTATTTTTGTGTCAGAATTTTCCTCTGAGGTCTCAAAAAGGTGGCAAGACCTCCTGTAGGAGGTTTTCAGGGGGAAGGAATGGGGTGCATTTATTATTTCTGTTGCGGCATTTTGCAATTTTCTCTTGACGTTTAGAAGAACAAAGCACCACAATCCTTTTGATCCCTTGAACAAAGCACCAGGCTTTCAGTGGAGCTTTTCAGCGCTCCTCGTGACCCATGAGGTTTACATTTGCTAAGGGCTTCTCCCAAAATGTGGGCTACCTCTGGCCCTTGCTGTGGCCATGCTGTGTGTCCGACCTTCAGCACACAGATGTCGGGGCATCGGCGAAGGCAGAGCAAAGATTTCTCCAACGTCGTGACTCAGCCAAAAACCACAGCTGTCTAAAGGTGAAGTTGTACAAGCATTTGATCCTTGTTGCTGTTATCACCTTTTCACTGACCAACATTTCAAGCCTTATCTGTGGCTGGCAGGCCATGTTTCAGGTTTGTCAGAGCCCGGATATAGCCCGTGCGGTTTTCTGATGATATATCTTGATAAGATTTGTGGAATGCGAGAGATGAAGTTGTCAGCACTGCTTTGTGGCACCTCCGTACATGTCAGAAAATGAAAATATTTTCAGAAGCGATGGCATTATTTTGACTGGTGACACAAACTTCTAAGACAACACATGTCCTTGAAAAGTAAAAAAAAAGAATGCACAATATTTATAATAAAAGACAAAAAAATGGTCTGTCCTGGAAAGGCATCAAGTTTGAAGGGGGAACCAGATGAGAATGAGGAGGTTTGTAAAATCAAGCCTTTCTGGAGCTAAACTGATAAACTACTTTTTCCAGCTGTAATTACTGCTATTGCATAGACACATCATCCATGTAAATCAGGACTTGAAGTCTTCCTTTTCATAAAAAAACCCTTAAAATAAAGTAGAACCAAACAACTGCACAGAACCCTCTTTTCAGCTGTCATGTTTGCCTCCAGGTTCAATCATCACATATAAGGCAGTCTGATCAAGTCACAGCCTCCTAAACAGAACTATTTTTTCCCTCAGATGATGATAAAATTAAAGAAGTGTGCAAAGCTTAGCAGAAATCTAGAAAGCCCCAGCTCCATGTCATTTCCCATGCCTCTGCAGGACTCACTGAGGTCCTCAGCTTGAGTAAGAGCACGCTGCCAGATTTAGAGGTGGCACTAATCTGTGCCAGCCATAATCTGAGCATTATGATCTTACAAATAATACAATATTCACGCATTATTTCTTAAAAATAAACAGCAGGAGGAGGCCAGCTGTGAACTCATTCTGCATTTAAAAAGTTTTGAAAGCTTTTTGTTCAAGAGATGAAGGAAAATTGGAGGCAAATAAATATCCTTAATAGTTGTTGGAATAATGCAGGTATTTTTATTGAAAAATCCTGCTGCATGAAAGCCAAACTATTAGTAGCAATGCATATGTTTTTGGAAAAAATATCTGGCATCTTCCAGAAAAATAATAAAAAAGAGCTATCCAAGTCAAACCTTGAGACTTGGTTTGATAAAAAAAAAAAAAAAAAAAAAAAAAAAAAAAGGGGGGGGGGGAAGAGTTGGCAGAATTTTATTCCTTTAGAATAAAAGTTTAGTTTCTCTTTTCAAACTGCAGAAGTTGTCAGAAAACATGATATTTCTCCTAAGTGATGAACAAAAGTTTTCTTCTTAAATTAGGCTAAAAGTATTGAGACAGAAGAATATTTTCAAAGTTTGATAGAAAGTATTAAAATAAAAACCTTTCAGAAAAGAAAACCAGTTTTGAATATGTCTAGAAGTCATGAATTTTTGACAGAGAAATGTTCTACCTACCTCCCTTGAGGTCTTTGAATTTTGTTTCTAAATCAAATCAAGTGCATTAAAAGTCTGTTAATCTATCTTCTTCCAGAAATATGATGCAACCAAAATTAACTTGACTAATTCTCTAACCAATATGGCTTTTTAATGTCCACCCAGAAGAAAATTAAGTTTGAACAACTCTCTAAAAAACCAATCAACCTAGGTTTGAAAGAGAACTTCCGTTATCTAAAACCAATGAGGTTGTTTGTAACAACCATGGTTTAGTTGCCTGAAGTTTTGCTCCAAATTCCCCTACTCAACAAGCATCTTTGAGGTCCCACATGGCACACTCATCCTAAACATCTAAAAGCTGCCCTGTGCAATGCCTCTACCTCACTGATTAGGTGATAGTTAGCAGAGACAGATTTACCTGAACGAAGAGTGCTAAAATGACTTGTTGCCAATGACCACAGGTCTCTTCTATGGATGTGTCTGTGTTTATACACATCACAAATAAAATTATAACCCCTGCCATCATTCACAGGCAAGAGTTCAAACATCCTGCACCAATACCTTCACCCTGGCTCATTTTAAGTAACTAAGCCCCATATTATCATTCAACACTATTAACACTTTTCTAGACCAGGAAGGTAGAGGTTTTCAGGAATGTTTTTAGGTGCAACAAGCATTTACAAAGCAATATCTGACAGGAAAATAAATGACTAACTGAGGACTGGACAAAACCAGCAAATTATCTGGGAATGCACTGAAGGAGAAACTCCATCTGTAGTGATCCTACTGTGGAAAAGGACAGCAGAGGCAGAGCTAATCCTGAGCTCCCTCACATGTGTCAACTGAGAAACTGGCATGCCCACAGAAAATGCCCTCATATTAAATCCTGCATCTAGGATCAGAAGCACATCAATCTTCATCTCCTTAGCTGCTAGCTGCATTCCTAATCCAGGCAGGTTGAGCCCAAGCCCTCCCAGTGAGAGGGAGTACTTGGATTTCCTGAATCTGGTTTTTAATGGGGGATAGATTGACCAGATGATATTCTGGTTTTCATCTCTTATGTTAATAGAGGCCTCCACATCCAAAAAAAGTTTGGTTTTGGCATTGGGCTGTTTTTATCACAGTTTGTGGTTGTATTTTAAGACACGCTCTTGCCTGCTGTATATTTTTTCAGTCAGAGGAAAGGAGCACCTTCCTTCTTTCACCCCTGGAGTTGGCATGTAGTGGATGCAAGCCAGCTTCACTCCTCAGAGCCACAGACTTCAGGCTGTAAGGCTGGGAAGGCATGCGCCTCCCTTAAATTTTTAACAAGAAAACTCGTTAACAGCAGCCCACTGCTGCTTCATGCCTCTGGTTCTTGGAGGGCACCTTTCTATGCTTAAGCTCCCTGCTCTTCCTTTTGCCCCACCATGTCCATACATGTCCCTTTCTCTCCTTCAGTTATTTCTAGGGTGAATCTGCTCTCCTCCGATTCTTGACTCTTATCAGCATAATCAGAACCACTATTCACCCTACTGTGGGAGGCTAAAGAACTTTTTTGTCTTACTTCATTTCCTTATCTCCTCTCAGAGCCCTGTCCTGCATCTCTAAATTCAGCCTACAGTCTGCAGCAGCAGGTGAGGCAGATGAGGTCTGAGGGGTCACTGTCATTAGAGATGTGGCTCTTCCTTGGCTGAAGTGCCATGGATATCCCTGGAGGGATGGGCACAGTAACAACCCAAGGCCATCTCTGTCCCAGAACTCTGGAAAAGGGCAGGTGGGGATCTGCTCTCCAGGCACCTTGTTCATCTCTAACTGTGCTGTTTAAAAACAGTTTTCTTCACATGTTTTTTCTGACTGCCCAGTGACTGTTCTCTCACATATGGGTTGTATTGTTCTCTCACATATGGGTTGTACCTTTTATAAAGAATAGCTGCTATCATTTCTTCCTCCTTTTTTTTTTTTTTTTTTTTTTTTTTTTTTTTTTTTTTTTTTTTTTTAAGTTGCAGCTGTATGAAAAATTCAAGGCTATCCTATCAATGAAAGGCATGGTAGGATTTCTTTGAAATTGGCACTTATGTCATCCTGTTCCGTTAAATAACTGAATGTGTAGTCTGAACCTACAGACTCACAAATCCTTTCATGCAAGCCTTCTACCAACAGAAATCTAACAAAATCAGAGAGTTCCACTCACATTATGCAGTTTTGTAAGAGTTTTGCCAGGTGCTGTCAGCAGCAATAAACCTGGCATCCTTTTAGAGAGAAAAAAGCTTATTCGCCCAATATTTCTAGGCTCACTAAATAGCTGTCCTTAGATTTTATTTTTAGAAGTACCTTCACCACTCAATGCCTTAACATATTATATTAGTATTAGGACAAACCCCCTCCAAGAACCTCTCCATACTCTTCTGCCAGGCAGAAACTTGTTCTCCCTATGCTCTGCCCAAAAAACTGTGTCACCAGGTTAGCCTGGAGCTGAGCCCAAGGTAATAGGAGCAACCTCTAGCCAGGCTTGTGAACCAGAGCATATTTCTGTCCCATTGAGTCTATTCCCTGGCTGGGTTTGAGACTGCCCACAGCTGGCTGCATCACACTGAAGCAGGGCATACTTGTCCCTGCCTGCCACAAATCACACAGATCAGCCTCCTGCCTGTGAGGGGAACGGCAAAGATTTTACTCAAGGTAAAAGGTGTAGGCTTCAGAAAACAGACCAAGAAATTTACTTACAGCCTATTAATCAGATACTGCAGCACTGTACAGGCTGCTGATGTTCACATTATAAAAAAGGATATTGAAAAACTGGAGAAGGTGCAGAAGAGAGCTGTAAAAATGATTCAGAGACTGAAGAAAGCGCCCCACACTGAAGCACTCAAAGAATTCAATCTGTTTAAGTTATCAAGAAGAAGACTGAGAAGCCACTTGATTACACTGGGTAATACCTTCACCAGGAGAAACTGGTGGTTTACTTACACTCCACTTACTAAGGAACCAAAGAAAGGCATGGCCAGAACAAATTTCTTGAAAGACAGGCAAATGAAATCTGAAAAAACCAATTGCTTTTCCACAATTATTGTCCAGAAAATACTAAGATCAGGGAAAGCCTGGCTTTTCATATCTTTAAATCAGGACTGAATGTTCTAGAAATTGTATTAGTTACTGGTCTTGGAGAAGAAGTAACGTAATAAATGAAAAAGTGTGCTCCACCATCAATGCCTTCTTTACCACTGTGGCTATTCTCAGTGGCTAGTGAAGGCCAAAATCCTGATTTGAGTTTTTACAGGCATAATCCTCATGCCTAGGGAATGCTTCCTAGGTTTGCCTGAGACTATCCCTGGCATACTGATTTTGCCTGTGTTTAGTGGATAATTAGAAGAAAGTTATCTGGCAGATGGATGTTTTTGGAACATGAAATTTACTGAAAATTATTGTGAACATGACAGACATTGTGGACACCTAGAATATCCAAAGACATCTGAACTGACTATTCTGCTGTAACAAATAGCTCTGTGATTAGATGGGGGCAGTGCTTCCATCCCAAAGGCAATTTCACAACAGAAATTAGAGTTTGTAGAGTGAGGGGAAGATGGGAGAGGGAAAGAGAAACATGAAATCCCATAGCCACCCTTTTCTTTATTCCCAGAAAGTGAGAATGGCACTCAGTGTGGATTGTGGCCTATGGGAACACAGATGAAAACTTGAGTCAAGAAGGCAATTCTTAAGGTCTGGTTTTAGGAAAAACCATGAGAAAGGCAGCAAGGCATGTCAAAGTGAAACACCATGGCAGGAAAGAGACTGTGTTCACGTTGGGATACTAAGAAGTTTTGCTGGGTGCACAGGAACGCTTGGAGAGGCATAACTGTAGCCAAACTTTGCTTTGGGCATCTTTCCTTTAACTCTTGCCTTTAAAATAACACTATTTTCCTGTTCTTTTCACTGATGGGCTGACACACTGTTTGTACTGGTGTAAGACAATCCTCTGAAACACAGAGAGGAATTCTGGGGAGGGGTGTGTGCGGATGCAGTCTCTGTGTTGCCACGTTGCCTTTGTGATATTGCAGCTAAAAGAGAAAACTTTTTTCTGGGGAGCATCAGTGCAGCTGGGGTGTGGACAGGTCTCTGAGATGACAACATTCAACACATTTTCTTTCCCCTGTTTGCCAACAGATGGTGGGAGAGAGAGCCTCTTTCCTGCCCAAAGCCTTCAGGTCAGAACAATTGTATTTCCTTTTAATTACCTGTACATGAAAGACTACTGTACTCTGCAGCTTTTGTCCTTCCTGAGACATTTTGCAACAGAAGCACTGAGCAGCTCTGGGAAAGCATTGTGTGCAGCTACAGCACAACAGTGCAACTTGGGGTAAAGATCTGATTTCCACATTGTGCAGGAGTTATGTTCAGTGAAAATTATATAAATGTAGTATACCAGCTCATATGTCATTTCCACAGAACGTTACAACCATTCTGTTATGTAATAGTGAGCTAATAAAGTCAACCCAAAACTCACTATATCACATTCTACATGATGTCACCTCATTCATCCTTTTTCCCTTTTAATTTCAATCTCATCTCTATTTCTACATTTACCTTCTGAAGTATTTCTAGCACAGCATATTCCCAACACCCTTCTTATTTTACTGTGTGATCAAAACAATACAGAGTAAGAGGGCCTGAAATCTGGACTGGAAATATCATGAGAACAGGCTCTGTCAAGAGCTTTCCAGTATTTCCTGCTTCTGGTTGAGCTGGAAATACTCAAAGGGTGAAATCCTGGCCCAGCTGAAGTCAATGGGAATTTTGCCATTAACTTCAATGAGGCTAGAATTTCACTCTTGGTATTTACTCCATGTATCCAGTCTCAACTAGATCTGGTGTGGTGTGAAAAGGAAAACTTTTCTTCTTTCTTTTCCTTCCTCTTGCAAGATTTAATGCTTAAAAAAATCTTGCACGTTCAGGTTAGATGTAAATGTTGAGCAATGCCAAAAAAATTCCCATGTTACCCAAATGAATCGTTTCTTCTCTCTAAGCAGTTGCACAGCAGAAATTGAGGTATTACAAATATAAAATGATATAAAGATTCAGAAATGAAAGCTGCCTGTATAAAATATATACTTCCTCTCTTTTGTCAAACCCTATAATGGAGATAGCTGTGCCCATTGCAGGACTTTGATGCCAAAATCTTTTGTTGATGGCAGTACAGGCGTTTTTGGCTGTGAAAAATGGATTTTTACTTTCAGACAGGATTCTCCTCGCAGAGGACTTCCTTATCAGTGACGGAGGATTTAGCTTGCTTTAAAGCTGATACATTGTGATCTCTGCTTTAGATGACACAAAATCTTAAATCTGATTCAGGGGATCGGGTGGGCTTTACCCTGTTTTACTTGTGCTTGCCACTGCCTTCCAGGAGGTGCTTTGAAATTTCTTAACCACCAGAGACAATCCATTATAGCAAGTCTTTTCCCTTCAAAACATGAAATTAGTTCTCTTTCTGCTAAAACATCCAGCTCAATACCATGTTCATGTTTTACATTATAGAAACATTTTAATTGCAGGCTATGTAATTATGACAGTCTCCAAAAGCAAACTGACCAGTCTGATATTTGGCATGGTACTGATGAGAATTCAATGTCAAAGGACATTTCTGGAAATCTCCATATATTTTTGTATAGCCCCAGAAGACCCAATGAATGTCTAACTGAGAAAAATGTGTGCTTGAGCAGAAACACCATTCCCCGTTCTTTCCTAGAAGCAAGAAGTTTTCTTCTAGAAAAACAATAGTAGAAGCTCTCAGTTAATCCACAGCTATTCATTTTGTCTTCACTGACAATTAGCAGGCCTCCTAACGCACTGCCGCCTCACTTTGGCAGTCAGAGAAGCCCTGCCAAGTGGACTCAGGCTGACACACTCATTCTTCAGCCTGTATTTCCTGGTGCAAATAGTTTCTAGCTCCTTTCCAACAGCCAAATCCAAAGAAAAAAAAAAAAAAAGAAATAAAAAGGGCTTTGTTCTCCACGAAAAAAGCCACGGCTGCGGTCAGGAGCGCTGTGCACTAAGCCAGGCCATGAGGAAGGGAGGGAAATGCAGTCCGCTGTGTCCTGCCAGGCAGGCTCAGAGCAGCCCCATGCCTGCCAGCCCTGCCGGGATGCCCTGACCAAGACCTCCGACCACCCACCTCCTCCATCCCCACTAGCCCACAGTGAAAACCTGCCCCTTCTCCAGGCTCTGCAGAAGCCAAATCCTATTTTCTTCAAGACAAACCAGGAGGAAGTCTGCAACAAGGGAAAGAGAGGGAGAGTAGGTCTGAAGTGCAGATCTAGTCTCCCTCACACTCTACCATGTGAGCGTGGCTGGACCAATTCGCCACATGATCAGACCCTCTGAGACCGGGCAGCACCCTTTCATGGTCACTCTCTCTAAAATACAGTTGAAGAGTTGAGATGGCTTTACTGGCTGCAGGAAGGGAAAATGGCTTTAAATCATCTCTTCTGACCCTGCTTGCCCATTTCCAAAAAGAACTGTGATGGAGATAGCAGACCAGTGCCACAATCCCTGTTTGACCTGTTGCCTTCTTACACAGTTTCTTAGACAAAGCGTCCCCAACAGGCCAAGGCCAGCCTTGGACCAATGTTGTTCCTAGTTGCCTCCTGCATAACCACTTAGTGCTTACTTTGATGAATTCAGCTGTAAAGATTTTCTCATATTTGCTCTTTTCAACTCTTATTAAAACCAACATCCTTCGTCATCTGTCCCTCCCACCATCCTCCTAGGGATCTTCTCATCTACCCCATTCAGTGTGTGGCAGTATCAGGGTAGCTCTCTAGGGTCTACTGACTGGTATAAATGAAAATTTTACCCAGCTGACTACAACATGGCCTTTTTTACCCCCTATGGTTTAAAATACATGTTTCTGCACAACAGCTAGATGGTTATTGGCACACATAATTTTTTAATTGGCCCTCAAGAAACTTCCCACACATGTGCCAAAACAAGCAGTTTTCCATGTGGTAACATCAGGAAGGATTTCCCATCACCTCTCCGCTTCAATAGTTCAACTCCTGAGCTCCTGATTCCCTCTCCCCACAGCTTCCACTGGATACTCCCCTTCACCAAAGGGCATGTGGAGTTCCCACCACTGCTGGTGTGCCCTGTCTGCAAGCCCAAGCCTGCATGTTAACTTTTCAGCTGATGGAGAATTTTTCTTCCAGATCAGACTTACTGTGTCTTGTGGGGTTTCTACTTACCCCTGTGGCGTGGGACATAGTTTTTGTCCAGCAGGATTGTCTGAGCTTGGAAAACCTGCTTAGTACCCCACCAGCACGAAGGACTCTCATCCAGGAGGCACCAGGTCCAGAATCTCTTCTGCTGCTGCCACCATGTTTTTAAGGCTGAAATGTTTGCCTTAACTGGTAGTGGTACAAGATACTTGCATGAATCCCAGCAGCCTGCAGTATTTAGGAGGACAGGGTATATGATCCGCCAGCCCCTTCTGTCTTTAATTTCTAGGAAGCTATTATAGAGCCTTCCAAAAAGGCTCACGTCTGCCTGCCAGCACCACATTAACATGACTACTGCTTTGAAACACAATAGCTGCAGCAGCTCAGGATTTGCAATGCATCCCCCACTGCACTGCGCCGCTCTGCGCACGCCTATGTGCCATTAATGGATCATCACATGGGAAGTGTTTTCATTATTCCTTGCTTTTCCAGCCCTGGCGTTCCTTGGCAAATGCATAGCCCAGGCCACAGCAGCTGTCTGTCTTGCTCTCCTGCCTTTAGATTAAAACCATTTTTTTGTTGTTGTTGTTTTGAAGTGCCTATTGAAGTGACAGGACAGAGAAGGATGGCTAAACCCAAGTCCCAATATCTTTATTTCAAGACTACACTAATAGCCTCTAAGAATTTTTCTCTGCTGCACTTCAGATAAGAGCGGTGAGCCTATAAATTCATTAGCGAGTAATGGAGCAGCCTCACTTTATCTATGTCTTTTCACAGGACTAGGGTTTCATTCTGTGCCAGGAGTCATACATCACACTCAACATGTACGTCTCCAGAGCCAACCGAGAGAAAGTGCAGAAAAACTACTGTTAACAAGGGAGTAATTACATTCAGCATAAATTAATTATTGGTCACTCAGGACTGGTGGGAAAGGGCCACACAGACCGTATCCGACTGAGTTCCCACCTCTGAGGGAAGAAACATTTAAACGTGAATCATAAGACAATACGAGGTAGGTCTTTTCTGGTCTGCTGATCTTTAACTGCACATACTTGCTAATATGACATGTGGCTTATTTGCTTTAACACTATAGGTACATTGTATTTTTTTAGGGCAAACATGAGTGATAGTCATTTGGGACAAGGGTCATTTCATAGCAGACAGCATCAGACCCGACTAAGGGAAGCCAGGAGGGACTTTAAGATGTAATTCAGCCAAAAGAACAGGACATGGATCAGCAAGAGAGTGATGGAAGGTGTTCACGAGGAATTCAGATTATCACACACTGCAAATAAACCCTGAGAGGCTGTAGCAGCCAGGGGCCAAAGAAACCTTCCTGGCAAGTAGAGAGGAGCCCTCCTGCGGGGAAAAGAAGGTGGACTGTGCACCCAGGTCTCTTTGCCAAAGTGTTTGTGCCAGCTCAGAAAAGTCTATTTATGCTTTAACCCTGAAAATACTGACTTGGAATTGTGTAGGGGTGTGTAAAATAATGTTAGGTTAGTCTCCAATAACCAAGAGATTAAAACTGCAACTTTAATGCATGTAGAGCATTAAAATTGTTCCACATCCTGACAAAAATCAGGAAATCGAAAATTAAAGAGAATCCTCATAAATGGAAATTCTTGTTATCATGGGAAATAAGAAATGTATCAAGATACAAATGACAGATGTACTGTCCACTGGAAATCTCAGCTTGTAATTTCCAGGCTTTTAAATTTTTTTTCTTTATTTTTGCTCCTAAAGCAATGTAAAGTTAGATAAGAATTCATTCCCTCTCTGTTTCCCTTATTCACAGATATTTATACATATAAATAAAGAATTGCACAGAAACAAAATGCAAATTAGACTTTTTTTATATACAGAATGTTTTTCAAGCTTTTTATTAGTGAACTGGGTAGGAAAGTTTTCCTATTTGTGGAGGCCTAGGTTTATTGAATCCTAATGACTGTAACACTCAGACCCACTAGCTCTGTTTTCCCATAAAAAAGAAGCTAACATCTGCCTTCCAAGACTGGTTCTTGGAAATTCACCTGTAATATGAAAAATGGAGTTTCCAGGCTCAACTCAATGCAGTTCACGTTGGAGTGCCCTGAAAAGCAAGCTGTTTTGCCCTGTGTATTCTTGTTTTGCTGAAAATTTTCATGTCAGACCTCAGAAACCTTTCTTTCCATGAAAATACTGGGGCAAATGACCTGGAGTTTTATAACATCAGTGTTTTGTTGGAAAATTCCTGCCAATGGTAGCTGCCCACATCACACTGGAGGAGACAGTGGAAAGCTTTGTGTCTGTGGAGCTGGTCCATGGACCCCCGTGAGTTACAGTTGGTAGGGAATTTCAAAAAGTGCTGCTGTGACCTCTGGGGCTTGTTTCAGTTTAAAGATATACCTGGGGAAAATAATGTAGTTTATCCAATGACTGCACTGTACTGTACTGTTTACTTTTTTCTCCCTGCACTCTGACACACTCTCTGAATCTCTCTAAAGTGAGATTTTGCATATCCAGTTGGAAATAAACCTTAGAAGAGGAGAAATCTTGCCAAAGCCCAGTGGGCAAGAGATGAAATGCAAGGGCATGTGGCTGGAGATGGTCCTGTGCCCTGGAGACAGTGGAGTGAAATCAGCTGGTGGGAGCTGCCTCAGGGCACTGCCCTCCACCTCCAGATTGCAGGGAGCTGAGGTCTGTGCCCTGTGGTCAGGACTGGAACCAAGAGGATCTGCCTCAAAGGGAGCAGTGTCTGCTGGGGTGGGGGGGGATGATGAAAGGCAGTGGACAGTAACAGCTTCAGCAATTTGATTAAAGTACATGGCTTGCACCTCTCCCCAAAGTCCAAATGTCTAATTTCTCTTATCATTTATTTCTCTGATAGGAGCCATTGCTATTTCCAGAAGAAATCCAGCACGGTGACTGAGCTGCAGTGCCTCCAGGAAAGTGAGTGTTCAGGGCAGCCTGAAGCTCAGCTGTCCCGCTCATGAAGTGCAATGGCATCATAAAACTATTATGCAACAGTGACCAGCCACAGCCAGGTCACTTGCACCTTTTTGTAAGGCAAAGCCTCACAAAGCCTCACCTTTTGCTGCCCAGATGAGGCCTTTTTATTGTAAAAGGAGGCTGCTTTAACATAGAGCTAGATTTAAAAGAAGTTTAAAAAGAGGATCCTGCAGCTCAAATAAAGTGAGCCTTCTGGCTTCTCCCAATGACTGGCACTAGAGCAGATTATTCTGGAAGAAAGACAACCTCACAACCTCATGGCTTCAATTTCTCGAGCCAAAAAGCAGAGAGAAATCCCACAGTTATTAAAGCCAATAAATCAAGGCTTGAGTGATCTTGCGCATGGAATTAGAGAGCGCTTGCATTTTTCTGCCCTCAGAATTTTAAGAAAGACTTTTTTTTCTCCTTTACCTCATCCACCTTGGGTATCTTAAAAGCAGAAAGGCACCCCTGGGACCTGGAGGGCTCTATGAGATGTAATTATGGAACCTTACTTTTAAAGGTTTAAAAGTGCATCTTTATGGGCTCATGCAGTCCCAGTAACTGTAACAGTGGTTTATGTGTTTGATTGACATAAAACATGCCTCGACATTAAACATTTGCTTGACGTCCAGGAACATAGGTCCCTGTTCGTGGTGTCTGCTGTGCTTTTGCATCCCCAGGCAACAACCACCCCACAGCTGTCCTGTCCCTGGTGCTGGTGTAGATGCCACAAAAGACCCCTGAAAAGGCAGGCACCCCCAAAACGTGGAAACTGACTGTTACCATATCCTCTGCTCTCACCATCGCAGATAGAGAGAGAATGCAAACATCCAATGAAGCCACAGAAGTTTAGAGGCCATCTTTATGAGTGATGCTGTAACTCTGTTTTAGCTAATGGGATCTTTCTGCAGCTTCTCCTCTGACATCCGTCCCTGCAAGCTGCAATTTAAGCACAGCAAATATCAGCATCTATTGTTCTCAGCAAATCCCAAGTCTGTGACAATTTAGAAAAAATTCTGTCTGTATTTGTAACAAAGCACAAACTCCTTTCAAAACCTGAGCACAAGTTTTGATTAGCCTGTGTTGTGCTTTTTGTCTTTTCTTAGATGGAAGCAAATTTTATGGCATATATAAAGCTAGTATCTAACTTACAATGAGGCTATGTCCACCAGAAACACAAACCTAGACAACTTACCTCATCCAACCAGATCACAAAAAACCAACCAAACAACCAGCTGAAAGACCCCACGTCAAATTTTTATTATCAGAATTTCAAAACTAAAGGATGGTGGAGGGAAAAAAGCACAGATCAAAAATTACCAGTGGAAATTGGAAACAAACTGAAAATAATAAATCAGATTAGGGGGGAAAAAAAGTCAGTCTGTCTGCAGATAATTCACAAGTGAAAAAAGTTCTTTACAAATGACTTGCCCTGCTGCAAATTTTTAGTAGCATGTGTATACAGTACATCATAAAACTTCTACACTTGACATTTTTTAAGAGAATGCCATTACTGACTGGAACTTCAGTTGGCAGATGGAAACTTGCCAGAAAGCAGACTCTGAGTCTGTATCAGATGGGGGAAATTCAGAAATTTCAGGGGGCGGGGAGGATGTACTCCTCTTCCCCACAGCAAAAGATTTTTAGCCAAAAAACCCTCTCAAAAAGTTCACAAAATAAAAATGTAGTGTCTACATTGGACATTTTTTTAAAAGAAACCTAAACCCATGACTCAGGAGCACACATAAGTACAAGTCCTAGTATTTAGAAATGGGAAAATGTGTCAACTTTTTAAAAAAAATTAATTTAGCATAGTTTTCAGCATTGCCTCAACACCTTTCCTCAGAAATTTTTATTTCATAAATGAAGGGAGCATGCTCATAAGTTTCAAACAAAAGTGCCAAACTGAAAGAAAATCTTCACAAATCAAAGCAGGGAATTGCAATGGAAAGGTAGTCATTATATCAGCAAACTGTCTTGTGCATCAGCTAAGCACAAATCTAAGAAAAAGAAGGGGGAAAAATAGTCTGGCTTTGTACTGCTTTGATTCTCCTTATTTTTCTCCTCCTACATTTGTTTTCATGGCGGATTTGGGAGCAGGGGAAGTTTGGGGCTTTTTTTTTTTACAGTAACATCTAAACATGTGTGTCTACATGTTGCATGTCTTCCTGGAAGATTTATCTATCAGCAATCTTTTCCTGTGTTTCTTTGCATATAGCATAGAAGGGTGTTTTTGTTATATACCCCAAAGTTTCTCTGTTCGCCCACGTTTTGTCTGGACTTTGTTGTCCTTTTTCTTGTGTTTTTCCTGCTGTAGCAGGCTGGCTAGAAGGGATGAAAACTGTCTGGGCAATTCTTTAAGCAGCCAAGAACTGTCTATCACAACTGGGCTCCATTTACCGCAGCCATGTGTGCTTGTGCACAGTTTACAGTTGTGGTTTTTTGGAGGGGATTGTGGCACAGTTTTATAGGCTGCACAAGATGTCCATTTGTGTGCAAGTGCATCTATCTATACAGAAGTATGTGTGTATATATATATATATGCATCCCTACAATATACTTGTGTGCATTTTTATTTACTTTTACAACCTGGAATTAAGCTAACTTAAAAAGGAAAAAAAAAAGACATCAATTTACAACTGCCTTACACTATTTTTTCCCCCTTTCTATTTTTCTCTCAAATTAATCTTCTATTATCCTGTTCCTTTTTCTATTATTCTCTCAAATTAATCTTCTATTATCCTGTTCCTTTTTCTATTTTTCTCTCAAATTAATCTTCTATTATCCTGTTCCTTTTGACCCCACAGCCTCAGGTCTTTTTTCTTCTTCCTTTTCCACTTTCTTCTTACCTTATGTTGTCTTCCTCTGCTTTCTCTTTCTCTTTCTCTTTCTCTTTCTCTTTCTCTTTCTCTTTCTCCTTCTCTTTCTCTTCTCTCCCTTTTCATCTTGCCTTTTCCCTATTCTACAATTTTTCCTTTGACTCCTTTATTGCTCAGCCCTATTACTGTCAGTTGCCTGCCTATCCATCTCTTCCCTGTTGTTTCTGCACCTACTCCTTTCCATCTAACACATGACTGCTATCTCCTCTTCCCATGGACACACTGTTTACTCCCTTCCTTGAAATTTTATGCTCATCATGAACCTAGATGCTCACACTGTCAGTAAGAACACACACTTAGATAACGTTTTAGGAGAACACTAACAGTGCATTTTGGACTTTGGGTGTCTATTTTGATATTTCACAGTCTGTGATGTGAAATTTTTAGTTTCAAACCACTCACTACCTCCATGACATTGCTTCTCTCTGGGACAATGTAAAAGTATTAACTACAAAAGGCAGCAAAAAATTGTTAGGGACAAAATAACTGTTGCGTGTTTCTGTAGAGCTGATTTGCTTTTTTTTTTCTCTCTAACAATTGATGCTTTGTCAGCTTCGCTACTTGGATATAATCATACAAGAAAATTCATGAAAGTATTTCTCTTTGAAACACTGCATTTCACTGATATGAAGACATTCTACAGATACATACTGATTTTGATACACCTGCTGATTTTCCATTATTCAAGTTGGATCTTATAGTCATGCCCAGAAAAGGACACTTAAATAATTATTTTCAAAATCTGATTTTTTTTAGCTTTTTAAAATAAAAAACCCATAATTTTTGGCACATACAATTTTTACAAATGTGCATGAAGGTTTCATTTAAATTCCAGCATAGGTGAGGATTTTTTTGGTAAATACTTATTGTAAAAAACTTCAAAAACAAACAAACAAAAAAAGCCCCGACAACAACAACTCTAACAAACAAACAAAAAACCACACACACAAAGAAGCCCCCAACCAACCAACCAGCAAAACTCAAAAAGCCCCAACCAAACCAAAAAACTCCCAAAAACAAACAAACAGAAAAAACACCCCTGAGTCTCAGTCTAGTAGCAAAACCAACTGATTATAAACTATATATAAGCTATATGAAACTGTAATGATTATATGGCTTCTTGGCTGTACCATGCAGCAGCTCTATAGGAAAAATTCAATTGTGCCATTCCTAGGAACATGCATTAAGGTCTAAGCAAATCAGCTATGTGATCCATTGGAAAATCTGCCAAGAATTTGTGAACAGATGATCAGGCACATTCTTAATGTAGTTTCTGGGTACCAGGTTACCTCTGATTTCAGTATACTTAAGGTTATGTCACCTCAGTGAATTCCTTGGGAACAGTCACTCACCAGGAAAGCCAGTCTTGGTGCAGGCAGATTTGTTCTGGTCCTCTTATCAGGGCAGCAAACAGTGAAGCATTGGCTTAGTGCAGCACAAACACCCACTTCTCTTCCACCCCAGAAGAAGCCTGAATGTCCCCAGGAGGCCAGTGACTGAAGGAAGAGAAGTGGAGCTATTCAAAGTAAGAATTTAGCTCCAAGGAGCTGATTCTGCAAACACTTTAGCACATGTACAGCTTTTCTTTACAAGAAACCTCAAAGAGAGCCGGCAAGTGTTGCTTCATGCAAGTCAAGTCAGTCATATGGCAAAGTGTTTACAGGATTTGGATCTAAAGTTTGCAATCATTTCAGGACCCTTAAAAGCAGGCAATAGATAATTGTAAATTCCCTTCGTTTCTGGGGTTTTTTTTTAGAGTTTTGTTTGTTTGTTTGTTTTCTAGCAGGAAACAAATGTATAACACTGTTGTGCTGCAGTTGAATCCACTGCCTGGACCTCCAGAGCAGTATGGGCTCCCCTCCAGTGCTTAAGGACAGGGAAGGCCATGCAACTTTCAGGTGCAGGACAGCCATGGGTTCACAAATGATGCAGGAGAAGCCACTATCACCTTCCCTGGAAGCCTGTGTTTTCAATCCCAGAAGCTCACAAAACAATGTCATGGTGGGTCAGATTTTCCTAAGGCAAGCTGAGGAATGGAGAGCTCAGCTCATGAAGTGGGATGGTCAGAGACTGAGCTGTTTGGGCCACCAACAAGGATGAAGGCTGTGGGAGGTCAGAGTTGATGCCTGTTGATCAGCAAAGGGAAGGGGTATGATCATGGGTATCACCAGAACAGTAATGCTGGGCTGGGCTGCCACACCAGCCAGATAAAATGGCACAGAGACAGCAGGAATGTGGCCAGCAGCAATTTAGTTTCATTTACAGTAATTGCAAAGGGTGTAATAAGGTTGCCCATATGCATATATCCCACACAAGGCAGCTCTCCCTAGATAATTGTAATGGGAAAAGCAAAATTAATGGCAATTAGCTTTTCTCCATTTTGTTTTGCACAAAAATTAGCAAGCATTTTAGATCTTTTGATATTTTGTCTGCTTGATGGCAGTAAACTGGAAGAGTCAGGTGAGTTTCCAGGCGGCTCACCCCAGAAGGTGTGCTTTTCTCTGTTTACTTTAAGACGCAGCAACTTTTTAAAGCTCTCCTGAGACAATTTACTTCTGCCTTGACTTTATGTGCATGTTGTTTCATCATCTGAGGCCTCGTTTCATACATACGTTTATAATATGGGTTTCATTTCAATAAGCTGGGAAAGTAATAAATTTAAAGCTGACTAACAGTTGTTTTATGTGGCTGCCAACCTGCCAAGTAGCATTCTTAATTATTGCCAGGAAACTAAGTGTTTTGCAGCCATGTGTTTTACATTTGAGTGTAGTATGTCTTGTCAGCCCTCTGCACTGGACTGATGGATAGGCCAGTAATTTTTGTATGCAGAGAAGCCTGCGATGGTGGGTGGTTTCTTTGTCATCAGGTAGGGATATCAACAACAGCATGATGGACGGGAATATCCCAAGTGGTCCCCTCCTCTCAAAAAAGTTGTCATAGCAAAGCTGGAAGGATGGGGTTAAACCTGAGCCCAGAACTGTAGTATTTTTTGTGTTCAGAACTGTAGAGCAATTACTTATTAAAGTTGTCAGAAAAAAAACAAACCCCCCCCAAAAAAAAGAAACCCCCCCAAAAAACCCCACCCAAAAAACCCAACATAAACATAATATAAACTATATATGTTAGAATAAGATAGATGACTGTTTTGTTCCTTCTGTACAGGATAGAGTGCAATGCTGCTACAAGCAGACTCCCCTTTTCTTTTCCCCAGACTAAATTCATTATTTTTGCACCAAAATAAGCAATGGTTGCATGGCTTGTTTTCTGCAATCTGTGTTTAGGCTCCAAGATATTGGCCCATGTTTTGGAAATCAGCCAGTAAAAGGAGGACAGAAAATGAATACTAAAAAAGGAAGCACTGACCCAAACAGTCTTGTTGCATGTATTCTGCTCTCCAGAATGCTTTGAAGTCTTAAGAGAAACTTGACTAAGTTCAATGCCTCCAGGCCTTCAATTTGCACAACCAACACTAGTCTTTGTTGATTGTTGTCATTGACCCTAGAAGGATTATAAAGGTTGTATTTTTTTTGTTGATAATGTAAGTCTTGAGCATTTTTTTAATTATGGGATAAACATA
Source organism: Certhia americana (assembly GCA_018697195.1). Taxonomy (NCBI): domain Eukaryota; kingdom Metazoa; phylum Chordata; class Aves; order Passeriformes; family Certhiidae; genus Certhia; species Certhia americana. Next base: position 33,012,452 of record CM031859.1, read on the forward strand.
AACACACTGTTAGGAAGCAATTTTTTTTGTGCTCAGTTAATTTTTTTTTCTTTAATAGATCACATGCGTGAGACAAATCCCAATTAAAGAAAGGCTCATCTCATGAGTATCTTGGGCAATGCTGCAGGATATTGTTCCTCTTGCACACACGTACCTAATTTTAGAATGGCTCCCATTTTTCTCTGCTGCTGCAGAAAATCCTAACTGTTTACTGCTTTTTCTTTTCTTCAAGTATTCTGTTGTTTTGTTAAGGAGGGATTAATTAGTGAATCATTATTCCCTCTTTAGCATGTGAAAATCTGGAGTGTGCTTTTATCCATTTCCCAAGAGTGCTCATTGGCACTGTAGCAGAGGATGTGGAAGAAGTGTTTTTCAAAGAAGCAGATGTAGCAGTTTTAGGAGCATCTGTACTGGTGTGTTTGGCTGAGGGACTCCTACTAACAATTTCCCCTTTAGCTAGACAGTGCCCATGTGCTCCTGACAGGTGAGACCTGCCTTTTTGAAAAAGAATACTCTCTAAGGAAAATTATCATTAAAGATCGTGTGACATTTCTATTCCTTAGTGCAATTTACAAATCATTCTCTGTTTCTTCTCAAATAAATCAATTTCTTCTGGTTTCACATGCCACCTTGTATCTCAGGGCTACATTTTTCCACGGAGATTGTGAGTATGGGCAGAAGCTGAACACAAAAGGCATAAAATCTCCTCCCACTAAAGCGAATAATGAACTCCCACTGACTTCAGTCAGGTCAAATCTATTCATGGGAAGTGCAAGTTTACCTTGGCATTACTTATAGAATCTGAGATACAAATTTTTGAAGTCCATCAGTTCTCCAAGGGTGCAGTTAGCCTACTTATCCCAGATTTGCTCAGGGTACTTTGCATAGAGGGGTCAGTGCAGAAGTGCAGATACCAGAGGACACTGGAAGGCAATGAAGAGTGACCAGAGGCTGTGGTGATGAGGTTGTTGGTGGCCAGAGGCAGCCTCACACAGGACTTAGTTAGCAAGGCATGTGCAAAGAGAAAATGGCCTCCTTCTGCTGATCAGCAAGGTGAAGTCTGACTCTCATTTTGACTCTGTGCTGACCTAACTCTGCTGCTATTTATATCACTAACCAAATCTGAGATTGTGTGAAATGTCTCCTTAACCTTTCAAAACTGGCACACAGGGTTTTTTATCACTATTTGCCCTCCACTTCAGGGTCACTTACAAGAAAGTTCTGGCTGTTACCGCAGCAGAGCAGGCTGTCTTTAATGACATAGGTGAGCTGCTGCCAGGGTTGCTTTACTCATTAAGCCAAAAGACAAGCAGGTGCAATATGACATTAAACAAGAGGATGCTCACCATGCTCTAAAAGCATGGCCTAAATCTGATTCTGGAAATTGAAATGAGCCAACTCTGCGTTACTCAAAGTCATTTAAATACGCTCTGAATGACCAAATCACTGGAGACACTGCTAGCATCCTGCCTTCTCCTCTCTTCTGTTTGGGGAGAATCATTCAATGATCTCATGGTATATCAAGGCATCTCAAGGAGGAAAATTGAAGACAAGACCCTGTGCTGCTGTCTGCTGTCTGAAGACAAACCAGGTGCCCCAGCAGCCACCATACAGCACAGACTCTGTCTGAAGGGCATAGAGGGATTGACTTCTTCCTTAAGTACCAGTTATCTTGGTATTTCAGTGTTACCCCAGATTATGACAAAGTAAACAGAAGATCCATATCCACTTGTATAAAAAAAGCATATCTAAAATTATTCCCATGTGTGCAGTGCTGCTGCATGACATTAAGTGCAGCAGCCAAACCAGTAATAGTTAAATCCCGCAGATCCCCATAAAAATACTCAGTACACAAATACACAGTAAATGAAATTACTGAATTAGAAGCAGAGATAAGTGAAGGACAGCACTTTGTTGCTCTGTGTTTAATATCATTGCCAAAGTGCTGAGGCACTTTCAGATTAAGGGGATTTTTGCACATTTTCCCCTGTAAAATTTTTGGCAAATGCTGACTACCTTTTTCTGTCTTGCTGCATCATTAACAGCACAGGCTCCTCACTTCAGTGGTATGTCCTCTGGCTAACTTCCTAATTAAATGCAGGCACTCATTTATGTTTAAAGTTCAATTTTTGCTACTTCTGGCCTCAGTGGTGTGTAGGTGAAATTCAGTGGCAGTGAAATCTTCTGATGATGTGCTCATTGACCAAATCTTTATAACTATGGAGGGCTAAGCAGTCTGGCCCACCTGAGCACTCTGAGACCAGCTTTGCTGTTCTGTTCTACCATGGACTGTAAAAAAACTGCAAGTGAATTTAACTTATACTTCAGGTTAATCCAGATTGAGCTGTCAAAGGTATCAGCAAAAGAGCCAATTGATTTATTATCAATTCTCTTGTATACTGGGCAAAAAATAACAAGTCAGTGCTTAAGACGAAGTTTCTGTTATTTTTCCCATTCCACCCCACCTTCCCAAACTCTTCTTTCAGAATCTGAGACTATAGATTCTCTAAGATGGATAGACCTTAGAGTCATCTTCTTTTGACAGAGACAAACCTGGACTGTCCCTGAGCACCACCACACTTTAGTGGGCCAGATCCACCCACAGGGGACATAATGCACCATATAGTGAAAAAAATGTAGGCGTACCATACAAATACCTACATGGAACCAGGACTTTCTTTTGAACAAGTGTCCTTCTTTTGAAGAAGTTACTTCTTTCATGATTATTGCATGATTCAATTATGGGTGTGAATTCTCACAAGTGAAAGTAAAGATTAATTTTAATTAAAAATTACATCTCTGCTTGGCCCTTCCCTTCCCTTCCCTTCCCTTCCCTTCCCTTCCCTTCCCCTTTTCCATGTGCCATTGCACATTCACAAGGGACTAGACCATGTAACTAACCATATCCACAATGCCTTGTAACCTTATCTTTCCTCCCAGTCTTTGAAAATAGTAACAGAAGAGGTGAAAGCCTTCAAAACCAAGACAGAAAAAAGCAGGAGAGGATATTTGAAGAAAGAAGCCTCTCCCCTGTGGAGATGGGGAACTGACGTGCCTGTGATGTGGCTTTCAACATGTCAGTGCCACAAGAGCACTAGACAGATCTGCTGTGTTGCAGTCCTCACGTAGCAAAGGCGAACTTCTTTTTAATAAACAACATGTTGGAAATATAGCCCTGATTAAATCTCTCTGTTCTCTTTCCTTTTCCCTTCCCCTGTGGCTACCTTGCGATCAGTTTGGCAAATCTTAAGGATTACAGATGTAGCACTAGAGTAAACACAAATATGGCACATTAGCTGTATAGGCTGCTTTGAAGATAAAGACTGACTTTAAATTCCACAATCCTGAGGGCTCTTGTCGCCTTGAAATCTGATTTCAAAGCTCAACACCACTGAAATGTCTTGTTGAGAGTGATGACAGCAGGCAGCGAAGTGTACACTGTATTGTCACCACCTGTGATTGGTGGCAAAGTGCATACTTTGGCTACCACATACTGACTCCCTAGCTGTGGGCTGCCTGCAATAATGCAAACAATAACTGCTGGCTAATTTCAGCCCTGTAAGTGTGGTGATGAAGTATTACATAAACTCAGAAACCATGAGAGTTAAGTGGATGGCGTCCATTTTCACTGCTTTCAAGGGGCACAGGGAATCTTTACTGTGTCAGTCTGTGGGAGAGAGAAAGAGGCAAACACATTCCTCCAATAGTGAGAAGCCAGCAATTAAAGAAAGACCAAGAGGCCACAAGGCTGTAAATACTGACAGTTTGAGTGAGGAAGAGACGTATCTGTGAGAAAATCTTCAGGACCCTACTCCTGGGCTACTCAGTACCGTGCAAGGCACTGAGCGGGAGCATAAGTCACACAACCAAAAGGGTACGTGCTTGGTTACTGCCCTGGGAGGGATGTCCATAACCTACAAAGCATCACACCTTGGATGGAAATAGGGAATGGGGGGCCAGGTGGGCCCAGAGATGGTCGAGGACTAGCTTGCTGCTGCACTTCCACTGGTCAGTCCTTGTGGAGCAGTGGAAATGGCCATAGGAAGGCAGGAGCTTGGCAGCACTGGGTTTGTGAGGACATACCTGAGTATATGCTGCCTCTGTCTCTGCATCATGAGTCCTATCCCAGCCTGGGGACCAGGGCTGCCTGGGGAGCTGGGGTATTCACATAGCTAGAAATGGTGAATTGACTGTCTATCCCCTCTGACAGTGAAGCTGTGGACTTTTTTTTTTTTTCTGATTTCAATGGAAATGGGCTTTTGCCCATTCACTTACCTCCATGTAAATGAATATTAATTACAGAAAGGTTTGGGTGATCTTTAGCTGACAGATTCCTCAGAGGTTTCCTGAAGAGTCCCAGGAAGGCAGGACAACTGTCCTCTGACTCACTCACAGTTTTAGGAGAAAATCCAAGAGCAATAGAGAAGACTTGTTGTTGGAAAAGCAGGCAGATAATCAGCCCAGGCTATCACTATTGACAAACTGGGACAACAAGGAGTTGGGAGAGACACAATGAGGCTAATGGGTACCAGCCCATTTGGTTGTGATAGCTGACCTCTTGCTGATGAAATGAACTTGAACTCTTGTCATCAAGAGAATGCAAGATATCTGGGCTTAAATGAGACAGCACACACCAGATAGATCCCATTATAACTAAATACTGTTCGTCCAAGATTAAGAGAATTACTGTTTCCCAGGACTCATTAGCTCTGACCTAAGGCACCAATAGAAATGCTATGCTTCTTCTACTCCTATTCTCCATCTTGAGATGAAAGCCACAAAACCAAAACATATATTCTGTAATTCCAGTAAAGCCCATAGTTGGTAGGAAAATGTAAATTTCTGCTTTATCAAAATCTCCAGAATGTTATTCAGCATTCCTTTTGATTACAAATGCAGTGGTTTTATTTATTCCCTACTAATATGACGGATGTATTGGGTGATTAACAGTAGACAAAACTTGAGAACCACTGAGTTTACCATCTAAAAAAGTATGAAGAAGACAAATGAAGAAATATTAAATATTACAGCAGGGATGCACTGTTTTTCAGTGTCCTTGTTTTTGCCCTTAGGGTTCAATACTAAAGAGGGGATTATAAAGATATAATCCTTGTGTGACTGAAAGTCCTATGGCCCAAGGAAGAGGAGGGCTGTGGACAAGGAGAAGCATACACCTGATATACTACCCTCTCTAGTATTAAACTACTGATTAGGGTCAAGGTGTGAGGGAAAACAGAGAAGTGGCAGGGAACTTATAAATAAAGGGGGAATTTATAAATAAAACCCTCTAAATTTGCTCTCTAATATACATCCATTACTGGTGGCCAAAAGCCTTATGAGATGTATATAATGAAGTAAAAGAATCCTGAAGGAAAAAAGCAGGGGAGACTCTGATGAAACAAACAATTTAAGCTGGGAGCTGTGTAAAAAAAAACGTATTTCAACTCACTTAAAAGGTCAGGAGAAAGATCTTGCCATTTTGGGAATGGCAGTCCAAGCAAACACTAACCAATCCTTAGAGCATGACTCAGGAGAGCATGTCTCATCTAGGGTGAGTGAGGGTGGCCAGGTGCTCTGTTTTCATGATGTGTGATGATTCAGTGGCCAGGAGTAAATACTGATGATATCAGATCCTTTCCTTTTTGATAAGCAAAGCCAAGCAGCAATGGGTTCTGTTTGCTATGAGGTACAAGTTAATAAATGCTTGATGCTGAAAATGCAATGCTCTGTCCTCATTATTTGCTAGGCATTTTGTAAAGGTCTCCCAACATGAATATTGCACTTTTGCAGCTTCTTCACTCTGATACAGATAATTGGGACAAATAAATGCCCCCAAAGGGCTGGTCTGTTTTAACGTTTTGCACAAACACAAAAGGACTCCTACTAACTACTGTGGTACTTGCAAGTGTATGTCTCCCTGACTTTACAGTTTTAAATTATACCAATTAAGACAAGAAGAAAATAAACAAAACCCAAAAATCATTACCCTAACCCAAAGATATAACTTTAAAAGGTGAAATTTGCTAATGTTGTAGTACTACTGTGACTACTACTATTACTACTACTATGACTACTACTACTACTGATAATAATAACAATAATAATAATAATAATAATATTGAAAGTGGCTTGAAAATCAACAAGGTAAAAATAGTTGTGAGCGACCTTCATTAGTTCATTAACATTTTTTTTTCAATAAATTCTTAAATTCTACAACAATCAGTAAGACTGTAAAACTTTGGGTTTTAATAAAATTCCAAAAGTTGTGACTGTGGCCAATTGTATGTAAGAAACTTTTCCAGGGTCAAGTAGAAAATCTCTGCTAGAGGAGGAAATGTCGTACCAGTTTCCTTGGTGCTCAGGTTGTATTTTATATCTCAAACTAATTTTCCTGTGAGAAAAGGCTGACATCTTCTCTAAAGAATCTGTTTCATTTTACTTTTCTTTGCAACCTGAGATTTTATTATGTTTACTTTGCTTCATATTTTCTTATCTTTTTCTAATGACTAGTACAAATCTGGAAGGGAAAACAATTTTCCAGTCTCAAGGGTTGGGAATAGCAGAGCAGTTTTCTTAAATCCTAATCTATGACTGGTAATTATGGCCATTTCAAGGTTCCCTAGGAGAATTATTGTCTTCTGAAATATTTTAAATAGCTAGCTGTCCACAACTTCTCTTTGCCTCAGAAAATGGATATATTATCATTTTAATGTCAACTGTTGCTGCTGCTGCTGGGAGCAATAAAGCTAAGTTCATATTCTCCCACGGTATATGAATCAATGGGAAATAAATAATACTAAAATATGCTCTGGAATTCCTTTACATGATAATCTGAAAATAAAGGTGGTGAACAAACACTGAAAACCCCAAACTGACTCAACACCAAAGATGGAGTTCATCTCACCCCACATAAGTCATTTTACTCAGGCAAATGATGCAGAGCAGTCATTTAGACATGCTGTGATGACAGAGAGGAAAATGTATCTCCAGAGATACTTTACCTCTTTACCTAATGGTGGGGTCAAACCACCCTCAGGAAATCTTGCATCTCCCTAGAAAGACCTCTGTGGATGTACCTTCCCTCTGCTGTGTTAGCCTCCTCATACAGCACTGTTCTACACTCCTTTCTTTTTTAAGGAGAAAGAGGTCTCAGAAGGCCATGAGTGTGCTAAAGAGGCAATGTCACTTTGCCACATTGTGGCTCAGTTACACATTTTTGTCCCTTGCCTGCTGCGAGTCAAAGCACCTTCGTTCTTCATTGCTGCAGCAGCCAGGTGGCCCTGGGCAGGTGAGGACAGACCTATGTTTCTATGCTTGCTTCTGCTGCCTGGTATTCCTCAGACTGGAGATGTGAAAAGCAGCATTTCTCAATGCAGGGAGTTCTCAACCAGAACAAGAGTAAGGTACCATTTACTCTTCCAAAGCAGAGATTATTTTCACTGTATGTAGAACTGAAGTGAAAACTAGAAAGAGCAGGAGAGAGGCTGGAATGTTTGTCTGCCTCTTTCCAGAAACATGCTCATAGTTTTAGCAATTCTCTCCTGCCTAGTTTTTCAACAGCTTTTTAAATTCAGTTGCTTTATCTTAGGAAAACTCTGAATCAAGGACTCATGACCACAAGGGCTTATTGACTTGGGCTGTCACAGCAAAAACAATGAGCTGTCCCCACTGCTGTGAGCATTTGCAGGGTTGGAGAGTTTAATGACAATCTGCACAATTATGTTTATATAAGGAATAACCTGAGAGAAAATTAGTTCTCCTGCTTGACTCACATATTGAGCTTCTTTTGCTTCTGGAGATGTCTGAAAGGGAAAGAGGCTATGTCAATTGTACTTAACAGAAGCACTAAGTGAGCACTTGAAAAATGTTGATTCCCAGAAGGCCTTTGACTTCACTGATGGTGAGAACAGTGACTCTGACAGCAATTTGCATCTCTGCAGTCAGCAGATCTTAATGTCCTAAAGGGAAAATATTCTAAAATTCCCACCAAGTAACAGAAGTTATTTTCCTCACACCACACTTGTCCTTCTACCAAGCAATAGATAAGCACTAAGCAAAATCTGACTATGCAACCACTGTGGAAAAGGTATGCCTGAAAGTGCTGACCCCACTTAGGTCAACTCACAACAGAAACAATGAGGCTGTCTAATTTATTGCTACATCATTTAGATATACTTGCACCCTTGATGAGCCTTCTGGACTGCACATAAAGCTGGGGGAAAGAGGGACCACAAAACCATGGCATAAATAACAGTCAAATTTGATTGGTACTATCTGTTCAAAGATTTCAGGTGGGAAAAAAAGAGGAATGGATAATTGATAATTTGGGATATGAATGTTGTGCAAAAATGATTCATTTTCATTGTCTTGAAATTCTTTTGTTTTGTTTTGATTTTGAAATCATAATTCCTTTGGGAAATGTTTAGAATTGGAGAGGTATATAAAAATACTATCAAACAGTACAGTTTAAACATCTTTTTCTATAGAGGAGATTCCTCTCAGAAGAATCATGGCACTTTATGCTTTAGAAGTAGAGCTTACTGCAGTGAATCAAATTGTGCACCTCTTTAGTTGCAAATTTAAGCTAATACCACTGTTTGATCAGCATAGATAGGAAATATCATATATAGAAAAGGAAAAGATCAATCTTTTACAAGTTTGTCCTCAGATGTGTTAAATACTGAGTGTATTCCACCAGAAAGAAAAGCTTCATTTTGGTCAAGGGCTCTGAGATTCAGATATTTGTTGTGGGGTTTTTGGCGTTCGTTGTTTGCTTTTTTGGATTTCCTTGGAACTTTTATCTGCAAATAACATTTTCTGAAAGAACAATAATTTTCATACAGATCGTTAAATTAAGTCAACACTTTAATTAGCTGTAACTCTGTAGTTTAATAATAAAGTACTTGTCATACACCCAAAGAATAAAGTAAATGTTTTAATAAATTTGCTTAGAAATATAAACATATCGATGGCTCTTTTAGAAATATAAATTGTGACCTTACTTTAGAAATTCAGTTTCAAACAGAAAAAGTAAAATAGACCTCAGTGCATTAAATTTACCATGTTCCACATGGACATAAATTGATGATATTTTCCCCTACAGGTCAGTTAAGAGGAGGAGGAAGACACATTAACAAAACTGTAAATGCCTAAAGGTTGTGCTTTTTGTCGGGAAACATTGTTGAGTCTGCCAGTGGATAAGCTTTGAATTACACAGAGAGTGATAAATGCTTGCCAGTGAATGAATAGATATTTTTTGAGGTGCTCTTCTGTCATTAAGGTTTTTTAACGTTGATAAACTCCTAATTTTTAGGCATTTGAAGAAAGTTTCATAATCTGAAGAAATATTATCACTGGCTGCTAAAAATTCCATTGGTCATACATACATTTGTCTGGCTATGTGAACCTTTCCAGCTGTAACAACAAAAAATAAGTATCTGCATAGATGCCTGTGGGATTGTATATATATATTATATATGGACACATACAGTACTATATGTATAACTCTACCTAGATGTATGTATGTGTGTTTGCATGACATAACAATATTTCTTCCTTCTTTCTCCAAATCATTTTCACACTCATGTGAAATTGCCCTTGACCTAAAGACCTACTGTGCTTTGAAGTTAGTATGGAAAAGGAATTTTACTTTAGATCAAATTGGCATGATGGTGAATATGTACAGCCAAAGGATATATTTTTACTTCATGATGATACACTGTCATTACACAGAAGAGTATTTATTAAAAAACATTGGTTTAAACAGGTTTTCGTTTGGGCAAAAAATTGTTTTATTACTAGGGGGACTATTAAGTGAAACTGATCAGTAGGGAATTACATTCTTGCTTTGCTGAAGCTAATGGGCTTCACTTTATCATTTTGCTTTTCAAATTAAAGTTGATTTGTTTAGGGTCACATGCTTCAAAAAAAGTTACAAGCAACCAATCTTTAATTTACGTGATGGAGAGACCTTCCAGAGGCTTTCAGAGACACCTATCTAACTGCCTTGTTCAGTTTCTGTAGGAATAGCATTGTATACTTAAAATCAAGAGACAAATTGAAAGCATTAGAATGGACATCATCCCAAGGAAGGATACTGGGAAAAATGACAAAGTACAGTGTCTTCCATTCACTGCTCAGTCAAGTCTGTTGAACAGGCCAACATATTGGCCTGTTCTGCAGTGAAATAATACTCTATATTACATATACATATTATATTATGTGATTTTACAGTTAACTAAACAAAATTAAAAAAAAAAAAGTTCTTTAATTCTACTTCTACTACAGAAATGCATTTGTTTGATTTATCAAGGTATGGGGAGGGGCAGCATTACACAGTCAAAAGCTGAAACTAGTGCTAAGCATGTCAAGCAAACACACGCTTATTCAATGTTTCAGTATTAGATTCACGTTTTACAAAAGCAAGCTGGAAGAACTTTCCAGGCCCGTTTTTGAATAAACAAATGTTGTTAGAAATGAGCATGTAACGTCTTGTGTATCTTGACATGAGCATTTTCAGATGATCTATACCTATATTTGCCATTACCATCATTCTTTGCATCCATTTCCAAGAAAACTTTGAGACACAGGACAGCTCAATCAACTGTTATGTAGATCTAAACACATTTGAAAATGCCTACAGATATTCCATGTTACCAGTGACGACATTTTTACCTGCCAGAACAAGTTGATTGAGCTGCATTTACCAGCATTCAGTTTGGCAAAGTGGACTAGATGGCCTGTTTGTCCCTCTGTGCAGGACAAAGACACTACGAGCACTTGACCAGAGATTATGACTCCTCAGATAGAAGATGGGTGAGAAAGACTGCTCCTCTGAGATAACACCTAGTGGTTTCCAACATGTCTGAGAGGTAGACACACAAGCTGACTATCCAGGGAAACTCTAGGAGCAAATCAGAAGGGAGATGATGGCAACTTCCTGGAGTCCCTTTACTTCACTGTGGAGGTGAGGAGCTGGGTGTGCAGCAGAAGGATGGATCAACCTGATGACATTGGCCCCTGGAGACCTTCAGGACTTGGGATTATGCATTAAAGTCTGTCTGGTAACATGGCATCCTTATTAGATCTGTCCTCCAACTGTTCATGGTCTGCATGTAATTCCAAGGGCATGGGTTGATGTGCCATAGGTAAAACATTTAAAAACCTGGTTACTGGGGGAACAAGCTGCATTTTTTTTTCAGACTGGGAAATGAAAACATTTGAGGAAAAATATATCTCAAAAGCTAAAGAGTACTTACCTACTTGTAAATGACTAGATAGGAGACAAATAAATTTTAATATTTAATCTTTTGTTCAGGGGGGTTTTGTCCCAAGTAACTTCTGACTGATACTTGAGCATTTCTCCTGAGATAATGCTGGAGGTGTGGAGGACATACAAGTAATAATCACTGAATAGAAACTTCAGTTCCCAGCAGGAAAATCTTCTTTCTTGTATACAGTATGTGTGAGACAAAGAACAGCAAAGATACCTAATTTGCAGTACCTACAAATAGCAAAGATTATAATTTCTTTTTCTACTTTCTATGTTTTTAACCATGACAAGAGCTTAAGTGTTGTTGTCATAAACTTTCCTAAACACAATTGTGCAAATTTACATATAAAAGAACCTTTTTATGGCTCTAGTAAGTTTATAGAAAGTTTTTGCAACGCATTTCCTCTCATTTGCCATGCTCACCTCTGGCTTCACACATTATCAAAGTGAATAAAATTTTCTCATTCTGCAATGGATGTTTAGTTCTGCACAGAACTCATTTTTCTGCTCCACAAACTGATGTATTACTTGATTCTTATATGGGTTGCCACTCTCACAGGGAAAAAAAAGTAGTTGTGTTCTGCTGTTTATTTTTGAGGAATGTCTTTTCTAACTCGGCACCACCAGAAAGATTGCTGTTATCAGTGCTCAAATACCAGTCACTCCCTTATGAAGCAAGAAAAGATACACTGAGCGGTCCCAGGGACTAAGGAAACTTTGGCATTTCATCAGTTTCAGGGCTAGAATTTCACTGTCAAGCTCACTATCTGCTGGGCCCTCACAGATAAACAGTAGATAGGAACCCGCAACACATTCCTTTCATGTTCACTAATTTCAGAAAGAGACTCTGCAGTCTAACACCAGCACATCCCTTGAAGTCCTATCTCTCTGCTTGTATCTTTGGCAGACGTGTAGTAATTAGTAAAACAGAGCAAAGGTATTTTACACTGCTCAATCCACTTGGCTCTGCCATTATGAACAAATGCTGCAAGTTTTGGCTGGGAATGGCATCTCACACTCTGTGCTTGTGTTATAAATCCCTATTTAAATCTGAAATTCGTTTAAATTAGTTAGGATGTAAACTTTAACTTCAAATGATAAAGGACTCTTGCTACTGTAATTTATAGCTTCAGGAACTAAGGAAGTTTATCTCCTCCATATTTAATGGAGGTTTACATATTAAAAAAGAAATTAAGATAAACAGAATCATGTTATCACTGCCACATCTTACTGAAATTAAAATAGCATGTAAAAGTAAAGTTCCTTTATAGCTAAAATAGGAGAGGTTTTTCTTTAAAAAATATTTATCCTTTTTTTCTTGTTATAACACTTTCTCCTTCTGGACTAGATTTTTCCACTCAATCAGAATAATAGACATGTCACCAAAGGTCTTGCTGCTTGCAGTTGGCCCATGTCTAAAATAAAGAGCTGCTCAACAAGGGCAGAATTACAGCCAAAGACCTATATCCTCCTTGTCAATAACATACTGGATGTATTATATATATATACTACATAGATAATGTAATACTTCTCTAGTATTGCATATAGCAGATGTTTACACCTCTAAAAGTATTGCTTGGTTTCAGTGGCTGAACATTTGTGTATTACTAAGTTGGAAAATCTTCCTGCTTTGTTGAACCTGTGAGAAAACTACTGTTGCAGCTTTGTATTTCTAGAGCATCTTTCATAAGATAGAAGATTTGATCTAGGATCAAATCCAAGACTTAAAAAAGTAGTTTCCATAGTTCCCTGATGATTCTGGCCTGAATAATGAATGAGTCAATGGTGGTGCTCGAGGTATATTAAAGCCATGAAAGGGTTATTATTGGAGAAATGGGTTCGTTTCCACTGAATATCTAATTTGTAAATGTGATGAATGTATCATCCTGAAATTTCATGGCAAATCTAGCCATGTTGCAGAAGTGAAAATAACAAACTAAATTCAAAATGTAAAAAAATCTCCAAAGCTACTACAAAGGGAGTATTAAGAAGGGCATTAGAGGAGGCTTTGTGCTACTTTAAACTTCCTTTTTTGCAGCTAGTGGCTCCAACTTCAGTACAGATAGATACAGATGGAGAAAAGCTGCATTTTGCTTAGACTACAGAGTTCCATTAGTACAGAATGTTAAAAAGTTAATCCCGTTGCTACTGAAAGCCAAGTCATTATGGGCTACCCGCTACTGCCACTCTAAAAGTTGCAAGGCTACTTTGTCACCCTCAAATTTCTGAAGTGAGAGAGATAAGGATACTGTGGAACCATTCCTTCTAGGTCATTGGGAAGAGCATTCCCCTGGCAAGATGCCAGTTCCAAGGTCTTGTCACACCTCTGACTTCTCTGTGTAAATAGTGCAGGAATCTGCATGCTTCCCTTTTATTCTGTGAGACAGGAGGGCAGCAGTACTTGCTGGTGTAAATGAGGAGATGGATGAAGTTCAGTGGCAGACTGAGTCACTCTGTCCAGTGCTCATCTAAAAATGCTTAACAATCTTGTACCAAACACCCTGCATTAAAAAAGGGAAAAAAAAAAAAAAAACCAAACCCTCAACCAGCAGATAATTCTTTCAGCTCCTTCTGATGACTGTAGTCTATAATGGATTGCTCTTCTTAAAGTATTACAAATCAAGTCACAACTCTGGCAGAGACAATTCCTTTTTCTTCTCTGATCCAGTCCATCTGAACAGGGAACTGTACATTCAGATCTCCAGGAAAGTCTTTTAAATTGAACACAAAATGAGATTCAGTGACTACTTCATATATCACCTTGCCCCTCACTACCATTAGGTAGAAGGTAAGGAGTCACCTACAATGAGTGAGCTTGCCAAGATCTTGCTGCCTTTTACTTATTGTCCATTTTAAAGTATGGGCTAAGACTGGACAATAAAATTTTCTATTGAAATTTAGAAACCTTGTTCCCTAATTTGAGTAATTAGAAGTCTTTAACTGTCCTGCAACCCTCTCCACCTAAGCCTCTACACAGGAGAGAAGACAACACGTGTTTCTCAGGAAGGCATCACACATTTTCTTCTGTATGTTCTGAACATAACACTGCTGGTGGTCTGGTAGGATAAATTCAGAACATTTTTCATATTAAGTCACAGACTGTGAGGATCTGATCAAGTTGCTCGTGACATATAAAAGATCCCTTCTTGAGTCAGATGATGAATTACAGCCTCTCCAAAAACTTGCTCATCTAAGGAAAAATAATCAAAGACTTTCACAGTAGATAGTAAATAAATATTCTTTTCATGCTGTTACTACAAGCTGGTCAACCTCATTATCCACATCAGGGAATGAATAAGGAAGAGTGTTTTCTAAAACAAAACCTCTCAGCTAAGCCAGTTATGTATTTCACAGTTGACAAAAGTGAATTGATGTCTCCCATGGGAACTTAATTAAACCATTACACTCCTCTATCAATCAGCCAATATCCTTCAACAACAATGTTACTTACCCTTCCAGTTAAAGGAATTTACCTGCCTGTGGAGCATCTTGATAGTGGCTTTACATATTTTGGCCTCTCAGCTTTGCTTTATATCACCATTTAGGAAAGGAGTGTAGAAGGCATGCAAACTAAAAGTAAGGAATGTTTTAGATGCTGATAGTCACATAAAAAATTTAGTCACCATGAAAGTAACCTTTAGTAGTAAATGAATCTTCTGGTAACCCATCATCAATAAAGGAAGAGTTACCTAATTTTTTGATGTAACCTCTTTTTCTGTGGGCCTATGGAGACTAGAGTGCATCCAGGCAAAACAGTTGCTCTAAATCTATCACAGCACTAGCACATGACAGGAGTGTGTGAGGAGGTGGATTTTATCTTGTGGGTGGGAAGAAATGATGGCCATACATAGCCCATAACCTTTAAGTGCAAGAGCCTTATCTCATATCATTTTCATTGATGAACGACTTTTGTTCTCAAGTTCACTTGTTTAGTGGACGACCAAAACATAGATGGAGATCTATAATGACAAGGCCTTGTAATCAGCTACAACCTTCTTTAACACTATAAATCAAAGAGAATCAAGGTCAGCCTTTCATGTGAAGTTAGGGACAATTCTGCTACATTTTACTTCATATTAATCAACACATTTAAGGCTAAGTCCCAAAAGGCAGAAGGGGAAGTCATTTATGGCACTGGGCGTGATATGTGAGGTGGCATAAGAGAAGGAATCTTTTCTTTCCTGTTTGCAGGAAGAAAATCTGATGGCAATGCTTTAAGAGTAAAGTGGGACATATTAACACTGCACTATGCTCTTTTCTTTCCAGTGAACTGAGCGACAATCATTCCATCTTGAAGTTTATCACTCAAGATGAATCAGCACTATTCAAATAAATCTTTGTGAATTCACAGCTTCCATTCTGCTTCAGTAATAAGGGAACAAGCTTGGGAAGCCTGGGGCTGAGTTCTGCACTCTGTCAGTATCTGGCACTCGTCTCTTAACAAGGAACATCACAGACTCTGCTTTTAGGGCAGTAGGAAGGAAGTGCTAAAATTACCAGCAATAATAGGGCATCTCAAACTCTCTGGCTTATGGAAAGTGTCTAAAAAGCTACAGCCTGGTAAAATAAAAATATTTTTATCAGAACAAGAAATTGATGGGAGGAAAGTTGAGCAGCAGCTTAGTAGCAGGTATTTTTCTATTACAGTAGCTGAAAAATTCTTGGTCTTGCAATATTCCACCATTACACACATTTCTTTTAGGCCTTCAGGGAAATATAACTGGCTTTTAAAACAGTATTATTTTGCCTGCAAAGGTGACTTTACAAAAGTGGTACCTTCTTACTCATTGTTTTTTCCACAGAGGTTACATTCTTTATTGCTTTTTCTTCCTTTCAATGTTCTACCTTTGGCAAAATGAAGAGTGCAATATCATGCATCAAACAGATACAATTCAAGTAAAATTTTTCTGCAAATATGACTGATAATATTATTGGACAACAAAGTGTTTGCCACTGGGAGAAACAACCTTTATGTCTTCCAGAGCTCAGTTTATGAAGTGTTGGCTGGATGTATGTTTGTGGGAAAGGAATGGAGGGGAAGAAAATAATACAAGGAGCGTGAAGGACAAGTTTTTGTCTATTCTGTGGCCCAGCTGTAGGGGAGGACAGAGAGGACTGCTGCTATGACACCTTTTACAGAATAAATTTTTATATCGCTGTTGAGTAGACAAATCAAGAGCATTGAAATGAAGTCTTACCAAGAATTCAAGCTTAACATTCAATTCTTTTAAAACATGAGTACTATTTATTTGAGCCACTGTCCAAAACGTACAAGGAAAAACTTCCAGTCTTTATGAAGCTACTTTATCCTGTTGCAGTGTCAGAAGTCTGCCTTAAATGCTGACATTACTGTCACCCATGGAAGAGCAAAACACGGAGTCTAAAGCTATCTAGCTCCACACAAGTATTTCTTGTGAAGAGGAATGCTAGCAAAAGCATTGCTACATCCAGCTAGTCCCCACTCAAAAACATCTCTTCTTGTATCATTTCTGTGCAAGACAACTTCGTGTTTGAACAAACCTTTGAATCTGAGCACTTCATACTTTTCTTAGCAGACATAACCAAGACTTTTTAGCCTACAGTCTTCTGAGCACCCTGGAGAACAACCACAGTATTTTTATCCAGAGAGGGGTAGAAAGAAAACAGAGATTCAGGCACCATGGGACATGACACAGGGTATAGGATTCACAGTGCTGAGCTGGACACCTATATTTGCTTTTTGAATTTGGGACAATTGGGTCCCTGAGGGAAACACATCAACCATGCAAATCAAAGGGTCAGGAAATTAAAAATATTTTTCTTCCTGTAAACAGGTTTGGGGGGACTGGAAGCTTTTAGTCTTGAACTGAAATGCCTTCCCTAAATTCTTGTGCAGTTGGAACTTTTTTACCTTTCTCTTAATCCAACCCGAAGGGCTTATTTAAAACGCCCCCATATATCCCAGCAAAAAACTCCTGTAAACCAACAAAAGGCTCTGGGAAGCCGGATCAGTTTTCCTGCCGGCTGTCATCGGCTGCATCGAACAGGTTTTCCCAGCACCAGCCAGGTTACAGAAAGCTTCGGCCTAGATAGGAAGGGCAGCTTGGTCCTCAAAGCCTCTGCGCTCATGAGAAAGTTCACGGCTGTGGCCCCTAGCTGAGAAAGGCCTTTCAGCAGCCGCAGAGTGTTTAACCTCAAGGCTGGCCGCACGGCTGATCCCGGCTAATGTGGCGGGGTAGGGGTTGAGTGGCGGCCCCGGAGATAGCGCCCGGCTATCGGCGGCGCTGCAGGGCACGGCGCAGCATTCCGGCCCTACTCCCTGCGCTCAGCTAACAGGGCAGCAGATAAAACAGGACCCTCTGCTTTTTCACTTCTTTGAGAGCCAAAGGTGTAGGAGCCACGGGGGGCAGGACGGTCGGGACGGAGGGAGAGGAGAGATTTCTGAAGCCAGGGTCTTGTAACTCTTATTGCAAAGGGTGTGGGTGCAGGGCCCTGCTGGGAGCTGCCAGCCACAGCCCAGAGCAGGCCCCAAAGGGAGCCAAGTTCCCAAGAGAGGGAGTAAGAGAAAGAGTAAGAGCAAGAGTAAGTAAGAGAGTGAAGTTCCCGTTACAATACAACAAATGTTCTTCTGTGCTGAATATTCTAATTCTCATTAACCAATCTAGTACGAGATACAAATCCTATAGCATTTCCATACAGCCTGTAAGAACCTTTACATTGCTATATTGTGTTACATTTTAAACCCTAAAACTACTCTTTGGATCCCTTCTGCCAAGCTAGTAAGGTCTGCTCTGACACTTGGATCTGTCTGCAAGCAGAAGGTATTGTCTAATCAAAAGGGGATTACCTGTAGCTGGCCATACCATTGTTTTCCAGTTGTTCAGTAACTAAGGCTTGGCATGTCAAAGCTTACTTTCAATTCAATCTCACTTGTTGTTTCCATATTCTCAAAATCTTTTGCCAGGCAATCATATTTCTAAGGCTTTCATATTTCATCTTCCCCAACAAAAGGCAGACATTAATTTCTTCAAACAGAAATGGAGAGGAAGCTTTTTTTTTTTTTTTTTAATTCTCAGAAGAGCCTTTTGGGTAATTTCAGAATAGTCTTTTTGAGCAGCATCTCAAAAGGTGCAGAGTATCTTTTAATACTTAGGCTAATGCTTTAGTATTTAGTATATCAAATACATGAGCACTGGTTTAGCTGTACCCTAACTGCTGCATTATTAATGATTGTGAGATATTTGTTTAAAATGGGAAATTAATGACAATGAAATATTAATCTTTAATGAATTTTTTTAATGAAATATCAGAACAGTCCAGTGTTCACATATCTCCATATTTAAAGCCTGTAGTTTTGCTCCTTTTTGCTGCTGATAAATGTACAAAAAGCTAGAACAAGGAAAGAATATTGTTTTAATGAAACAACACTCCACATATTTAGAAAGAAACACATCTCTTTTCCCATTTTCTCTTGGACCCCTTTTACGAACTTATTTATATTAAAATGAAATTTTAAAAAAAGAAAGCTAGAACATTAAAAGCAAATAAATATGTAAACTAATTATACATTAGAGGAAAAAGAAAGGAAGAATTTCCTCTAAAATTGATACCCTGCAATAATAGTGGAAGAAGGAATAAAAAATAACTAGAAACAAAAACAAGGCTTTCAAACAATTAAGCATGTTTCAAAACCAAAATTCAAGATTAATTTAAAAACAAGGACTCTAAATTTTTAAAATTTTTTTCTTTTTTTTGCTTCAAGAGTCAAGGAAAGGCATTTATAATGAAACAGATGGGATTAATTCTCTTAAAAATAATATACATAGGAAAAATATTAAGCCACATTGACATGAATAATGAATCTGAGAAACCTTCTTTTCTGCACACTACACCTTACAATTCCCAGTACTTTTGCCCATTTGCAGAGAACGACTTGCTTCAAAATGACCACATCTTGCTGAAGAGACACGCAGCCTGCCAAAGCCCAAAGATGCAGCTGAAAAAGTTCTGCCCCATAAGCAAGTCCTGCTTCAGTTTTACCCTTTGCTGTGGCAGGAGGATTACTTGTGCCTTGGTTTATCCACAAGAAGTCCCCTTCTGATGTAGTTTTGTTTTGGTTGAATGTAGAAATACATATTGCTTGGGGTAACAAAGACTCAAAGAAAAAAAGCCTTTGTTAGTTTTTAGGTTCAGTTTTCCACAGTGCCAAGAAAATCTACCTTTGAACTCTATAAAAGCGAATAAAATTTTGGCAGTGTGAGTGGAACTGTAAAACAAACAACATGCTCAGCATAAGTTAGTATGTGTCCTAGTTGGAAAAAAAAATGGAAAATGGGAATGATAAATGGACAGTTAATCAAATAATCCCTTCTTCCACTATACAAGAAAGGACAAATTGATTTGAAATATAATGTACAGAGACATGATTGATATCTGGGGCAGTAACATTTTTTTCATGATAATGAACAGAAAAGTGTATTTGGCTGTCATTACTGAGAAAGTGAATACAATGTGCAATACTTGCACCATACAAACTAAACCAGAACACAATTATTTAGTACAGGCGCTTTTAAAATGAAACTGTACTAGAAAACCTCAGGAAGGATTTTTTTTTTTTCTTTTCATGATCAAGACTTCTTCTGTAAAAGAATTTCATGGGATGATGAGTCAGGGATATTGCTTTACCCACTGTTTTCACAGGGAACTCTGACCTACAATTCCAGAAATTGGCACTGGGTGGGAATGGCTCTTCTGCAAAAATCTGTTTTCAAATGTATTATACAACTGTCTTATATGAAGCTGAAACAGTGGAACATAGGATTCACAAACAAATAATAAATGGAAAAGATGATACAGCCCAAATTAAACAGCTCTTTAAAATATTTAGCAAATTCTTGCTGAAGAAATTCCATTTCTAATAACAGGGACAAGAGAATGACTAGAGATCTCAGACCTGTATGATGCTACCTGAATTAAACCAATGTACACCTTTAATAATTACACTGTGGAAATCAAGAAGTAAATTCTTCATTGCTGTCTTCCCTTGCAGCATCAGCGACTCATTACAATATGAAAGTCAAACAGTTTGTGAGTTAGAGGTGCCAGTCTTGCAGAAATAGATGTCTGAAAATTTAGCTGATCATTTCATCCTTTGTGCCAGCAAATTAGCTGACTGGTAAGAACAGACGACCTAATAATTAAATAAAAATATTTTTTAAAAATTTAAAAGTATTGGTTCATTGTATTCAATTCTGTGCTGTCAGTACCTAAGACATTCTCCTTACAAGCAGGGGTAGCATATTGAAAACACTCAAAACTGTCAGAGAAAACAAACCCTGCCATTTCTCAACTTGAGATCTGGATTCAATCCAATGATTTTGATCTGAATCAGAAGCAAACTCCAACATCTGGTGGACTAGCAAGCTTACGAGATCTTCTGCCCCATAAAAATGTGTGACCCCAAGAAAGCCAGGGAAAAAAAATCTCACTGTATTTCAGTCCAGGATCCTTTTTTTATTCTTTTGAAGATGGAAGAGTTTTATTTTGCTGAGTATTGCTGAAAGGAAGAATAGAGAAGGGATAGATATTGCAGAAACGTTATCATTTTTAAGCTCTGTACTCTGTCTTCTATTGATAGAATTTTTGTAAGGTTATCTGGTACAAAGCAATACTTATCATTAAAATATTCACAAAGCTTTTGAAACACTACAGCAATCTCCTTCCTCTTGCTTACAATCACTAATGCATACTTGTATGATTCAGAGAGAAAGGGTTTTGGTCCATGGCTGTCATGTGGTAACCCACCAGTAGTCCTCCTAGGAGCTGTGATAGCCGTGGCATGTGTTATACAAACACTTGGCCTTGCCTCCATCATTTGATTGTGCCAGATCTGACTGATGGAGAAGTTTTGCTTTCCTGAATTTTCACTTCAGTTTTACAGCTTTGTAAGCCTCCAGGATGACAGCAAACTTTATCAGAACAATGGAACTCTTTTTTGGAAGCAAGAGAAGTGGATTTTTTTTTTTTTTTAGGCCTATGGATCATTTTCACTCTGATCACTCTGATCAAATAAGCTTCTTAAAAACACTGGTTTTTTGTTATAGTTGAGAAAATCCCAGTCCCTTTCACTGCATTTTGGTTGCAGGCTGCCTCCAGGTCCACAAAAGATACCACCTTCCTTTCATGGATGCTCTTGCAAAACTCCAAGAGCCTGTGGTAAGTTTCTTGGGAACTTACCTACTTCTGCAGTACTACAGAAATGGTTGCCCTGGCTCCAGATTTTGAGCTTCCTGTCCAGCAGATAGTGCAGATGGTGTCTGCCTTGTATGCCTTGTCCAGAACGAATGTTGGACTCCAACCCAGGTGATCATTGGCATGCTTAGAAGTTTTTTCTTTCCAGTTCTCCCTTTTCTTGTCTCAAAATATCCAAATATGCTTCCCATTATCTTTTTTTTTCTTTTCTCTGAAGAGTCTCCCTGGCTTATTTTAATTGCTGACAATTATTTGAAAATAAACCTGGTGCAATCAGCAGCAGTTACAAGGGGAGACCTCCCCTAAGAAATTAGATTGAAAATGAGAAAGCTGGATGTGGCTTATTAGAACAAGTTTGTGCTTTTAGAATTCTGTTTTTCTCCAGAATCTCAGCATCATATAGAAAGCTATGGAGAGCTGAAATAAAGCAGAGCACTGAAGCTGTCTTGTGAGTTAAGGACT
The DNA here is from genome assembly GCA_018697195.1 of Certhia americana. NCBI lineage: Eukaryota > Metazoa > Chordata > Aves > Passeriformes > Certhiidae > Certhia > Certhia americana. The sequence goes on from CM031859.1 coordinate 33,034,416, forward strand.
AGCCCAATATCATACATCCCAAATGTACTTTACCTGACACCGCCATCATCCAATACCATCTCCTATGAAAGGATATTCCAAGTTGATGGAAGTCTGATGATGTTGAGGGTTTCTTTCATGTCTAGGAAGGAGAGCATTTAAAGCATGTAATAGGCATAAGGGACTAGAAGAATAGCAACTGGATTTAAACTGCTGACTGAAGGGGACACAAGACATCCAAATAATTCTATATGTGTTCTTCAAAATTCATGCCATTGTAGTCAGATTTGAAAATCAACTTAAAAGCAAATAAATAGCCCATCTCATTTACCAGTGTAACTGCAAAGTTATAATGCTTCTATAATAAACATCTGTACCCAAAATGTGTATATCCATTTCATTCTAGAGATCAATAGTCTCACATAGTCAGTTTTCAGAATATTTACTAGTGCTTTGTACTCAAAAACATGGTCCCTCCACACAGCTCAAGTGAACAAAGTGAGATCAGGGATACTCCATGGGATTTGCTGCTGAGCAAAACTTGTGGCATCTCCCAGATCACTTCCCCGCCCTCCACTTAAACACTGCTTCATGCTGTTGTAAATAAAACTCATGCTTTAAATCTCACCAAAGAGATTTTGTATATTCTGATGTTCGTGCAGCAGATCTGTTTCAGTTCTCACTCAGCAAGAGGTGCTAGAAACTTGCATTCCCTCTGTATCAAAAAAGTTGACTCCATATGGAAAAGAGACACCACTCCACCCCCCTCAGCAACCTAAAGCCAGAAACAAACCACTGGTGAGAAGCAAAGTCTTAGCTGAAGCAAACTGACAGCATAATTTTTTTTTGCTGCACAGATTAGAGGTGCTCAAAGCATTAATAAAAACATAATTATGGAAAACTTGCCAAATTAATTTTTCATCTTACATTTTCAGAACAGGACAGGCCTGTCAGAAGATTTACTTATACTTGAACTTGTCAGGCAAAGTCATCCAGGATGGTTATACATAGCTGAAGAAACTAGTGAATTTGAAGAATTTTAACAAAATCTGTTACACCACCAAAACCTTACTTTTCAGTGAAAAGCAAAGCCTGGTCAAAACTGGTGCACAATTAAGCCAAATGAGTAATTTAAACATATCTACATAAAGTAAAAACATTAGGTTCTACATATATCTATATTGTATCAACATGCACGTTTTCTTTGGTAAGGACCAAGCTAATTTCACTGGTTTATATTTATTTGTTGTTAAAACCATGTTTGTCTGATTTATTACCACAAAAGAACATGATTCTGTATTTGGGAGAGGTCCTTCCATGGTTCAGAGTTTTTTGGGAGTGTCATGTAAGTGATGCAAACTTCCACATCAGAGTTTATCAAAAGTCAAAAAGCCAAATGTTAAATCAAAGCAACACAAAGAAAATTCTATACAAAGGGGACTTGAACCACACTTCACTGAAACTTTGTGAACTATGGAGAAATAATTTAAAGCAGCTAAAAGGAAAAGAAAACAGTGAAATTAACTATAAGGACTGCGATAAACTCCAGTTATTTCCCTTTGGCATTTTCAAGATCATGAATCTATCTGTCTGTGGCATGGAGGATGTCTGGGTTTAAAATATGTCTTGTTTTTCTGTGTCTAGTCCATGCTTTTTGCATGAAAAGTATGCATTGTCTTTTAAGTGTGGGGCAGTGATGGAAAGACAAGTCAGAGGGAGGTAAAATGGCAAGAGAGTTATGGGAGGTTTTGTTGGTGGGGTTTTTTTTTAACTTACTGCTTGTTTTTCTACCAAGTCTCACTGACTTGTTAACTGCTTAGGTTGCCTCAAGGGTGTCATCAATTAATTGAACTCTGGCCTTCAGGAATTTGATTGATAGGCAGGTGATTGAAACACAGACCGTCTCAACATTAATGACCCTTCTTTAGAATGCTGGATATTACTCAGCACCCCAGAAAAACTGCAGTGGTGATAGAAGGGTGGGTTTGATGTCTGGAGGTGTTGGTGTCATGCTTGCACTCTGCTCTGAAATCTTTATATTTGAGGGCATAGGAAACAGCAGTAAAGAACACAGAAAGTTCTCTTCTTAGAAGAGAGCCTGTCTCTCCCTGCAAAGAGAGTAACTGCATGGCTTACAAAAGCCTGGATTGCTCGTGATTCCTATTCGGACTTTAATATTCCCAGCTAATTTTTGGCAAGGCTTAAGACCCCTTAAAACCTTGGCTAGGCAATAATAAATCATTCACTGAATAATCCCAGTAGGTGGGATTATCATCTTCTCCTTGCTACCTCTTCACAGTAAAGATACTTATCTTGTCCAGCTCTTGGAAGGAAAGTCCATGGTCAGGCAGATATATCATTGTTCATATTGCAGCAACATTAAAGAGGCCACAGTGGTACTGAATGACTCAAAAGTACAGATCCTCCAGAACCCACCTTTCTGTTCTGTAGCCAAACTACCTGCAATTGTATTGTCAAATACTCTGTCACCTCTGGAGACATCAACATTCCTTAAGTCAAATAGTATAGTTTTAAAAGTAACAGCTGGACACAATTTTTATTTTTTTTTAATCATCTCATGTATGTATTAACAGTTTTACAAGTCATACAACAAATGTTGACTAGCAAAGCAGAAAGAGTTGAAGGATGCACTTTCTTAGTTGTGGTTTCTTTAGAAATTTGGATTCTATGGTTTTAAGACAGCCATATCCAGTGTATTTTGAATGGCATCACTTTACCTCCAAATACCACATGGCCTGGAGTGGGAGATCACCCTCTACACACCTCTGCAAACTCTGGGCAACCTGAGCAAGAAAGCACTGTTCTACACACTCTTAACTGGCTGTTCCTGCTACTCGCTATACACATCTCAGCTGCCTTACCTCACAAAAAGGTTATGAAGATGTACATAAAAGAAATATTCCTTTTCTTCTGTGTGCACTGCAATCTCAACATCAGGGGTCATAAATATCAGTTTATTAATGAGTAAAACAAATGCAATAGATTCAACAGTCTATATTTTAACTGGTTAGAATAGTCCCAGGCATGGTTTCAGCTAGTTTTCTGTAGCAGTGGGAGTCAGCATGAGGCAAAGATCATCCCCTGCAAGACGTCAGTAATGTGGCTGTGGGTGCTCTGTGACAGCTGACCTCACAGCCAGGGAATGATCCCTTATAATTCAGTTGCTCATGTAGATACAGCCAGTGAGGGTAATCTTGACACAAGGCCAACCATGACCAGAGAGGGGTGGGGTAGAATATACTACTCAAAAAAAAAGTGTTTTTCTAAGCAAGAAATGCAGGAAAATGCCTATGTATAACCCCATATAAATAAGTCCTTTACATCCCTATATGCTCCTGTGTATTAGCAAGCTTTACCATTCCTGTCCTTCCAGTTCCAATGCTGAGCAAACAGCAGATATTCAAAATCCTATGAAAATGAGAAAATCATGACACAGCACATTTATTTAGAAAGCAAATACTTCCATTACTTCTGATACAGTTACAAGCATTTATATCGTTAGCAGTATGAGACTAAAAATGTAAAGTAGCATTGCTTCTTAACTTCCCACCTTATTTTTATTATTCCTTAAGTCCAATCAAGAATTTGTGATTCTGATTCATGCTGACACAGTGGGGTTATTCTCACATTGCTTTTCTCAAATCTGGAGTGGATAAAGATGAAGACACTACAAAAGTACCTTCTACTTTATATTTTTGTGTTTCGTGCTCCAAGAAATAAAGCAGTGTGTACACTGAATCAGCAATGGCAAAAAATGGGTTTTAATGGCAAAAATAGCTTTTAATCATGAATCCTGCAATTTCAATGATTTAAGCAACTAGACAGGAGCCACAAGCAACCAGGAAGGATGTTTCTTCCCCTTCAAGAAAGAATTTCTATAACAGATAAACACTGCCTTGAGCTCAAATTTTCACACACAGAGTAGTAAATTGAATTATATAGTGCTAGAGAGCTGACTGGATTTCCTAATTATTTCCAGACTTGTTAACTTTGGGAAAAATGGGAGAATGAGAAGAGTGCATGGGGAAGCAGTGGGACAGGTCATTCCTGGAGAGCAGTGGAAGGGGCCCACACATGTACATAACATTTCTGAATTTCCCAGGGAAAGACATTTTTCCTACTGCTACTGCAACAAGGAATGGAAGACTCTGAGCTCTCACTATCCAGGGTCCCAAGAGCTGTCCCCTTAAAAGGCAGAAAAGAAACTGCCCTTTTCCTTATCCTTGTAGGATGATTTGGGAAGAAACTTTTTCTTCTTCCCTTTCTCCTTCACTAGTTTTTGGAGAAAGAGCTATTTATAAAATTGTCAATACCCAAGTCCCCATAGTTGAAAAGGATTTTGACACACAAACTCCTTATCTGCAAGACAGGAGCAATGCATTTCTCATCACAGATTTGCCACACAGTGAAATTTTTGACTTAAAAAAATCACAGATAAGAATCTTTGATTTTATGGTTGAATGTTCTTGATGTGAATGAGGGGTCAGAGTCTTCTCCCCCTCATTGTTTTTTCTGTATACAAGGACTTTCTGGAGGTTTATGATGTCACCTTTAACCCAAGTTATAAATACACAACACTGAGATCATAGGACACATTAATTTCCTGCTCTGACATTACACAAATTTAAAAATCTGTGTGAGACATAAACATATAAACAAAAATCCATTCCTAATTTAAATCCATTTGCTTCTGAGTTCACACTGTTATGTTGGCAAACAGAGAACATTTATTATCAATTAACACAGCAAAACCAGAAGGCAATGTTCATGTAAAATTCTTCTCTTAATATCCATGTGATTACTCACAACAAGATGGACTCTAAATTCTTAAGATGGATTGAAACCCACATGTAAAGGCTGCATATTGCAAATGCTTGGCATTTTTTAGGTCGGATTAGCCCTGCTGTCTTCAAGTAAACTGCCTGTATATGCAAAACTAGGCACAAGAACTGGGGGAAAAAAACTTCAGGGAACCCCAGAACATATGGTTTTGGTCATCACAAATCTATTTGCAAGTTTGAGTGGGGAATTTTTAACAGCTCTGTCTGTGAAAATATTTTTCCTGGTTTGATTTTTGTAGAAAAGAAAGAAATAATGGTTATTCTGACTTGTATGCAATGTTTCCAATTTCCTCACATTTACCTGAGATTTTGTTTGTTTTAAACTAAATGTTTTATTCAATGTAGTTTTTTTCAATTTCTTTTTGAGAAAAAAAATACTAGATATTAGCAAGAATGCAATTTGTTTACACAGCCTTTATCATTAAGTGCTTGCCAGATTGGAGCCCACCTAAGTGAATGAAATGAAGTATCATTATGTCTTGAGTTCTCACTTCCCAGTCAGGGCACCCAGCAGGACTGTGAGTCTCTTGATTGTTCATATGCTCTGAGACTGAGGGAGAGTACTGTTAGTCCAAATTTTATACTGATTATGATTTCCTGATTACAATTAAGAAACTCTGTACTTTCTGAAAACCAGCCCTAAAAATTATTTGCTTTAAGGATACTCATCTGCTCCAGATGCAAAGTTTAAGACATTCAGTTTTCTTTTTCTGCTCTCAGATTCTTCCTTGTTACAAAATAACTCTGCAAAATATCAAATGTATAAAGTCACTGCTAAATTCCCTTTCCTTTTTAACTTCCATTTTTTTGAGTTTCCTCGTTTCTGTTTAGAATTATTCATTCACTTCTTGCCCGTTTTTCTATTCTGTGCACATTTTTTCTCGTCTTGAGAGATCATTGAAGCTGATTTAATACACAAAATAGAAATGGACTCTGATTTTTGTATAAGTGTTTGCTCCTTAGCCTGTCAGCAGATTCCTCTGACATAACAGCTTCCCATTGCATCAGTAACCATTTTATTTTTGTGATGAACATCTTGTACTAGCCACAGAAAACCTTCAAGATACCAGGGGAGCAGATTGTCAAATATATTTAACGGTAAGAAGGCATGTAAAGCAGTCCTAAGTTTAGTCTGTTTTGGAGATAGTGTCTTAAACTAGATTGATTACATACAGCCTGAAAAGTGTGCTCATGCATCCACTCTTGCTGTGTGCTGAAAGATAAAAATCCCATTTGCTGTATTTTATATTGGTGGTCTTTCACACTGGTAATGGAGATCTGTATGTTCCTTGTAAATCACATATATAATGACTGCCAGATAACAACCCACTTAACTGCTGAATGAAGTGTTTCTTAGCTGGAAACTGAGCTGTGCCATGTTCGTGATCTAGCAACTTCCAGCACAAAGCACTGGGTGAGTCATTGGTTTGTATCCCCATTAAAACAGACACATGCAGAACTCTCTGTAGTACGGTGCTGTAGTCGTGATCCAAAACAACTTCTTAGCCAAGCCTCTGTCTTGTACTTTAGCTGAATTTGTTTGTTTGGCCATGTTCCTCTATCACCATCCTCAGCATGGTATCCAAGTACTCTATGTATATCCAAGACAAGTTATAGCACTTGCCTTGAGCTCAGAGAAAAGCATAAGATGCCTTCCCTCTCAGAGTTTCTGTTCAGTAGCTACAGCTGCCATCAAACCAAGAGTGTAGTCACTTCTGAGCCCACAGTTGTTACTGCTCATTGTTCAAGAAGTAAACTGCAGTAACTGCCAGGGCTTCTCTGAAAAGTCTCCTCCTGCCAGCTTCTCTCTGCTCTCCTTCATGAACTATTTTGGTACCTAGAGACTCTGATCTAGAGGGTGGTAAAACATTGGAACAGAGAGAGTCACCATCCCCAGAAATATTCAAGGACAGGCTGAATAGGGCTCTGAGCAACCTGATCTAGTTGAAGATGTCCCTGCTCATTCCAAAGGGATTGGATCAGGTGACCTTTACAGGTCCCTTCCAATTTACACTGTTCTGTAATACTGTGTGATTTTATGACTCTGTAGACCTAGGTTTTATTATCAGGTATATTTAGAACACTAACATACATAATGCTTGGAATTAATTTTTTCATTCTGAGATCTAATTTATTATTTTAACCAAGAGATATTGAACCCTGCTACATCTGCAGTTCCTTGTAAATCACCTAGCACACCTTGACTCCCATTCTTCCTGAAGCCCTCGCACCACTGTTGCTAATCAGGGAGCTGGTAGTCCCCAGCAGAACGATGGTTGTCACTACATGGGCTGTCCCATAGGCTTTTGAAGTGAACAAAGTTCAGAAAATTCCCAGAGCAACACTCTAGGTTTGTCCTTTCCTGGAGAACTGCATGTCCCTTTCTAAGCAGACAAAGAGTGCCTCTCAAAAAAATTCCTGTTTATGCACTGCCATTCTCTTCCCCGCCCCATTGCCCTGGGGGGCCATTCCCTCACCAAGTGGTTTCTCAGCCATGCACAACTTTTCTTCTTCTCAGACCTCCTGGTCGCAGTAAGAGGCATAAACACGGCAGTCTCCTCAGAGAGGCTCACGTGCAGCCACATCTGCAGAGCGGCCAGATGTGGCTGTGTCCCCAGCACGGTCCATATGTGGCCACCTCCATAGGGACAAAGAGACACATCTGTCTGTCTCCCCAGCGCAGCCTGCACAGGCAGCCAGGGTTCCTCTGCTGGTTCCTCTGCTCTGTGCTGGGTGCAGCGACGCAGCTCGGCGCAGGGCACAGCAGCCATCTGGCAGAATTCACAGCCAGCCCTGAATCTGCAAGCCTGCACTTTTCCTGGGCTTGTTAGAGACTTTGCTTAACGCATCACACGTGGGCCTGCGCGGGGCTTGGCAGCGGCACCTTATGTAATATACAGTCATCCATCTGCCACCCCCGGGAAAAGCGCTTACTCACACGTCTGCTGGGCAGTGCTGCCCAGAGGCAGGCTATTAAAAACACAGCTATAACTTATTGACAGCGACAACAAACCAGTAAAGTCTCTCTGAAGCTCCTTTTTTTTCCTGGCTGCCAGGCCTATTGCCATCATGGGGAGGAGGGTACTCCAGGCAGCCGGGGTAATAAAGCCCATCTAAATGGGTTCCTTTGTATGTCTCTATCTCTCTATCTGCTGACAGTACTGCTCAAAATGAAAACAGGGACTTAGCAGGCCAGGCCTATCCATGGTCCCTCACAAAGGGGATCCAAGACAGGGGCTTTCATCTGAGGCTCTCCTGAACTGCATGGCCACATTGAGAAAGCCCATGGCTGGATGGGGCCGTTGGAGCTGCCCTCTGCCGCCCCTCTATGCTCCCCACCTTGCCAAACTCCTAACACAAAATGGACAAATATTTATTTGCCTTAGATCCTATGGCAGAAGTGTTTAGGCCCAGAAGGTGACAGACATGCAAGTTTGTGTTCTTAAAACACCAAGGAGTTTACAGAACAAATACAGCTCCTCATCTTAAGCTGAATATTTTTAAACAAGGTTTTCATAACGTCACATTTGCCAGCACTTTGCGGCTAAGGCAGCACTGGGGAAAAATGGCTATAATGCTGTCCCAATAATGGGAACAGCTTAATGTAAACAGAGTTTTTCATCAGTGTTACACCAAGAACTGGAATAATAAATAGAGCTAGGGGGTAGCCCCACACTTCAAATAATTTGTGGAAACCGACTTGCACAAACTCAGCCCATTTCATATTTGTGCAGTTGCTGACCATAAGGATGGCAATAACCCTTGCTGTGTCTTGGACAAGTGCCGTGCTAATCACTCCTCACATCATCTCCAGCCTCAGGAACTGAGATCATTTGACACTGCACAAGTGTCCAAACTAATGAATTTCTTCAGCTTTCAGGACAGCCCATTCAGTTTGACTGGCAGTTGGCACAGCAACTGTCTGCCTGGGTGGCAAAGAGGAGCTTATTTCTGTACCTTCTGGAAGTACCATTACCTGGAAAAAACACGGTCATTTAAGATTTTTATGTAAAGATAAAATCATAAAAGCATACCAAACTGGGGTCCCATTAAGCAGCACTTTGAAGCTTTATAATTGAACGTACAGAACTAAAGCACAGAAAATCAACACTGCTACAAAAATCAGGCTGCTAAAATTATTAATACTTTCTCTGAAGATATATGATAACTCATTTATTTTCTCATGTTGACAACAGGAATCACCATTAACTCTGAAATCACAAATATGACCATGGTATTTAAAACCAAAAACCCCACAAATAATAGGGCTTAGTGGAAAAAAAATCAGCATGTTCAGTAAATTTTCTCTAATTTACTTACGATTTTCACACTGGATTTTGTTACATAAGGATGTGTGTGAATTTCCTCTCCACTTAACTGCCATTCTCAAAAACAGCATAATCCAAATAATTTTCTGGTGAAATTCAGCATTCTTTGACTGCAGCCAGGAATAGCTGCTTTACTAGCTTTGGAAGCAGTCACAGAGTAGCTATATGTTGCAAAATCCACGGGAAGGATTTTTTTCAAGTTTTCACTCCAAGAGGATTTCCTCCTTAAGGTTTCTCATCTTTGACAAGGGTAATACATTTATTCCCTGCTTTTACTGCCCAGAAAAGTATGCACAAGCATGGCAGATTTCAGGAATTTTTTGCAAGATCATGTCCATACACATGGAGGTCGCCTGTAGTCTTGCAAAAGCCCACACTCCGGTTCCTGGCAGTGCCATACATGTTCCCAAAAACACCATCTCTGAGAATCTCATGTTGTTTAACAGCGTTGGGCAGCAAAAGTGAGACACGTTACAAAGAAACTATATATGTTATACTTAAAAAGGAAAAAACCCACATCACAGATGTTGTCCAAGGTGCATGTTTATTCCTGACCCCGCATCTAGCCTGCCTTTTCTTCCTACTTTGCTTCTATTACGTGCTAATGACCAATTTAAACAGTGGCAATAACTAGCAGCATCTAATAGAAACAACAGTGAGTAACAAGCTTTTGGCACATTCCAGAGACAGCTCTCAAAGATTTGGAGAATGCAGACCCATTTGAGACCCCAGCCCAAGCACAGAAAATCCAGGAAAGTAATATTATCTTGCCATGTGTCACTTAGGAACTAAAAATGAATATCCCAAAGAGTTTGATTCCTGGCACTTAGTAGACGGTAAATATTAGTATTATTTTTAAACCAATGTTATTATTGGAAAGACATTAATAATTTGAAAATAAGATTAGTGTTGAAAAGGCTTCTTTGGTTTTGGCATTTTGTAACCTTTAAATCTGGGTAGACTATTCCTGGACAAGAATTTCAGCTGGAATTTTATTTTCATTTTTTCTCTATTTACTCTGTGATGTATTCCAGTATACACAATGCAGCGTTGACTTTGCCTCGGGATATCATCTATATATTTTTTTTCTTTTTTTTTACTTAAATGGTTTCAAAGAAATAAATTTATAAAGCTCTAACCACAGAAATAGACTGGGCTCATATACCATTCTTAAAGAAGCTCATACATATTCTAGTGGCTGTGACCATCATATTCAACAGATCTGTGAAAGGGTGTAATAAATACCTGAATAATTCCATGGATTAGTCAGTATTTCTTGGAAGTAAATGGTTTAAAAATACGATTTTTTTTTTTTTTTTTTTTAATTGAGGTGAGTTAAAGATACCAGAGCAATACTTCGTAGAACATCCCTATGCAGCTTTATGGTCAGTTCCTTATTTGAGAAGTTAGCTCTTTATTTGAGAAGTAGCTCAGTCTTGATGAGCTGCACAAACATCAATAAACTACAGAGAAATGAAAACTAATTTGAATGTGTTTCACTGGCCTTTATATAATTTTTGTAAAAAAATTTTCACACAATAACCTATAAGATGCAATGGATCCCAGATCTGCATGGAAAAAGTAGATCAGACACCTGCAAACAAAATCAAGCAGAATAGAACGTGCTATATACATACAGGCTCCCATATTAACCACAGTCTGGAACTACATAAAGAGTACACAGAAAATTAATCTGCCCTTGCCAGGATGTTCAGAAGAAGGAAGAATTACTAGGAAGAAGCCAGTGATCCCTCTTTCTTCCAATCTGAAAGAGATGGGAACAGATAAACACTCTGATAAAGTGTCACAGTGCAGTCATGCAGCAAGTATCTTCAGTGAAGTAGCCACTTTCCCAACAACTGAAACAAGAAGGAGGCATTTGGACAGGAGGAAGCAAATCCTCTGTGTACCATCCAGCAGTCCCCACAGCCTGCTTGGCAACCTCAGAACAGCATGGCCCTTAACAACCTTTTTCCAATACTGACTTACAATAACATATTTGGCTTGCATAAGGCCTATAATGTGCTGGGTATGTTCTAAAAATAGGACCACATGGGCCTTGCCCCAAGCAGCTCAATATCTAAGATGTCAACCCCTAGATTAAGGGAGGGAAAGAGGGATAAAACCTTTGAAAAAATAGTATCAGCTACTTTGGCATGTTATCTAACCACTATTATCTGGGAATTTCTTGCTCAGAGTCATGTTCAGTGTGAGTGAGAGCCAAGCCCCAAGCACCCAGAGGGCGGCACAATCAGAGTTTGAACAGCTGCACAATCTACTGCGGGCAGCAATTCATCCTGACATCTCACAGGGACAGAAGTAATTTTGTGGGAGGTCCCTGAAGAGCTGCACTGTCTGTCTTTCTTGCCCCAATCTGACCCCAGATATTCAAGTAGCATCCCCATATGGCCAGCAATGTGCATAGGCCTTTGCTAGGTTTGAGTTCATCTCTCCCCTCTCCTTCAAAGGTATATGAATTGCAGCCAGAGTCAAGCAGAGTAAGGTCTAAAATCTCTATTCCTGTTATTCAGAAGCTGTTCACATTTATTCAGCACCTCCCTATTGGTGATTAAGATACTTTCCTGGGAAATGGAAATTTGAGCTCATCAAGACTGAGCAGGGCACTGATACTTCCCATTCAATTCTCTGCTTCATGGCCAAGGGTTGTAATACTGAAACACTACCAAAAGATAGGCAGGGCTGGAGGAGGCTGCCTGTTTTCTCAGGTGCTGGGTTTGGGGAACTGTCTGTGTGAGTGGATGCCAACTGTGCAGGTGGTCATTGGTGACTCCTCGCAGCCCCCAGCAGGTGCCCACCTGTTGAAGGGAGGGGCTTGTAACCACTGAGCATTGCAACCTCCCTCTGCCACTGGACCATGCTGGAAATTTCTCTGCCTGAATATGGAGACTGGTTTCCTCTTTAAAGGAATACTTTAAAGGAATACTTTACTTTATCTCATCTATTTCTTAAATAGAAGTGATGCCTTCTGTAGGCAGATCTGGAACAGAGACTAGACAGAGCAGAAGGATGAAGTAGGTATTTATTAAAAGGTCTAAATGGGCACAACTGGGCCGCACAAGAGTCCAGCTGGACCACACCCAAGATTCACCTCAAAATGGTCACAAAATGGACAACCGATACGAGGTCTCACAGTTTTATCATCAGAATCATAGAATCTTAGATGGATTTGGATCTGAAGGGACCTTTAAAGGTCATCCAGTCCAATGACCCTCCAACGAGCGGGAACTTCTTCAACTAGAACAAGTTGATCAGAGCCCCATCCAAACAAATGGAATAGAACCTTTTTGGGACTGACTGAAGATATCACAAAGTGCAAGTACAAAAAAAATTCCATTCTATTTACCCCTCAGATATATTAAGAAATTCCTTTCCTTCTCCTGACCAACTCCCATAGAGTTTTACTGCTTTTCTCTGACAAACTATACCCTCCAGATGGCGTCTGTCAAACGCTGCTCCTAACAGTGTCTTGCAGTGGGAGGTACTCCGTGCCTGTAAGGAGTGCCCGGTGCTGGCTCTGGCTCTGTGCAGCACTCAGGGGGGGAACCTGGAACCACACAATGGAGCACACGCCCCTGCCCGGGCACCTAAACCTCACATGATCACAAGTTTCCTAGGCATGGGTGATGCGGTCCAAAGCTGACAATTTCAGAGGCACCTGAATGATATAGCCAACTTTATAATGTAACTCTGTACTTGCTTTTCTTTAGAACTCTCTTGATGGGAAAATCTTACTCTGCAAAGTAAATCTTGCTCAACTGTTTTTAAGGCTATTCATTTCCAGTCTGAAGCACATGGGGAACATTTTGAAGTTTTTAAGTGTTATTTTTTTAAAGAGAACAATTTAAAAAAACCCTCTTTTGGCCAAGACTACAAAGAAATAATCTGTGGGTAGCTAGAAGTGTTTTTTATTCTTACTATTACTATTATTATTATTACTGAAAATCTGATAAAATAAAACAGAAAATTAAAACAGGGCCATGCTGTAGAGAAAGGTATAATACACTATACACTATACCCAGAGTTTTCAAATTTCTGAAGTCCTCTTGTATTCAGAAACAGCAGATGAACTCTAAGTATAAAACTTTAATTTTTTAAGGAGAAGGATTAATAGAACTAAAAAAGTGATGCCTCGTAAACATGCCATAGGATGAAGTCTGTCAGTCTCCAAGTAATTTTTTTTTTTTTTGCTTGGCCAGTAGCATGAATGACAATAAAATGCATTGTGAATTTATGATCTGTAGATTTGGCTGATAGACATTCCTGAGTCTTGTTTTCTTACCCTTTTCTAGGTTTCCATCCTCATGGGCATGGGTGTTAAATGTTTCAAATGTTATGAAATTTTACACACGCTGGTGGTTAATGAATTTTAGAAGTTGTGAAGCTCAACAGTGTTGTATTCCCAGGTTCTCTTAAAAGCCTCATCTACCCCCTACAGTAAGCAATGTTGTGGTAGGGACCCAAAGGAAAACAATATGAGTTCTGATGTATGCTACTTAAAAAGAGTGTATCCATACTGGCATATTAACATGCAAATTCTATATGTGGGCCTGCCAAAAAATATAAGTGTTCCATCCAACATATATAAATACAGTCTACTTCTCTGAAGAGGCATCATTTTAATCAAATGTACATTTGGAGCATTGCTCACTAAGAATTTATACTCCTCTTTTCAGTGTTTATATTAATATGAAACAGATTGCCAAGTTTTAATAAAAAGGCAGTTATCTTCTTTTGCTAATGTATTTAACACAGGACATTTGCATTTCAGTGTTGCATCCAAGAGCATAGGTGGCCCAAGTGCTTTTGTCCCATTTCAACATCTAGTTCTAACACCACATAGAAACATATATCTCTTTGGAATACCTATAAGGAATATGTCTACCTCTCAGAGCTGACGGTTCCTTATTATTTCAAGGAGGTCTGAAGGTTTAACAGCAAAGCAAAACATAACTTGATTCTTGTGCTTACCAAATTTGTATTTTGGCTCATACAAAAAACCCCAATTTTTTATTTGAATATCCCTACTTTGTCAGTACAGAAGAGGTGATGTGATTCAATTATTTAGTGCTTTGAATATCTTAATTTGTCCATGCAGTTTGCTTTGCTGACTAAAGCAATTACATGGCTGTGTGTGAGGTGGAAGACTGACGTGGAAAAAATCTGGGATGAATATGATGAGTGGGGCTCACCTTTGTTTTCAAGCTGGGATTCATGCAGATTTAAGAGTCTTTCCAAAATCTGCTGTAAGAGTTTCTGTTGAGTTGTTGGTACTTACTCCTTTTTATTTAGCATTGGAAAACTGGTGAAGCTTCGTTAGATACAGAAAAAAAAAATCCCAAACACCTGGGAGTAGATGTCAGGGAACAACCTGGGCTTCTGGCTGCTCTGTGGATTTGCTAATTGCACATACTATCTTGTCTTGCACATCTTATCTTGCACTTCTTATTTTATCTTTTATCTGTGCACTTCCTGAGTTCAGGTGACAGGGTTTTGTCCTTTAATTGGGCAGATCCTGAGGTACCAGGGCAGTGCACTAAGCCTTCTTTCATATGGTCTAAGAAGCTTGCTTTCTTCCTCCCAACTTTTCCAAGCCTAGTACAAATGGGAAAAATGCATGACCCTCCTTAAAGGTGCTGGACCTGCCATCTGTGCTGACACAAATGCATGGCCATCCATCACAGAGTGTTGTTGGGGAAAGCTTAGCTCCCTGCTGATGCACAAGAAAGCCCATATTGTTTGAGGGTTTAAATAGCTGTTTAATACATTCAAGCTTGGTTTTGCTGTTGTTGTTGGGATTAGTTTGTTCTTTTTAAAAAAATTTAGGGCTAACTTTCAGAAGAGTGAACTTTTTGGAAGAGTGAACTCCAACTTTGTGAAGAGCTGCAGACAAACACACTGGGTCTGTGTTGGGATCGTGTTTGGAAGCATGTTCAGGCAGTTCTCCTTGTCCGCGAGACCATGCTGTACTTTGCAAACAATTCTTCAATGCATGTGAAAACATATTTATGTGTATCAAAGGGTTTTATGACATAAGGCAAACTGAAACACTAGAAATGGAAACCTGATGGCAATTCCTCTCTATATTTCTTCTTCAAAAGCTGAAAATTTGGCAAATGGACTAAACCCACACTTTGTAATGAGGGAACTATAGCAAACAATTACATGTGAAAATGATCCCCTGATCATGCATGTGCATGAACAATGAAAGCTGGGATGTATACATATGTGTAGCCATTAAATAACATTGTAAGCACTGGGGAATCCCAATGATGGTCATTAAATTATTTTAATTTCTGGTAGAAAAAGACAAAGTAGTGCTGCCATATTGTAAAACTTTTTAAGACAACAGCTGATGACCCAAAGAGGATAAAAACTGAATGGCTTACAGGACAAATCACTCAACTCCCATAGCTAACTGTAAATAGCAGATTTTTATGATCTGACCTTTGAGTTTAATTCTTACAAAGTAAAACTGATTCTTGGAATAGGTCCCTACCCAGAAGCTCTTTTAGAAAGTGAGGTTAAAAAAAAAAAAAAGTTTAGAGTGGGTTCATTTTTTTTTCCACTTTGTTCCCCAGCTCACAAAGGGCTTCCAGCCCTATCCATCCTCTGATATATGGTGCTCTCAGGCCAGTCTGAGCTGCTTTTCTCTTCTCCATCAATAGATGTCAATAGCAAGCTTCCTACTCCCAGACACTTCAGCCATTTCAGGGCTCTCTCCACAACATTAAGGAAGAAATAGTGACTCCCTCCCCAGCAAGAGTTCTGCAGTTGTGTACTTTCAGTTTGTCCTTAGAGGCTCACTCCTAATAGAACCAGGCATACTTCTATATTTCATGCTCTGAGACTCTGAAGCTGAGTCAATGTTTGTGACCTTCAGTCATCTCATAACACATAGAATTCCAAATTTTGATGCAGATTCAGTGAATTCAACATTTTGCAAATTTGCAGGAACACAACTCAAAGTCAGCCCTTTCCTTGATGAGTGCTAAAGAAAGCACAAGTAAAGAAGTCGGGCAGGGCACATGTTCATATCTTTTTTGTTTCTCCTCCTTTTCTTTGGTTTTTGATTTCCATACATGAAAAGTTCTTTCCAAGAATTGCAGTTACACGCAAAATAACCTTGTAAACAAATGACTACATTCTCCAGCCACGTACATTAAATGTGAATGAAATTTAAATACATTTTGCTTATCCATTAGTGTAACACTGCAGAGAATCAAAACCTTGTGATGATGCTTCTAATATCCTCTGACTTTCCTTCATTTCCTTCCTTCCCTTCTTATGCTACAAGGTAGCAATCCACAAGTGACACTGAGCATGACAAACTCCATGAAACAGTCTGGTAGCAAACTATATCTGAATCTGCAGTGTAACTTGCTTTGCCGCTTTCCTTTCAGTCCCAGCTAAAAATAAATAACTAAGAAGGTGGTGGTAGCAGCAGCCAAGAGGGCAGAAATGGCAATATGCTGTCTCTCCTATATCAGCCAGGGATTTGGGTTGCGAGGACAGGCGCCTACCAGCTAAGTGCACTGCCTGCATTTTCCTGCCATTCACCTGCCCAAAGAACAGATCACAAATCATGCCAGTTGTTCACAGAGGCACCAGCAAATGTCAGCATGCTTTGAGTGTAACAGCCAAGAGCCCTGCTGAAGCTAGCACATAGCTGTGATGGCAGGAGAAGCTAGCACATAGCTGTGATGGCAGGAAGTTTGTGTCATAATCTTCTTCTGAACAGCTTCTTCTTTATTATTATGTTTTGGATGGCAAGTGAAAGAGTTATCTCCTAAGAGTTATAGAGGATTCAGCTGCTGATAAATGCTGAAGTAAAAAGAGTTAATGTCTGGAAATCCAAGGACCTCACATCAGAAAAGCTCTATGACACCTCCCAGTGCCCTCAGAGAAATTTGCTTTTAGTGTTTTGCCTTTCAAGCCAAGAATTTTCAAAAATATTCCCAATTTCCTTACCTTCAAGGTTTCTTTACAAAGAAGGAAGGAGATGAGATATCTAAAAGCAGTTGCAGGGGTTTATTCTAATCAGGTATTTAGAACCATATATAAATCACTATTGTCCCCCATTTGGTCTTGCAATGCAAAATTTGAAATTATTATCATGGTAAGTCTATTACATATTATTCTCTGATGTTTCTATGTGGCAAAACAGAGGCCTTCCAGAAGCCAAAGTAGGTTCTTGGAAACTGTAAACCAGAAGCTTTTAGGGAAACATTAAAAATAAAATAAAATGAATAAAACCCTCATTGGTATCTTTCATCCTTTCATACAAGACACTGTCATTTCTCTGCTAGGTTAGGAACTGACTAAAAGCATCAACCGTTGGAATGTAAGAAAGCACCTAAGAACTTGTTGCTGGTGGAATCAGAAGAAGCCCTCAAGGAGAACAAACTCAGAGTTGTTACAAATCCCGTTGTTGTTGTTACAAATCTCAATCACCTTGATTGTGTTACGGAGACCCTGCCTTCTACAGGGGGAATCAGAGCTTTCATTTCCTATGACTTCAGGAAGTTGTTTATTTCAGTTTGATTAAGCAGATATCTGGGTGTGCAGAGAAGGCTGCCTTTGTGGTGTCTGAACAAGCAGAAATCAGGGTGAGCTGCTCTCTAAACAGGAAAGACTTGCCACCAACCTGGAACTCTATTTGCAACTCAAGAGTACTCAAGCTGCCACCCAGGGCTTTTGAAAGTGTGGGCTTCAGATTGCTGTCCACAGCCTGAGACCCCTGAGCATCAGCTCAAAGTGATTCCTCCCCAAAATGCCCATGTAATAGCTGATTGTGCCAGACTGGCTGCCAATCCTCAGTCACAGGTGTGATTCACTTTAGAGGGCCTACCTTTCTTTCCCTATAAAGGGGGCACATTGCTCTTGAGGCCCTCAATGATACAGGACTTTCCTGACTGAATTCTTGCTTGCAACTGAAAAGCCAGCATTGAATCAGATGTGTTCTATATAAATACCCAGCCTTCAATTAAAATTTCCTGGAAGAATACCTTTATCACTTCAGTTACTTCAATTGCTGATTAGGTTTCTGTCTTTCAGATTGGGGTTTTTTGAGTCATTGAAGGATATTGTATATTTATATTTTCCTCTTACCAGAGTTATATTCCCTGTAAGTTGTAATTAAGTGGCCCTGTAAATTCTTTCTGACAAGCTAGAGAGGGAGAGCTGCAGGGAAGTTTTGAGCTGACACATTTTCTGGATATTAAATAATTTTTTTAGAACTGACGAGGAAGTAATTACTGGTGGTAAAGTCTTTCTTTTCCTTCTCTCTGTATCTTTCTTTCTTATAATGAAAAATACTAAAATTTTTAAATTACTATCTCTACTTAAGACAGAAGGAAAAAGCAAAATAACATTTTTTTTTTCCCCATGCAACAACCCAAAGAAAATGGTATTAGATTATTTTTTGCTACAACAAAAGGCATTTGTGGCTGAAAAAAACCCCAAAAACAAAGCTCTCACATGATGAAAGTGAAATTAATAAGTGGTTGAGAAGAGTTTCCTAAACCAGGATTTCCTAAAAACTTTTGAGTTTTTCACTGATTGACAGTACATTCAGAAATGATGGACAGAGATTCTATTGCAACAGGAAACTTTGACCAGGTAAAGTTCAAGTACAGGCGACACAGTGGCACAAGGTTGTGTTACTTTTAAAAATTTCCATCCCTGATGCTGATTTTGGCCACATGAGTTCTGTCTTTCACTCCTTTGCATCACACTCTTCCTTTGCAGGCACTTTGGCCAACAGGCATCCCCTGACTCAAAGAAGTTCTCAGGGATGGGTTCTGTCTGCCTGCCAGTTGAGGACTCCTTATCATCACAGCCTGTCAAAGATCCCCTTGTTTAGCAAAAGTTGCTCTCACTGCTCTTTTTTCTGGTTGGTAGCATTGTTATCTGCTTTGCAAGAACAGTATTCACCTCTGTCATTTCAACAATTCCGAATTTCTTATTTTTGTTGGGATTGATGGCAGTGCTGCTATTCCTGTTTGTTGTACACTCTCCAGGACTGACATAATGAGTCATTCTTGTGTGCTCTGTGATTGCCAGGTCAAGTTCTTTTCATACAGGGGAGAGGCTTGTAGAAATATTGGATAAGGAATACTGCCTGACTAATGCCCTAATGTAGCTTTCCATGAGCTGACTAAACAGTATATCTCAAAAGTTTGACATATAAGATGATTTCATTTGGGTAAAAAAAAGAAAATGGAAAGAAACAGAAGTTTTTACCGTGGCCCACAGAAGTATTCCTGTGGCTTTTCCAATAGCATTGGAAACAGTAGTGATTTGATGCAGAAGAGAAATACGAAGGTGAGTTTGTTGAGCATGGAGGGAAGGATTCACACCAGTCACCCTTGGTTTCCATGTAAAATTCAAATGGCCAAGGAAACATTGGTAACCATCAAACTATCTTCTGATTGTAAACAATGATTCAACTAAAGTTATACAAGAACAGACCAGAAACACTTGGGATTTTTTTGGCGTTGGGACGCAGGGAGCAGAATTTTTACTTTTCCTAATTAAAGGTTCATTTTTCCACCAAAGTGTAAATAAGCTAACACAGGTCTTGAATCATAAATTCAGGAATCTAAGTGTAGTGTGGCCAGTCCAAGCAGATGAGTGTCCTGTCTCCGAGAATGTCTGTAGAAGATGTCTAGGGAAGGCAACAAGAACCTCACATCAGAAAAGTTGGTCATGGAAAGTGCAAGTCTGCAATAGTATTTCCTCAAAATACAACCTCAGTCTCACCGTTGTTGTAACTTAGGGATTATTCTAATGCGGAACTGCTCTTTTGTCTACTGTTTTCAACTCAACCACCAGCTAGCATCCAGATTATTCAGATGCAAGGTGTTCCACAGCTTACCATTGATTTATGGAAGAAATAGCCCCTTCTTTTCTTTCACATCCATTTATTCCATAGAAGGTCTCATTGTCCTGTTTTGACTGCTTTTGTGTTGTAAAAGTATATATATAAAATGTATTTCTCATTTGTCTTCTATAGCAGAATCATGATTTTAGAGAGCAGTACTTCATCTCTTGTCAGGTGTCTCATGATCTCCTCAGTCACTCCTTGAAAAAGCTGTGCCCTACTTTAACAGCTCTTCTTTGCCAGCCTTTTCCCAGCTCTTTTACACCCTTGTGGATGCACAGAGACCAGAACTGTATGCACTGCTCCAGACAGCACCACCACAGGCTCTTTGGCAGTATAATCATGAGTAGTTTTTGCCCTTTGCTTGCAGTCAGTGCCTAACAAATACTTATTTTTTCACTGTTTCTGCAAATTGATATGGTGTCTCCATGGAAGTCTGTATTGTAACACAAAGATCTCATTTGTGAAAGACTGTCACAACAGACCTTGAGATCCACCACCTGAACAGGTCAAACTAGAATTGCTTTGACTTTAATGCATTATTTTACATTTACCTACATCAAATATCTTCTGTTTACTCGGTTACTTTATCTTGTCAGGTCCTTCTTCAACCATGAAGAGGCCCTTGTCCTTACCACCCTAAATAACTTACTATCATCGGTGTACCTTGTCACCTCATTATTCACTCCTTTTTCCATATCACTTATGAACATGTTGAACAGCACAGGCCAGAACACAGATCCTGCAGGCTTTCACTCTTGACTTCTCTCCACCTTTCATTCCTAACCTTTTCTTTCTTATCTTTTAATCAGATAGAGCCATGTCAGAGTTTTGGTTCTCATCCCACGGCAGCTTAGTTTTTGTAGCAGGCATTGGTGAGGAAACCCTGCTGAAAGCTTTCTAGATTTTCAAGAAAGAGAATACAGCTTCACCTTCCTGATCTGTGTGCTTCAAAGAACTAATATGAAAGCTTGTAACTGCAAGCACTGAATACATTGAACAAAACTTTAGGTATTTTTTTAAACTCTACACATAGTTCTCCTTGCAGCAATCAGCTCTGCCATGTCTGCTGTGCCTGCTTAGCTGACAGAAGACAGCGATGCTTATCCAACCTCAGCAATATCCTTTCTGCTAATCCAAACAGCATCACAAGACTGACTGTTGTTTTAAGCTGTGACTTTTTTTGCTCCAGAGTTTGATTTTGTATAAGGCAATCGATAGCACAATTGACCCAAGACCAAGAAGTGTGCAGTTTGGTTGTTTGAATGATACCTTCTGGCAAATAATCATCTTTTCTGCTCATTATTTTGGATGTAAAACACACCCTGAATAAAAATCCTCACTGAGATCTGCTTTGAAAACACACATACTACATTATGAGCATGTACTAGGCTAAAATATTTTTGACATGTATATACACTCAGAAGGTTATTAAAAAGTATTCAGCTTGATATTATTTGAAATGAGGGAAACACTGAGGTATGGATATCAGGAGTTTTAATCAAAATTCCATTGGGACTTCAGTTTGAGATTGAAGCTCTACAAAATATTTGCATCTGAAGCAAAATCCACAAATATTTGGATTTTCATCAGTTCTGCTTGGATGAAAAACTGTCAGGCACTGCAGTTTTGGCAGTCAAAAATTGCTTTTCCTAAATGTTAACTGTGTTTCCCACCCATTGGAAAAATTGCAGAAGACCCAGGGGGGCTTCTAGCTCATATAAAGCCAAGTGCCAAAGAAAAGAATTTCCTCAGGGGTTCCTTGTTTCTCCTCAGGGGTAGTCTGTCACCTCCAAACCTATGCTTCGTTTCGTCGAGGAATAATTCCTTATGGCAACTTTCCATGATTCTGCCTTGGAATAGGGCAATTCCCAGCAGCCACGGATGCTGCAGTCTTACAACTTTGTTTAAACATCTGCTTAGATTAAGAAAATATTAGCACAATACTGGGCACAATGGTCTTTCCATAAAAGGGCTTTAAAACCTCTGCTCACAAAGTATTGTTTTCCCCAATACACAAGGGAGGGAACCAATGGCAGGTGTAAAATTTCAGTGTGTGTATTTATTTTTCCAAAATCCTTTGAGGAAAATGTCAAAGCTTGTGTCATAGCTTCAGAGATGCAAGAACCTAAATCCTGATGAGAAATGTTTTGCAACCTTACTTCATGACAGAAATACTGACTCATTGTCCCTTCTCAACTTAGAATTCTCACATATAAATCTACCAGCAAAGTCATCAACTTTTATGTTGTTTTATTAGCTCATGATATCTTTCTTTTTTAACAATAAATTCTTTAGTGAAGAGTGTTAAGCAATTAACAGGGGGAAATCCAGCCACTTTTCCTCTTTCTGTTTTTCATTTTTCCATGACCAACTTTGTTAATACACACTTTATGTTTCTAGATATTTAGGAAGTACATCCCAATTGCAAGTAAAGTTTAAAAATTAATTTTTAATTCAGCACTGATCCCTTCAGCAAATGTAAATGACCAATGATGTGAGACTTGCTCATGCTGACCGTGTGCTGTGACGACTGTTGCCAGATCTTTTTTTCTCTTCATTGACACCTTGGGGTCTGTGACTGACTAAAATAGGAAGCATTGCTGCCTCCTGCCTGAGGAGATGACTCCTGAAAGTGCAGAGCTGTTTCCAAGATAACTATTCAGGAACTTGGAGCAACCATGTGTGCGTTTGCACCCCTCCTTCTCTGAAAGCCTTCTCATTGGCACGAATACACTCACATGGGAAAGGAGGAAGGGCACAGAAAGGAACCTCGCCAACCTCTGTATCTAAAGAAATACTTCTGGGTACTGCCTGGAGGAGTTATTTCACACCAATCTCTGCCCTGCAATTTCAGTAGAAGAATAAAGAAGTGGTGTTGTGCAGTGGGTGAAGACACAAAGAAACAAACATATAGATCTTTCCCATATACACAGATCAATCCAAAGTTGTTGCACTGAATTGAGCAAGATTTCACTCTTGCCAATATACGGACCTCATTCCTTTTTTATATTTTAATTCCTTTTCTTTAAGGAGGTCCTCAGCAATGTGAAGTTTTTGTGTGGAAATTCAAACCTTATTCTCCCCTGTATTTTAACTAAAAGACTATCCTGCCTGCTAAAAATAAGTTGACCCCAGCCTGAGCAAATTATTGGACTGAGTTTTGTGTTAGTAATGAAATCTTATAGCCAGTAAAGTTTTAAGTTTCATCATGAACCTTTCACTCTGTTCTAACTTCATAATTCCTTGAAAGCCTAATGTTGAAATATTTTTCCTTATCAGTTTATGTCTGTGTATATATGTGTAAATAAGTACTCATATAAAATAACAAGCTATATATGTAAACTTTATATATATGGAATATGAAGGCAAGATTGTGTATTCATTGGTATGAAATAGAAATGACAACATCACTCATGACTGATAAAACCATGAATGCTTTTCTCAAATGAGTGTGAATACAATGTTTCAGCCAAACAAAGCTGGTACAAGATTAAGAACATTATAATTAAACATATAAGAGGGAGCCGTAACTAGAAGTTTCACTTCAGTCTTTACTGCAACAGTCACAACTGCAGCAATGTATTTATTTCAGCATAGATAAGTAAATATCCAGGCCTAGTTTACTGGTGATGAGCTACACTGAGTAAAGTAACAACTATCCACTTTATGTACACTACCATTATATTCACAACTACACAACTTTGTGTCAGTATAGTTCCATTTTATGCTAAAAAAACAGGAAAAGGAGGGACAATCCACACCAAATTCTTATTTACAGTAAGCCTCTATGAGGTTTTAGACAAAGGAAAGGGATTTTAACTTGATCTCTGCTTTCAGGATTGTGTAAAAAGGCACAGAGTAACAGCTCTAGTCAAGGCCTGGTTTGAGAACAGAGGCAGCTGTGTTGCCAGTGCTTTTACAGTACTGGAAGAATTAGGCCACACCTGATGTTTGAAACACTAAGGTTTTAGGTTTCTGAACAGACAGTTGTGCATGTCCAGCATCAAGAGAAAAATGTTCCCAAGTTCCACTTCAGGAGGAGAAATAGAAGTAGCTCGTGCTCAGCCCAGCTAAGTTTAGAGGGTGTTGCTCCAGGCACAGGTATAAATGTCACCCTGTCTAATGGATAGCACCTTGCAAAACATTGAGAGAAAAGCACTTCCTTTTCCAAAGAAACCACAGGACTGGAATGAGCAAATCTTTGACAAATGACGAGCAGTTGCTGTGTGCAAGGGCAGGGCTGCTGTGTGTTCTATATTATGCCTGTGTATATGCAAGGAGATCCAGCGGAAGTAAGAATCATTAGCAGAGAGATTTTAGATAAAGTTCATCCCACCTGATTACAGACATCTTGTTACATCTGAGCTGGGTTTCTGTAACTGCCTTTTATAACTCTGGGAGAGTTAGCAGTGCTTGAAGAAAGTAATTTATCTGACCTGCTTGATATAGCTTCTTTGGGGGAAAAAGAGGAATAGAAACCTAGAAGTTTCAACTTTCTGCTGTGGGCTATAAAGAAGTAACTAGACCACCATCCATGAGTTGTAGCTATGTATAAAACCTGTGTACATGCACAGACCCCCATCTTTACAAATGGTTGTTCAGTTTGTGTTTCCCCAGCTGATGGTAAAACTTCCATGGTACAAAATGACATGACCCTGGCATGGCTTATTCATGCATGTGTGATATATTCACATTTCACTCTATTTCAACACTGTTCTATTCTTATTCCAGCCTTGCCCCTCACCACACCCCCAATTCTGTCCCTGGGGGTACCCTAAATGGTGCAGGAAAGATAATGACAGAGGTGAGCTGATCCTTAACCTTGCTTGTTCAGAGAATCACTTTTGTGTTTCACTTTGATCTCCAGCTTAGGCATCCTGTTAACTAAAAGGGGCAAGAGCAGCAGGAGAAAAGATGGTTTCTGCTCATGAATTTCACTTGAGAAAAATGTTCCCTTCTACTCCAACAACTTCTCCTTTCATGTTTCCCTCCTTTTTGATTCTTAGTTAAACACAGATAAATGTTTCTGTATTTTAAATCTGAACTTTTGCAAGCATCATGATAGACAATCATATCCTTATGAAAAACACAGCATGGTTCTAATTAATTTTTTCAAACATCAATATCTCAAGGCTTCAAAATATTTTTCTTTAGAAATGCTAATCATCAAAATAAAAACAAAATCTCTGTATTCACTGAAGTCTAATTGTTTGCAAAGATTGTAAATCACCACCAGTTAGAAATCTGTTTTTTTAAAAGTCCTTTGTTTCATTTTTGTCACTTTTTATTTGTGGGGGAAGGTATATGGAAGTAATGAACAATATGTTAGAGAAAAAAAAGCAACAAGGCTGACAGTTTTTTGGGCAAGTTACAGCTCAATGCAATTTCAAGTGGGAAAGATTTAGAAACCTTCCCAAATCCTAGCTGACAGGGAGAGACAAAAGAGTATCTGCTGAAATGCATTCACCTTCCCAAAACCTAGATGCTTCACATTGCAAAAATTGCAAAGTGCAGTGTTATGCAAAAACTTTCCATTTTACCTTTTGTGATAAGACAGCAGTGCTGGCAGCTAATAATATACCACATCAAAAATACTTTTTTTAATATGAAACCCTTATAACATAGTTTGGTCTTAACACCTGGTATATAGAAACAGCCAACCCAAGAACAACAGGATCTTAAGAACATGTGGACAAAATCTGCTCATGTGCTGGCATTTTAATTATGCTTGCCCTGACCCTTTTCCCATGTTCTATAAAACAGACCAATAGTATGGGGGGGGGGGGGGGGGGGGGGGAGGAGGAACCCACCTCAGTAGCACCACCTCAGCTAAAACAGATGAGCACCATGCTCAGAGTACTATTAACAAATAGAAAAAAAACAAAAAATATATTTGAAATTAACAAGGAAGTTGAAGCTGATACTCAAAATAATTGTGTAAAGAGCTGCCACATAGTTCCTCTTAATAGCTTCAAGGACACCTTCCTCTGGCTTTTAAGTATGGTTACAGGCAGTGTTGCATGCTTTTATGGAGTCAGACCGTTTCTCTTCCCATCCTCCATGCAAAAGGTGAGCAGGGTGAAATGGATTACAGGGATTACAGATGCTTGCAATCGAACACACCACTGAACCAGGGGAAGCGCCCTCCGAGGTGATGAATTCCAGCCTGAAAACAGCTTGGGTGGAATTATTCCATTTGGAGTCTGAATGGAAGAGCCAAAGTTCAACACAGCCAGGACCCTGCCAATGACCAGGGCACCTCCCCGGGCATGAGCACTATGTGAGGAACCCTGCTAGCACATGCCAAGGGCGGGTTGGCGTCACTTTTCTAATGGGGAAATTGTACTGCATGCAAAATGGTATCACATTGCAAATTCTCCAGGGAGCCAGCTGAAGTTGCCAAAGTGAATGTGTTTTTCTTAGTGTTCAAGTACTTCAATAGTCAAAGCTTAATCTTACCACTAATAGCACTGCTTTGCCTTGTTAGCAATATTTTCAAAAAACAATTAAAAAAAAAACCTGATAGCAAGTCCATCTGGGACATGTTTTTGCCTCAGAGTCCTGTCATTTAACAGCTGAATGAGGCTATACAGATTGCCTCATTCATATTCCTAGGAATATGAAAATCAATAACCAAAGAAACAGCACAGGGAAGGCTTATTTCCTCTGACAGTAACACTTGAGCTAGTAGTGATGATGGACTGAGCAGAGTGTGGATTCCCTGCCCTGAGCCTCAAAACAGCAAGAAAAGAAGCAGGTTAGCCAGTGATCCAAGCTGTCCATAACAGGTTTTGCAGAGCAGTAGAGAAGAAGGGGTATATGCCTGAGGAGAGCTGGGAGGTGGTTGGAGTACCTGTAGGCTCCTCAGGGATGATCTGAGGCTCTTTCACAAGGACAGACTATCGCAGGCTATTGCAATGTGCTTCCAGAGAAATGCCACTGCAATACACACACTTTCTTTGCCCCCCCCCCACCTCGTGTCAGCAGGAGCAAGGCAGCACCTACTGGACAGATCTTCAGGGAAAGCAGTTACCTGCCCTTACCACTCTGCTGCACCTCACTCGGAGTGTGAATTCACAGCTGCTCCAGTGTTAACATAAAGCCAATAAGCCTGAGCAGAGGAAGGAAGCTGAAGTGGCAGGGACTATGACAGATGTTGCAAAACGTCGACTTATTCATAACAGAAAGTCAGGCAATCTTTTGAAAGCCTTTTTTTTTCTCCCTCCTCCCCCATTTTTTTAATGTGCAGACTTCAAAGCAATGAATTGTGGCATCTGTAACAGCTACCAAACCGTGCCAGTTGAAGCCAGTGGAGCACAGTCTACAGTGATAGAATGCAAGTCATGCAATTATTCGAGTTTGCAGTCCTGGTTTTTGAAAAAACATATGGTCTGCAGCAAGGAAGCCAGGATATTTTAAAAGAGCTCCTACAGGGTTTCAAACTTTGATTTTACAGAGGTGTGGGAAAAGAAGCAGACTCTGATATTTAAATACATGTGTTGTCGTTTTGCTTATTGAAGAGAGCTGTGCTGTGCTTTTACATATGCAGGGTGTATCCTGAGTTTCTAAGACGAAGGCAGCAACATATAGGTATTTCACACATTTCCTCCTTTTTGTTAACATTTAGGGAAACATTTAGGGTACAGTATTGGACTCTGGATGGACAGCAAGTGGCACAAACAGCTTCTAGAAAGTCTAACATATCAGTGTGAGAAAATTCTTCTTAATTATCGCAACAAAACTGTCCATCCAAGTATTCTTAGTCACTGACTACATACTGAAACACTGTTGTCAGTGCAAAGTGAGGATCCACGAGATCCTATCAGGACTTACAGGCATAAAACCTGGTGACAAAATGGTATCAGACACTCTGGTTGAAACATCTGTCAGGTCAAAAATTGATGATGACTATCTGCGCTGTGTCCTTGCCTGTTCACAGTGAGAGCTGCCAGAGCTGAAGGGCACGTCTAGACAGGCTGTGATACCATGAGCTCCAGTTTGCATGTATTGATGGCTTATATGTGCAAATGTCCCTTCAGCCTCCTCATTCCCTCTCAGCCATGAAGGCTTCTTATCCAAACTCCACCTTTTAAAAGACCTGAGCCTCCAAATCTGGCTTCCGTGTCAGTAAGGATACCCCTGTTTCTCCAGGACACTCTTTTAGGTATCTATATTTCCTTTAACAGAAAGAAAGCTAGGAACTTCTGTGGCTTTATCTTAAATAGCTAGCTACCTACAGCCCTTCAAAAGCCCTTATCACTCTTGGATGTTGAAAAGCTAATCCTGGACATAAAGCAAGCCTTATATAAAGCATAAAAAAATCAACACTAGGCACCACCACAACCATGGTATAGGATGTTTCTGTTTATTACATGAATTATAACTTCGTTTCCAATGTCACTTCTTTTATTGTCTGCCTTTTAAATATATTTTAAGTATCTATTGCCCAAGGCTAAGCTCCCAGGAAGTGTGGGACACCTTCTCTAGCTTTCAACACCAGAAAGTATCCCTGTCACATCTGGTTTAAACCTACACCTGACACAAATCAGAGCTCTGACTAGTAACTCCTGCAACAGGTCCAGATTATTTGACTGAGCTGCAGCTGCAGCAAAGCCCTTTGACCTCAAATACAAGGAAAGATATTAAACCTGTTCTGAGAAGTTGACTGGGTTAGCTTCAGAGTGTGAGATCTTAAGTACATATTTTTCATGAAGAGGAAAGAAACATCAGTCAGCTCAGAAAACTGGATTTGTTTCTTATCAGCAACCAGGTGCTGGTGCTTTATGGGACTACCCAAACTCTTTACCACATGGTTGTGTAGGCTTTCACCAATCTTCTCCACTTACTACTCTCCGTTTCTACAGTCAGTATCTTCCTACACACATCATACTGGTCACTCAATTCTCTCTGGTTTAGCAGCAGTCATCCTCTATGAAGCTTCTGCAATCTTCTACTTCATGCCCATGGTCTGAGTAATTCAGAAAAGAGTCATGCAGGAGGGGAGACCCAGAAAAGCAGTTTTCTTCTGAGAGGCTGAGGGCCCAACCACACACTTGCCCAGAGATCCTGATGGTGCCTCAAGTTTTCTTCTGGTCTCCCTGGAATGTTTTCACAAGGCAATGTTGAAAGAGTTAAATGCATATCACTTGGCTATGGGATCACTGAAGAAAGTTGTGATAATGCCTGCTAATATGTGAGGTACATAAAAAATCTGCACGAGAGTGAGGCTATTTAGACTCACAGAGAATGTATAACTATCAAGAATGGGATGGTAATTATTGAAGCATGCAATGCAATACCATTTCCTAGCAGGAAGATCTATGGCTTATGAAATCATCCCTAAAATAAAGTTATCAGCAGCCAACTGTAAAACAAACTGAGTATATTATCACTGACACAGAAATTTCTTCTATCTGATTTTGCCTTGGTCTCCAGGAGCCTCCAGTGTTCACATGGTTTGTACAGAACTGACAGATATTTGTAAAGTCACTCCCCTATTCATAGTGGATTACTAGTTTTAAAATTGTGCTCCCATTCTAAACAACTTTACTCATACACAAAGCCTTAACTCATTCTCCTGTGCAAGAGGCCCCCTTGCCTAACGGAGTATATTTGGATGTAGTTGATAACTCTCATCGTCTGCAAATGGCTGCAGAGAAGGAATGGAAAAGAATTCACTCAGAAGTGGTTAAATTAAGTTCCAAACCATTTTGAATCTGGTCTTAAGGTTCTGTGCCTGCTTATAGAATAGAAGCTGAAGTTTTCCATTTTGCAGCCTTGGAAAAGACCTGCAAAAGGAGTAATTTATATTTGATTTGATTTTATGCATCCTGCAGTGGTAAGTGAGGAACTTTCTTCACCAGTCATTATGTGCTTAGGAGAGATTTTTGTCTCTCTGAAGAATGAAGCCACTTAGATGAGGAAGCTTAATGAATCCTTTCTGCATTGCATACATTTTGCATGTGTGTAGACAATCTGTAGACAATGTAGCAGATCTTGTGCTTATGCAAACTCTCAAGTAGCAATGTAAACCCAACAAGTACAGCAACAAAACCAGCTAAAACACAGTCCTTCCAGATGCAAATTTGGTGTGCAGAAGCACACATGTAGGAGTGCAAATCAACCCCTCATGGCTCCTTTCAACTTCCTTTGAAGTCAGTAGCAAAATTCCCATTGAATTCAATAAGAACAAGAGGCAGCCCTTGAACTAGTAAAAAGTCCTCATGAGGTTTTATAAGCTCTTTATACAAAACTTTATTCTTGTTGTATATGAAATACATTTTGACCCCACATCCACACACAAGATTGTGTGGCTGGTTGAGAATAGTGACACCTCCACTCTGCCCAGGCTGTGACTGTCACTCAAGCCCTGGCTGTGCAGATGTCTGAGGGGTTCCAGGTTACCTAAGCAAGTTTTCCTTTTCAGAGAAGAGCCACTAAAAAGAGGATGACAGCTCGAGTGGCTCATGTCCAGCTATTCAGGAGCAGGTTAGGTCAAGGCCATTTCTGGCCACTGATCCAGCCTCCCTCATGACAACAGACACATGACAAATGTCCCAGCTAATTCTGCTTAGTTTTGTGGTAGTCTTGGACACAGATCACCACAGAGTATTAATACCAAGACTAGAAAACCTGGCACAAGGAGATGGAATTGCATTAGAGCAGTTCCCTTTCACTCTTTTCTGATCATGTCCAGAGAGTGGTGATGGGCAGCTATTACTCTGCTTGAGGGTGCTCAGCTGTGAATTCTCTAAGGGATCACTCATGTTGCTTCAGCTGTTCTACATTTATATGAAGTCTCTGCAAATTTGTGAGACAATTTGGGAAAATTATTATACTTCGTGCTTTGTCTGGTTTCCAGCTGACTCAGAAACCATGGTCGCTGGGCTTAACCAGTGCTGACAGGAGTAATACTTTAGCCAAAATCCAGCTGGCTGAAGGTCTATCCCAAAAATATGGAAAAGATGGTGATTGGCAAATATAAACACTGTTGGCTCTGGCAGCAATAGAAGCTTCAAGGTGATAATTTATACCTCTGTTATCTCTGTTTCATGGCACCCAGATTAGGAGATCCATGTAGACCAATCAAGAGAAACTCTGGGGATTCCAGGTAGCTCCACAAAACTGCTGGTCAGAGACTTCATAGTAAGCTCTAGAGGAAAGAATCCACTTCTGCACAAATGCTGGGGTTATGAAGATGAAATGCACAAGCAAGTCAACTAAGTCCAGACTATGTAATGCTGTACTTTGGCCTTAAAAAAAAAAACAATTATCAGACAGATCCACAATTCATATTCTCATCTTGAAAACATGAACATTATCCATCTCATGGGAATCTCTTTACAAAGTATGCAGCAGGATAGAGACCAGCAAGAAATTGCTGGTTTATGGTTGATTCACCTACAAAAAGATGCATCTTCTGTTGTTTAAAATATTTTCATGAAAATAAATTTTCTTGGATTTTTGAAAACTTCCTGATTAAATTGTACCCAAATACTGGAAGAACTACTTCAGGAAGACAGCCACTATCACGTCAGGTATTGAAGTCCTTTGACTATCTGGAACAAAGGCGAACATTTTGTGGAAAAGTACACATTAGTAGGCTGAATTCATTAAATGCTAGTAATTTTAGCTCAGGTTAAAACATCTGAGCCCTCAATGGGTTCAAGGGCACAGTATTAATCAACAAAGAAAGTTTCTAATCGAATTTGGCCTTGGGAAATTCTCTTATATATTCTTTCTGGGTGATGTTATTGTTTTTGGGGAGCTTATCTACTATCTTGCTGGGAACAACTATTCACTTTAATAAAGTGCCTAAAATAATGTAATAAACACACAGCTTATATCAATAGCATCATATTTCTCCACATAGTATTTGTGTGTGGTTTAATTAGATGGAAGGATTACAGGAAAAGTTTGTGTCATAATGATTCTTTAAAGCGAAACCATAGATCAAAGTTCATAGCTGCCAAATATACAACTTTCAAAACAAGCTCAAGTGCTGCTATTAATCATGGCTGCTGGGGGATTTGATGACAAAGATTAAACTGCTGTAAAGGATACTGCTGTGCATCAGATTCTTGCAACTGTCATCAAATAGTCTGCCAGCTATTAACAGGTCAGAAGAGTTGTCCAGCATTTACCATGGGTGGCTCTGTCACTGCAGTTGGTGAGGCCTTCTATGCCATGGTGACAACCAGTGACACCCTCACAGACAGAATTTTGTGGGTTGTTATTTTTAACAGTGTGGCTGAAGCCTTAAGGTCTGCCTGTAGAGCAAACAAGAGAGGGAAACTGCATGACCTCAGCCTCAAAGGAACTGTATCCCCATAGGAACTTCCCTTGTGTGGAATATTTTCTCTTATTTTTCACAATGGAGCACCTTCTCCTAACTGCATGTTAAGAGTGCCCACCTGTGGAGCTGAGGTGGTGCAAATTCACTCTTAATTTATTTTTCAGCAACCACCTTGTATAGATCAGCCCTCAGAGAGTACCTCAAGAAGCAGCTTTCATCCCATTTGCAATTACACCAACCCTCTCTCCTTCCCCACTGGATCATGTAATATCCCTGTGGGAAGCTACAGCTCTCATTTACACAGAAACATAATATGAAGGAAGTATGCAATGCATACTTTGCCGGGCAGGAGCCAACAACCTGTGACCCATCAGCCAGTGCTCTGTGGTGGGTCATCGATGGCCACTGGATGGCATGTAGAGAGTTGTTAACCTACAGACCTACAAAATGCTGCTGTCGCTGCTCATATGCAACAGTGTGCTTGAGAAGGGGCCTTTCTGAGCTTCAGCTCTGCTGAGGCTGAAACTGGTATCACAGTTTTGCACCAAGCTGTTGATGGAACAGATGTGAATGACAGCCTGACGCAACAAGCAACTGGAGATTCAGATCCAAAACCACAGATTTGACTACAGTCTTCAAAGTTGAGGGGAATTACAGATCTAAATCCAAACTTCACAGCTGCAGCCAGCTATAAAACAAACTTATCTATATAATGGGTTTCATTCAAATTACATCTGAATATCTGTCATCTCTGGGAAAGTTTGGAGACACATCTGGCTGGAAATTTTTTAGCATCAAATATTTCATCTTTGCTAATAGCATATCAAAAAACCAAACCAAACAAACAAACAAAAAAAAAACCAAAAGAAAAACAAAAAAAAACCCCAAAACCAAAAAAACAAACCAAACAAGAATGCATGAATATTAAAACTTAAAATGGATTACATTCAAACTTAGACTGTAGTTCAGCTTACCAAAACCTGTCATTCTACCCAACACTTCTCAGATCACTCCTTAATACATTAATACTTAATACTGCTCGGTCCTCTACTGAATGCAAGGATGTGACACCAGACAGACCATTTTTAGACATTCATGATGGTGTATTTTGACATCTAAAGGGTCCTTACTCCTAGACCAGTCTTCATTTGCCTTAAATTTTGTTTTCCAAGGCTCCTCTACTTCCACAAAAAAATTGTATGGGACTGAAACCTTCAGTGCTATAGCCCATAATTTAGTGTCCTCCCTCCCCCCCCCCCCCCTCCCCCAAAGGTTGGAATTAATATATCAGGTTATGCAAATGTGAAATAAAAATGCACTAAGCTCACTTGC
>CM031859.1:33068133-33094558 GCA_018697195.1 Certhia americana
GCAATAGCTAATTGCATTTCTATTCACTGTAAGATACTTTTTAGTTGCCACAATAAGGACAACTGGATTGCAGGGGCTTGGCCTGCAACAAGCTCTGTTCTCTGGTCTCTTAACATAGCTTTGGGGCCTGTTAACACTTGTGAGGCTGCACTTCTGCATAGGATTACTCGAACCACATAAATGGCGTTTGCTTGCATGTCCTTATGTGACACTGACAACACCCTGCCAGAGTGTGGGGCAGGTAATCCGTGGTGCTCGCTGCATCAGCAAGGCACACATCACACACCAACAGCAATCGTCTGGGGGACGTAGCAAAGGGTCTTTGCAGATGTCTCTGGAAGCATCAGTGTCCATATTGCACTTCAAAGAATACAAAGACTATCTGGGAATGCTTCCCTGGATTGGAACCCATTTTTCTGCTTTTCTGGTTTCTGCCATCTTACATTTAAACATGGCATCTGGTTTTCTTCTTACTGAGAACCATATACTGAGTATAGTAACCAGGAAAGGGTGGGGAGGTGTTTTCCTTTGGGTTACTGAAAAACATTGCCTGAGGAATGGAAACACTGCTTTGATTGTGATACAACCTCTATTTTTATTACTTTTCTCTGTAAAATACAATAAAAACATTGTGGGGAAATATATAGTCAATTATCTGCAGTGGAAATGATACACCATCCATGGGCAAGGCTTCTGGGGGATGGAGCAACGAGTTGCAGCCTTGTCTTGTCTTTAAGTCTATGGATCAAAAACTGCAGAACCACAAATTTAAAACCAAAATACGAGAATGTGAAATGCAAAAAGCCAGTTACCCATCTGACAGACATCACAAATAGACAGAAAAATGGCCAAGACCTTTATGACTACAGCTGCTGTGTGGGTAAAGCACTCCGGAAAAGAAAGGAGGATGTCTTTTGGTCTGAAAATGTGGTATCCATAAAGCTCAAGTCAGTGGCAACATTACCACTGGCCACAGTGGGTCCAGGTTTCCTCCAATGTGCTCTGAATTTATTCTTGGCTCTCTATTATAGCATCTAAATAAAACCAGTGGTGTGCAAATTAACATAAGGGCATGGAATAGTCAAAGTGGCAGTAGCATTGACAAAGGCCAAGTCTGTGCTGGGTGATGCTTAACATTCACAGCCATGACCCAGCTTCCAGGTAGACCAAGGATTTTCACATCACACTTCATCCTTCCTGGCTAGCCTTTGATGTCAGCTCTCAGTTTTAGGCTACAGCCTCTTGTGAGAAGTGCACTGAGATATGCTTGGATATACACTGTGGGTGCCACCACAGCACCTGTGACATTCCAGAAGTGTGTGGTGGCACTGCAGGCTCCATTTGTGTGACTGCTACTTCTGAGTACAAGTTATAATTTTTTTCTGTTGAAGTGCTTAAGGTACAGCCTTACTAGTATTAATGACAACAATGTCCATGAATTTTGAGTTGCTCCAGTTGTCTCTGCTGAAGCAGAAATGAGCGCTCTTACAGTCTGATGGTGCTATTCAAAAAAGAGACTGTCCTCTTATTAAAAACAGAAGCTTTCATTCTCCCTGGAGGCCTGATATTTGTGATGAAGCATTTCATGCCTACTTCTCTTGTCCTAATTCTGGTCATTTGCAACAATGCTGGTGTTAAGTGACTATGAAACCCTAGTCTCTGAAGTAATCAGATTTTCAGGCCCTGTGCCCTATGTCACATGGAATCATTTATTGCAGTACAATAGGAAATAAGGCCACTATGCCTAACAGGATTTCTGGAGGGAGAAATGCTGCTCATTGCTGAGTAACAGTATACCCAGATGATTATTTGCTATAAATTCTGCCTTCAAAATCAATGGCTTTTTGCATTTAGAACTAGCAGAATCAAAGGGAAAATTACCAAAGAAATACAGAAAGAGACAAAGTGCAGAGCACCAAGTTCCCACTCAAGAAACTGGTCACATGGAAGTGCTAACTTCTCATATCCAGTTGATATAGGGCAGCTGAACTGGTCTTGGCAGCTGGGATGACATGGGCTGTGAGAAGTACCAAAGTTCCATCCAAGCAGCTCAATCCCTTTTCTCCACATTAAAAACCTCACAGCTCTGCTTTCAGCCAAGTATCTCCTTATACAGAGCATCTGTTGGGACAATTCATTTGCATAGAAATAACAAGAGAGGTTCAACTGTGGGTGGCTAGAGAATTGTGGACTTGTTGGAGCTTGTTGTATGAAGTCTGAAATTCAGTGCTTACCTTCCAGTCACTGCCTTTGGTCTTACTGAAGCTGTAGTGAAAAAAATAGGCCAAGCCTCTCAGTTTTCCAAATGTAGTAAAAAGTGTTTGAATACACACTTTAATATATTTTCTGTGGCATTTTTGTAAAATACAGATATATAATTATAGATATAATGCACATATAGCATTTACTGTATTGATAAAAAGCTAGTCTTTTCACAATGACAAACCAGTATTTACAATATGATTCAAATTTTAAGGAACAAATAAAACGATATTGTGTGGTTATATGGTAAGAATAATTTGAGGAAAAATAAGAGACCAGTTTTAAAAAATTCCCAGACAATAAAGTACATAGTCTTGACAGGAGCACCACCATGACCATCCATGCACAACCCTTTTTTTCTTTTTCTCTCCTATTAGGAACATGCATGATTTAGCTCTCACACATTTCTACCTAGTCACAGCTCTTAAGCTGATACAGCTACTTACACTTTTTCAAGTACGGATTAATTGTACCATCTTTCCACTTAAGTATTTTTCCAACTGCAAAATTTCAAAGTTTTGGCTAGAGCAGGAATAGCAATACACAAGTTACTTCTTAATTTATACCAATAGAGCTACAACAATTTGCATAGCTGAAAATCTTCCCATCTTCTACAGACCTTAGAACCATTTCACAAACCATTAACATGAGTTTGAATAGCATTCTTAGCATTGCAGGTCTTTTCTAGGAAGTTTGCCTCAAAGGACACTGCACTGCCAATACCAGCAACAGAGCTAAGTACACGAATGCTCTTTGTTATCCTCATATATGAACACTACCCAGCCATTCATCTGTAACATTCTGTCCACAGCACAGCAAACGTAAAGATGATCTTCACCTTCAGTGTACTGTCACCCTTTCCTCAGAGGAAGAGAAGTGCTATTATCGCATTTTTCAGAAGAAAAAAATCTGATAGAGACCGAGTGAACTTAGGTTGACTCAGAAAGGCCACTTAGAAAGTTTAAGACATCCAAGAAGAAAGCCCACACCACCTCAATTGCATAGTCTTCTCTTTCTAACTTTGAATGCAAACTTTATACATATCTTTAACAGAAACAAATATGTAACCAACAGAAATAAAGCATTCTTCAGGCACAGGCTTAAAGATTGCTGTTATATTCCCAGATAAGAGGAGGTAGAAAGACAGCTGTTTCTGCATGTATTATCTCCATCCCACTGAAGAAATATTAGCTGAAATGAGTCTTATTTGAAGTGAGAATGGGTAAGCCCACTACTTGCCTGAAAACATGCAGGAACACTTGAGACACATGGAAATTGACCTTCACAAAAAAAAAAAAAAATCCAACATAAACCTGACAGACTTTAATCTTCTTCAATGCTGACCGAGGAAGCATTTTCAACTACATCTGTACCAACCTTGAATGCCTTTACCTCACCTGCACAATATAAATGAGGATTAGCATACAGTTGAAGATGACCTGTTCTCTCAAGCAGTAAAATTTGTTTCACAGCCTCTGTGGTTCAGCTCTGACAGACGGGCAGCTGAGAGGCAGCTTTTGCAGAAGGACTGATACACACCTGGGCTGTGCAGGTGCAGATGAAGGTAGAAATTACACCATGGTAAGTGTCTCCCTGTGTCCTTGTCACTCTGGAGAAGACCGACCAGGAGCAGATGGTGATCTACATTCTTACAAGTGACATTAAGAAACCAGAGGTGGGAATGAAGGAAACCTCTCCAATTCCAGGACAAAACCAGAGCAATGGGAAGTTCTGGTTGACAACGTTCTGCTTCCAGAAACACTTTTGGGCAAACCAGGTCATCCGCCTAATTGATACAGGTGATGTATTTTTGAAATACTGAGGATGCAGGACCTTTCGTCCTTTTTTAAATAAAAAACAAACAACCAAGCAAACATAAAAGTAAAAAACCAAACCCAAAACATGTCACACACACAAAACAGGTAAAACCAATAGTGGAATTTCTCATCCTGCTCACTTTTTTTTTTTTTTTTTCCCTAAATCAAACTGCATTTTCCTTTAAAAAAGTAAAAATACAAAAATAAAGATATATTAGAATATCCTACTGTCCCGTAAATGTCTTATAGGCAATATTTATGAAGGAAAAAAATGCATCAAGCCCTACCTTTGACAAAAGTTAAGCACCCCAACATTCATTTCATACAAAGGAATGCTGCTTCTAGTGCTGTTGGTTTGAATTATTCCTATCACCACAATTTGAATATGCATTATTTGTCTTCAAATATATAATCATAAATCTAGACTAATGCTGAAAAAACAAATCCTACTGAGAATGCTGTGCTGTTGATAAGCTAAAAACAGCATATAATGAGAAGGCAAACTAACTTTCTGTTTACTTTGTTAATAATCCATTAGGTAAACTTCTATTTTAGGCTGGATGCTTGATGCTTAACTAAGTCCAAATACCCTCTGTATACTTTATAGCAGAGAAGAAATTTGTAAAATGCCTTTGGTGCATCAGCTTATTGTATGAATCTTCTAAAGAAACTCACTAGTGCTATAGGAAATGTAAGTGGGCTTTTTTGTGTTGTTTAGTACTCCAAGTGTCACTTCATTCTTTAAAGGGGTTAGAACAGAGGAGGGGGAAAGGGGAGGAAGTCTTACTTAATTTGTTGCATATGTCTCAACGTGTTATACAACTAAGTGTATTATATGAGAAAACTAAAGCAGTCTGCACTGAAGCAAACTCTGTGTAACAAAATAGGAGAATAATCTGGCCACAAGCAAGTCAAAATTTCAGTGAAACTTCCTCTCATATTATATATACACACACTTTACAAGCTACATCTAATGTCCTTTCATATTCCAAAAGAAATACATTGTAGACAACAAACATACTGTACTTTTACTTAAGGGCTTCATCAAACCATATGTGCAGACACTTGAGAAGATGAGAGTGTCAAGCTTCCTAGGGTCCTAGAGTCAAAGAAATTCTGCTGCCCCCCACTGCTAAGTAAGTGCACTCCTTCCACGGGGGGTAACATCTGCCGATCCGTCATGGTTCCGCTTGGCGAGGACCCCAAGAAACTTCCTTGGGAAGAAACAATTTTCTCAGGACTGGCAGCCAGTTTAGGGGATGTGGAAAAGTTATATCCATAGAGCGCACAGGGACTGTGCAGTCTAAACGTGTTGTAGGAGCCTTGGTGGGTTTGATTAGTGGTAAAGGCATTGCTGGATGGGGAAGGCATGATGTACTGGAGCTGTGGAGACATCCCTGAAATCTGCATGGATAAGCCAGTCTGCGGGCAGCTGAATGCATCCCCATCATTGCCACTCATAGACATATTCACAGTTGTGCTACTCGACACACCGACATAGGAGGGAGTCCTTGGGGGTGCAAAGGTCTCACTGGTCTGGTTTGTGAGCCGGTTGTAGGTTTCAGCCAAGGAAGTGCTGTATCTGTTCAGGGTCAAGCCTGAGCGGGCACAAGCTGTGTAGTCAGCTGGAGCAAGGGTGCACAGCTGGCTAGTGTTGGGACTGAGGTGGAAGGCTGGAGATGAGCAAGGGGAACCTGGTAAAAGGTGAGGGTGGGTAGATGGCACTCCACTGCCAGATCCCTGGAGTAAAGTAGATGAACCTGCATTTCCTGGAAGACAATATTACAGTGTAAGAAGCACGTTGGGAAAGGTCCATTTCCTAGGTGAAAGATCAAGACTTTTGTCTTTTATAATAACCCTTGAGATGAAATCCAACTCAAATCAATTAAAAACTTTTACATGGAGTAAAAGTTTTTTTTTACATTACAGGAGAATGTTTGCTCACATGCAGGTTTGCATGTGAGCAAACCACATGCACATTTCTAAAGAAACAACTTGACCAAGAAAGACAACTGAAGTTATGTTTTTACAACCATCAGTCAGTAGTTAGAGCTCCTACCCAAAAGCTTAACTGCTTCTTACATGACATGGAAGGAAATTGCTTGGCAGTTAAGATGTAGCTAAGTGAGCAGTACATCACAGGAAGCCTTCTTCAAAATGATGATTTTTGGCTGGTCTATGCTCTTGCTACAGTCCAGAATGTGTGAACTATGCCTGACTGTCACTGTCAGAGTACCAGCTAAGGAACAAGCTCCTTAGCTCCGATGACAGAAGCTCTCACAGATAACAGCTTCAGGAAAGTTCCCAACTTCAGAAAAAAACTTCAGGACAAAAACCCCCTGACTTCAAACCAAAAAATCCTGAGAATAAGCAAAAAATTTCAGAACAACTTCAGGAAAAGTGTAGGCTGAACACTGCACATAGCTGCTTCATTTCTTGGGTTGGTTTGCAGTCAACTGTTTGCAAATTGTTCATTTACTGATATCGGAACATTTTATATTACAAATACCAGTGCTGAATGATCCTGAAAGCACACTACTTGCTACAGGTGAAGCCTTTTCCCAGCTGCAAGGAATAATTCCTTTTCTTAAAAGATTGCATCTTCCTGAAAACTGAGTGCAAAAAAATTAACTGGGGCCTTTTATAGTCTCCCATGCAGAAGACACTTAACAAGGAAGACCTCCTGTTTATGGATCACATTAACAATCAGCTTGATGCTGCAAAGAGGTAATTGCTGTTAATAAGTTAACAGATTATTATAATAGGTGAGCTAGTAAAAAGAAAAATACATTATTAATGAACACTGCCTGCTGCTGCTTCTTTGTTAACAGGACACCACAAGCACAAGGCACCGTCAGACACTGCACATTACAGAAATCCTTGTATAAGACACGTTTTTCCTTTAATCTCCATCAATGCCAGCACTACCTGAAGATGGGCACTTTCAGCATTAACAACCAGGACAAATTTCTAATGGGGTCTGTCGCAAAGTCTCTGTGTCCAAGGTATAGGTGACTAAAAATTTTGAAAGGATCCCAGTTTCCATCCTCAGAATATCAAGAGTAACTTCAACGATCTTCTTAACCTCAGGCAACAGCAGAAAAGGAAGTGAGAAGTTCACGGCAGCAGTTCCCTTGCTCCAAACAATGCTCCTACATACAAATAGCCAATAAAGCTGGTCTGTCTCCTAAATGGACTAACTGCATCATCTTACACAGTCTGACAAAGGATTTCAGGTCTCATGCTATCTTCTCATTAAAGGCCTTTCTGATGAGACCATCCCTCAACCCCATGCTACACCCAAAACTGCCAACACTCATCCAATATATTTATGACTTGGCACAAAACCTCCTTTTAGTTGCCCACATCAAGGACTGATACTCAAGATTTCTCAAAGAAGTGAACTAAGAAGCTGACAAAAGTAATTTCTCCGAATTTTTCTATGTTCTGGATTTTTGCTCTGAAAGTGTTTAACAACTTTGCAATCAATACATTGTCAAGAAAGCAGATAGGAGTTTGCATTTGGTAGCAGAAAATGCGAAGAATTGGGAGCAATATGTCTGATTTATCTGGGAAAAGGCTGAAAGGTTTTCTGTGTGCATTGGCTGGAAATAAAAGAACTCAGAAAGGAGTTCAGAGATTCCACTCTCTGTCCAAATGGGCCATTTAAATATTTTTCTCATTCATGACATTACCTACACAATGGGGAAAGGAGAAACAAAGAGATTTCCAACAAAGAGTGAGGAGCAGCAAAAAGCAAAATGGAGAGGTGGTCCATTTCTTTAAGACCTAGGATGCAGACAAAGTTTGTTGGCCCATTTACTGAACAATTTTCAGGTCTTAAGAATCTAGAAGGGGTTCT
Organism: Certhia americana; assembly: GCA_018697195.1. Taxonomy (NCBI): domain Eukaryota; kingdom Metazoa; phylum Chordata; class Aves; order Passeriformes; family Certhiidae; genus Certhia; species Certhia americana. The sequence continues at coordinate 33,076,075 of CM031859.1, forward strand.
AAGAAAAAAAACAAGCTTCTTCCTATTTACTCATTACTTAAGAGAACATTTCTTCTCTCGTTACTTTTTTTTTTCCCCCTTAAAAACACAAGGAATTCCTACACTGCAGTTTGGATGTGTACAACAGATCTGCAAGTGATCTTTACCTTTTGTATCTAGCCAGAGCATGATATTAAGGAATAGGTTATTCAATCCTTAAATAACTGGCATTCTCCTTCACATGTGATCATTTTCCTTACAATCTAACATTTTTATTGCCACAGTGGTTGAGTTAGAACTAGTTTTCTAACTCAGAATAACTCTGATGAGGGAGGATGACTGCACTGTGGTTAGTTAGTTTGTTTCTGTCTTGCAAATGACATGCTTACCTGGACTTTTGGAAGGTATGATGGGCAAAACTTCATCTTTCATTTTTGTTTTGAAAGAACACAAAGAAACATGTTACCTTGTTTGGGTATCCCAGGTATGTCTTCAAATGTAAGTGTCCTCAGTGAAGGTCTCCAGAAGGCGTAAGACTCTACCAGAGCTTCCAGTCCCATTCTATTTAAAACAAAAGAATCACAGTGTCATGAAAGCACGCTGTATTTTGCCACACATCCCTGGATACTCTGCCTCAGAATCATATAAAAATTAGTAACATTTCAGAATTATTTTCAAATTGACTTTGTTTTTTACAAAAGAACCTTATAGCCCATCCATGAGACCACAAGAGACCTGAAACCACTGGGCTGACAGCACACAAAGTGTTCCCAATTCCACAAGCCTGGCTCTGTATTTCAATATTAAGAGCCTTTTGGAAGGGCTGGTTGAGTGGGAAAAAATGATTGATGAATGGCTGAAATGATTTTAAATATTTTGCTATTATGGTATTTCTTAAAGAGACCATCCCTCTGGCAGAAACTGCCAGAGGGATGATGTGTGATTCCCAGTCATTACTGATGATCTGGAAAATCACACTTAGAACATGAGCAAAGTATGGATGTACAGCTGTTTTGCCACTAAAATCATGCATAAAACAATGGTGTTTTGCTAAGAAAAATGCTTTTAGAAACTAAAGGTCTTTGCTCATTTTCTTGCAACAGTGTCCTGAGAAAACAGAAGTAGCTGTGTAGACAATGGTGGCAGCCACTACTTGGAAGAATCTCTGTTTCCTGAAGGTAAAGGCCCACTCATATTCTGACAATTATTTATGAATAATGCACCTCAGATGTATATAAACTTAGAGGCATAATTTGGTGTTATTTTTGGCTGCTGGGGCCCAGAGGCCTGTTAAGTGTCAGCACCAGCACACACCAAATACAAGTGCTTGCCTTTGAGCAGCAATACTTTGTAAACTTCAATTATGCAAATAGCCCAATCTGAAGCAACCAACAAGTTCTGATACTACTTCTTCCAGCCAGAACGCAAATGTTTGTCAGGCAACATTTATAAAGCATTTATTAGGTGAACCTGGACTAAAAAAGATAGCCCTAATTTTCTGCAGTAATGGTGAATTTTCATTTCTAGTTAAAGTGGAGATAAAAGCTGCCTCCTGGAGGAGTGTAGCTAAGGCGATAATTTATACAAGATGCCTTCAAACAATTTCCACGTTTTATCACCACTCTAATTTGCACTATCAAAAGCCCAAGTTTATTTAACAAAACAGTTATGTTTTTCCCAAAGTATTTAAAGGGAGAAATTCTGGTTCTTTCCTGAGCAGAAGTTTTTACAGGGTCAAACTTAAGGCCTAGCTGAAGAATGAAACTATTCTCAGCACATTAATTCTGTTGCACTTTGCAAATGCACAGGGAATGTTTTTAAAAGGTGAAGCTACTGATTTATGTAAAATAGCCCGTGAGACTGAATGAGAATGACCTAGAAGGGCGTATTTTTAATTAAACAGAATTACTGCATGAAGCAGTGCAGACTAAGATAGCTGCATTAAAGCAATATTTAAAAGTTTGGTATAATTTTACTATGGTATTTTTTTTAAACTTGTTGCAGACTAAAATGCCTCAATGATAAACACACCAGCTAGAACAATGAGGATAAAAGAACATTAACATTTAATTTCAGTATTTAGAAACAGCAAAATAATAATCCACTGAGTATAGCAATTGAAATTTTCCTTGACAATTAAAATTCTTAGCTGAATTCCCAAACACACTTAACCACACATAATGCAGACTATAAAAGAAAATGGCGATACTGACTTCAGTAAAACAACATCAATTTGCAACAAACAAGGGTTTGCAGTATCAATTCTAAAGTGTGTTTGTAGAGCAAAAGCACCCAGACCTCATCTAAAGTCTGGTCCAAGACATTTTAGAGATACTGGCTCTTCCTTCAGGACTCGCCTTCTTAATCCATTTTCATAAAAAGTACTTTTCATTGAAAATATCCTGCTTTTTTTTTTTAATAATTCCTGAACCAGACTATTCTTAGTAGCCAAATAAAAAAACCCTCTCTGGATACACCCAGTCCCATAACTGTATTTGTGTGATTGCAGATGCAGTACTCTTACATCATCCTCAGGTAATTCCAGAGTAATTCCTGTCCCACCACGTTAAAATCTGTTCAAAACTGGTTTCTGAACAATTCTTTCTTTCTGCCTAAATGGATATCTTCTCCTGTTTCATAAAACATTATGGAAGAAATTCTACATCCACCTAAATTTGCACATTTCAGAGGACCAGGGTTTCACACTTCTTAAGAGGTTCCACAGTACTTATTTTATAGTTCTGCAAACAGCAAGCACAGCAGAGACACTGCCTATGAGAGAGAGAGCTTTCTAACAAGGCACGTATGGCAACCCTTTTCTTCCTAAAGTACACACAGCATGTTTTGCTCCTTCAGTCACTGCATTTACCTGGAAGCTACTGTTCACTTCATTTCTAACCAGAAGGCTACAAAAGAGGGCAAAACTTTATTTATATCAGTGGCCACAGAACATGGATACTTATTTCTTGCTAGAAGATAAAATCTCCAACATACTGAAAAGTGAATACAATTACAGTGAATGCCTGTAAGTCTTTACAACTACCTCATCCCTTCCACAATTATTCATTTTCCAAAAACTACTCTCATCTGCTGTCCAGTTCCAGGTTTTATGTAACTCAAGTGTAAGCACAAAACTTAAGCACAAAAAGGCTTTAAGGCTGTAGCTTCTGCGAACAGAGAAGCTCAATAAAGCAACTATCAAAAAAAACTCTCTGATGATTCCTACCAGCACAGTCTGCTCCCTCCTCTGCAAGGCCTGGTCATAAATATAGCAGCTGCAGACACCAAACGCAATGTGGTCGCTGGAACTGATGTACACTATACACCACAATGAAATACTGCTCTTTTTTTTTTAGCTGAAATGGTTTAACATACAATTCAAAACAGGCTTAAGTAGCTCGCATTAAACAGTCGTCGGATAAAATACCTCATTGGCACTGGCAGCCCAGACCTAAATCTCCACTTTGCACTACTCAGATTTCCCACTGCTATTTTGAAAGATTCATGGATCAAGAGAGAATAAACAATTAATCAGTCCATCCACAACACAAGAGGTCTCATTTCAAGGTCCTGTATAGCCTGCTGGAAAAGGTATTCACCTAAGAAGCAGATTTAAAACTGTTTAGACTGAAGAGACACTTGAACACAGGTCCCCCACCTCCTAGCCAAGTGTACTAAACATAAAGTTACTGTATAAACTAGTTTCCCCTCCTTAATGAGGGAACAAGCCATTAATCCAGGTTATATGTCACTTACACGCAAGAGAACCTGAGCCTGTAGTTTGGACAATGGTATCTGCAACTTGTGTCCAGCCAGGAGAAAGAGATTTCAAGCACAGCCTGAAATCATGGACCTGAGTATACATTAAGTCCATTTGCAGCCTTCATGGTATGTCACTGCTTCCACTGAAAGGAAACTTGAGTACATGAGTCAATCCGAGTGCCAGTCTGTTTTTGACCTAGATGGTCAGAGATGCAGCAACGGGAACTCACCACAGAGAACATTACTGGGAAGCCAGAGTGGTCCTTCAAGGAGTTTGAGTTCTCAAATTGGTTTGTGTACAAAGCACAAGTACAAGTGTTCACCCTGAACAGCCTTTACAAACCGATTCTGTCCCAGCTCCCTCCAACACCTACCTGTTACGGCCAGAATCTCTAAAGCCTTTTGCAAATGGATTCCTATCAATCTTCAAACGAGTTATCTGTGAATATGATGAAGAAAAATTATTACCTGTAAACTCAGATAAGTAGCACAGAAAACAACCCCCTTGACAGAGAAAAGCTGACAGAGGAAACATCTTCATATTTGTATGGCTTAAGATGGTGGTCCTGAAACATGGCAAAATAAGGACCAATCTTCTGATCATTATTTTTGCACATCCCTGAAGAAGCTAATAATTGTTTAAAGCTGCCAACTGGCAATTGGAATTACTAAGAAAAAACTTCAGGAAAACGTCATTCTTCATTTAAGAGTCGACTGTCTGACTACAATAAAATTTAAATTAAATTTTATTTCTATAATTTCTTAGAAATTATATTTCTAAGTGAAAAGAGAGATTATCTCTAGGTTATTATCCACCATGGAAAAGAAAACCAACCCAAACCAGCCACCTAACCAAAAACCTAGCAAAACACACCACACCCCAAATAACTGTAATTTATTTTAATAAATGAGAAAGTCACCAAATACTTATATTTCAGTATTTACGTGGCTCTCCTGCTCTTCTCTTTATAAAATTATCAATTCATTTTTCATGTATTATTGCATATAATTTCAAAAAATTAATGCATGTAATTTCAAAAAATATAGCTGCAATAATTTAGCTGGAATTAATAAAATGTCACAACACTAACACTTTGCTAATACTTAAATGAGAGGTAGAAAGAGCCAAGCAACACAACCTGCAGTTTACTTTTGACTTTGAATCCTTGTGGACCCAGATAAATTGCCTTTAATAATATAAGCTGAATGCAGTTAATAAAAACAGCTGCAACTTTCTTCAGAACTCAGCTTCTCTGTAAAGGTCCTGGGAGTATTAAAAGCACTGGAGTCAGGAACAAAAGTGCTTTAAAAATTCTCTCCAGACATATATCTACATTTAAAGATACAGAAACATCATTTAAAATTACGCTGCTCTTTGACTTGCTATTCAATGCTGTATTTATAATCAAGACACCATGAAGTACGCTAATTAGACTGTGTGATCTTCATAAGAATGGTTTTTTACATGCAGCATCTCTGAAGGCTCAGCTATAGCCTCCAGGCACTACAGCAATACTAACAGCGAAAGCTACTTGCAGTAAAAGAAGGGTTTAGATAATTCTATTTTAATAAGTGATATAATGAAAGTATCTGCTTTTCTCCTGTCTCTAAACATCTCCAGTCTGCTCTGAAAAGCCTGTAAAGTGCTAACCAGAAAGCCCAAATTACCTGTTGATTTTGGTATGCTGTGACAGTAGTGAAAACGGTCTCTGGGAAGGAGAAGGCTTTCACCCCTTCTCCCGAAGGGATGGGCTTGACAGGGGACAGATCATCACCACAGTCTTTTCGGATGACGTGCACACGAGGCTGGTATTTATGCATAGAGTGAAGGATAATCTATACATGAAAGGAAAAACATAACATTTATTAGAAAGGACACCATGCTGTTTCAGGACTAACAACTTTTTGGAACAGATTATAGTATGTGTTTACCATGCCACTTACTGGAAATCAAATGTTTTCTTTAACCTCTGAAGGTTCTTGTTACTGTAGTCTAATCCCTGTGCATTTATGTTATTGCCAACCCTAAGCATTTAAAAATTACGACTCAAGAGCTCCAGATTCAGAGAGTGGCTCAATTGAAACTGGCGCAAAAAAAAACCAAAAAAAAAAAAAACAAAAAAAAAAAAACCTCAGGAGTGAAGTCTAGGTCCTACTGGAATTATGAAAGTTTTGTCACTTTTTTCCACTGAAGTCTGGATTTGACTTAACAGGATTAACAGCAGGAGAAATTTGCCTTTTGTTTTCAGAACCTTCAGGACATGCTATTGGAGCAATTTTTTCCTTATATCCCGAAGGCTGGAAACAAATCTTGGCTAGAACACAAGCTGAGACTCTCACACTCTGAAGAAGCACAAACTTAAGAGTAAAATGATAACAAAATCCAAAACTCTGAAGTGTTAATAACAATCAATTTATAAAGCAGACAATGAATTTCAATTTAAAAAAAAAACCCTTATATATATAAAAACTCAATCAAAAACAAATCATAAAAGAGAAGTGGATGAACTCATACTGCATAAAATTCAATACACAAATACCTCTTGGTACTGCACCCCAATTTTAAAGGAGATTTAAAATACAGAATTTTTCCTCTATTTTACTCCACTTCAGCTAACCACTATTAAAATAAAAGATTTCAAGGAAAAAAAAACCTCTGAAGTTCAACTATTATTGTTGGAAGTCCTAAGAAATTAATAGTCTTAATAAATAAATAAATAAATAAATAAATAGTCTTATGGCTATTGGCCTGTGGAACCACTAATCAACATTCTGGGGGAAGCTTTTTAATTTCCTGCTCCTTGAGTAGGTTCAGAATGTGCATGTGCTCAAGCACTCAACAGAGCCTCTATGTCAGACACCATCAATGTTCATTCACCCAAATTATATAGAGGACATTACATTCATTTGGATAAACTACAGTTTGGCTAGTTTAATACACTTGGTCCTGGCCAGATGACATGACCATGTTTTGGTAAGGCAAGTTTCTGGATAATCAGGGGTTTTATTAGCCTTTGAATAAGCTTTTGACAATGACATCACAGGCTCCAATTAATTTGTTCAGGGAGTGCCCTGTGGATGCTTTCATATGAAGTCTTTTTTGAGTTTCTGAAATCTTGAACAGAGCAAGATTTTTTATCATGCAGAAGTGTTTTCTCTTTTACAACACGCCTTTCAGTTTTCCAGTGGCAAAGATCTACAAAATGAAAATGCAGCAAAAACAGCACATTCCTCACCCTGTTTTCCTGCAAACACTCAGTGGTACCAGGGGAGATACTGGTGCAACCGAAAAGGAAATTATCAAGAAAAGACGTTGCACAGTTCAAATCCACTGCTATTCAGTGCCTTGCCATTTTCCCGGGTGCCACTGAGCATGCCACGTTCTCTCCCACACGGATTACTTGACCTCATCAACTCTGTGGCGCAAACCACTGCTGGCCCACACATCAGTGATAACCCTGGCAGCTACAAAGAGCTCTGCTCACACATCAGAACAAGTGAAAACAAAGCAGCACGGAGATGAACAACTCCCACTGCTTATCAGTGTGGCTATTACAGCTAAACCGGTCCATGTCATCTCCTAAGAGCAACCTGTCTGGCCTCTGTACTGTACTGAAATTTCCTGTGCTGATACACTGATTTGGCAATTAGCAAATCCTTAGCAATAATTTTTTCTTGATTTTTTACCATGTATTCTAACAATGGGATCTTTGTTAGCGGTCTGAAGGACTCTGAACTCTAAATAATGCATAACTGCAAAGCCCTTGTGAATTAAAGAGCAACATATGAAGACAGGACATCAAAGGAGAGGGAGATGCAACATCCACTCCAAAAACAGTCTAGCTCTATTATTCAAAGCATCACCAAAAGCTACTGTGAAGAAGAAAGCTAAGGAAAAGGAGATTCTGGCTTTTCATTTCACAGTTCTCGCACATTTAAAAGCACCAATGGGATCTAAAAGTGTATCTGCAGAACCAGCAACTTTCTCTTCATGCCCTTAAAATCCAACACCAAAAACACCCAGTCATGTTCCCAAACTGTGTTCCCAAACATGAAACTGGCACTACATTCAACTCACAGCTGAAGAGCCTGGCTTTCTCTACAAAGTCCTCACAGAACAAGATCAAAACACTTCATGTGGGAATAAACCTCTCTCACAAAAAGTAAAATTATACTTTGGCCACAGCAGCTGTCAAGAAATTATGATCAGATGGAAGACACTGCAGCAGGGAGCCCACAGGTAGGAGGCAGAGCAAGGGCCATCAGAGCACCAGCAGACACACAAAGCTGGGATGACCTTTGCAATGGCTTTTGAGAACTGCTGCCATGATGAGGCCTCCAAGCTGACCCAGAGCATGCACACCACCATGGCACAACCATCTCAGCCAGAACAAATGAGAGCCAGATACTCCTTCACAGGGGAGACGCCAACCCTCCAGCAACTTGGTGGTGTCAAGACTATACAGTCACCTCCCCACTACTGCCACAGTCCTTGCTGCTGTTTTTGCCAAAAATCCTCCTTTATCCTCCCTCCAAAGCACAAGCACTCAGGGTCTCTGCAGTTATGGAAGTGTGTGGGGCTGAGGAACATGGATTCCCTCTGTACTACGACGAAAACTGGAAGTGCAAATACTGATGTTTCACAGCTTTTCATTGTGACAAGAGCATGTAACTACCCATTGACTGTAAGCAGAGCTCACTACTTGGAGCCAAGTCTGGGCAGAGTTACAGTCCGCCTCTGCTTCCAGCCTCACCCCACTTTCAAATGGGGAAAAAAACCCACCCCAACCACCAAGGAACAATTAACACACTAACAGCCTCATTTTCACTAAAAGTTAAAAGATGTTCCTCTGCATCAAAAAAAAAACTCAGCTGAAAAGCATGGAAAATAGCATAAAAAATATTGACTTTTCCCCTCCACTGAAATTCAGTTTAAAAACTGCATTGAAATAGAAAAATTAGCCAGCTCTAACCAGCCAGAGGGAGAGACAGCTTTCACAATGCAGCACTCACTCCACAGATGAGAGAGAGATGAGGGGTATTAACAAAGAATATCCAGACCGTACACTTTTCAGTGACAACTGAAAAATCCAGGTTTACTTTTCCTTAGCATCACAACTTAGATGAAACACACAAAAGCCACAGTGTGTGTCTTAATGACTCTGTAAGAACACAGCATTTCCAAAGCAGGAAATTCACCCTGAAACTCCCTTTGAGATCAGAAACGCACAAGCAAAACATGCCCATAAAAATTTTGCTTCATCTCTGCAGACTTCAAGTGGAACCCATGTATCAGAGACTGTCCTATGTGCAGATACGTACTGCAAAATCTCTGAGCTGAGCAGCACTATAAAATTGTCTAGTCACAAACTCCCACTTGAAACGCTGATGAAAATAGCAACAGGCAGCAAAGAATCTGGAAAGTGCCCGAGTATCTTAGAGATGGCTGATCTCCTTTCACAGAATGCTAATCCCAGGGCAACACAATGCAAGGGGAATGAATTGGCTGCCACCAACTACTACCACAAGAAAAATACTGTGCACTAATTATACCTTAGTGGCTATTTGCAAATACTGTCTCTATTGGGACATGGGCCACTTCTCTAAGAGATACTGAGTTAATACTCTAGAATGGGTAAAAGGGTTCTAGATTAGTATCATGCAAGCTCTCTACTTCAACGCCTGCAAGACCAAGACCCACCCCTGGGATTTTAACACAAAAGCTCTGCAAAAACTTACACCTTTGACAAGCACAGGAAGCATAAAGGAACAATTTCAACCAAGATTAAATTGCCAGAACCAGAAAACAGGGAAAGCATTCCCAAAGAAAAACATCTAAAGCCCAAAACAGCTAAAGCTGCTGGGTGGAAACCCCACCAAGTTTTCTCTGAACAACTCTGCCTACACACGAGAGGAAAAAAACCCACTTTCTAACAATGTAGAATATACCCTATGTCCCATACAGGGTGGGAGAGTCAGAACTTCTGATATAAGAACCAATATTGGAGAGATACTACAGCCTTGACTCCTAGCTCTTCTAATTTGCCATCCATCCCCTGGAACCCTCCCGAGAAAAATGGTTTCCTGCTTATGAGAAACAATTGGTTTTTTATATTCATCACAAAATATGATTATTCGTTTTCCATTATTGCTAGAGGCATTCAGAGGCTACATAGCTTTTTCAATACTGCATTCCACACTACCATAGCTTTAGAAGAAAGAATGTACCCATTGGAAGAGACACTTTTCTGCTTTCTGCTTTTGCCTTTTCTGGTAATTATGAATGACATGTTTGCAATTTCCCAGATTTGAGAAATATGAAATTATTTTACAGTCATCCTTCTTTTGTCCTTTTATTTTAATACTTAAATTTCCATTTTGGGGAGGAGGGGTACTGCCATAGCTCTGAATCAGTTCAATGTGTCTCAAATCACTGTACTTGAGCTTTGCTTCACTCGTTTCCAAGCCGAAATACTTTAACTAAAGACCAGAAAATTTATATCCCCCTGTATTACAAATAACGGTGTGCTGTGTACACTACACAGGTTTTAGTTTAGAATAAAAACAAAACCAAAGCTAAAATCTGGGACAGAAAAATACAGTAACACAATTTTCTGCATAGCTGAGATTTTATCACAGGGCAGTCTGCAACTGCAAGTGCACAGGTGGACCACAGTACCCACAGATCGACCCTCTGCATGCACGGAGTACAAGAAGCAGCTTGCTGCTGGAAAAGCAACATTCTATCCATTTGCATCTGCTTCACTTTCACAGCTCTTATAATAGCCTCAGGACTCGGGGAAAACAACTCCCACTTGAGAGGAGTCACAAATATGCAAATTCTGGGGAAACTAAAGGAACTTAACGTGCTAACCTTAACTCAAATGCATACTGACAAATAAGAATCCATAACTGTAGTTCTCGAACGAAGCAATATACTTTTGTACTATTCTAAGAAAAGCACTGCTAGCTTAAGAGATGTGGATACACCCCCACTTCTTTTAAGGAAAAACAAAATAAAATTATGAAAATTATTGCACAAATAGAAGTATTTTTATCCTTGTTATCTCATTTGCTAGGTCAGCCATGCTCCTGTATTCCTGTCTCTGTTAATCACATTTGCAAACACAAATAAGAGGGAAAAATCTCAGACTATGTATTAGCAAAACACCTGGCTCAATGTCACAGAGTTACAACCATACTGAAAGATGAGTGTGGTATCTTTCTGTGCTGTGCCGGGTATATTTTCTTTCACTCCTTTCCTTGAAGGAGAAAGTATCCTGGTTAATAAATTGGGTTATGCTAAGGACAATGGAATCCACATCCTGTCTCAAAACTTTCCTCTTAACATTTTAAAACTCTACCACTTGGAACTTGATGCTCCTTCTGAAAGGATGCCAGCATTTGCCATTTATTACAGGGGTTTGTAAAATCAAAGACTTCACCCTAACTAAAAACAATCCTCATTTTTTAATTATTTCTTAAGGTGTCAAGTGAAACTATTTTAGGGGTTGCTGGAATGATACTGGCTTACATCTGTCATGTTTCAACAGTTTTGAAGAGAAAAGGAAATATTAACATAACACATTTTGTCACATTAGATAATGTCATAACTAAACAATTTAGAACTTGCAAACAGAACACTCATACTGCATACGTCTTCGCCAGCTTTTTCAGAAGTAATGAGCCTCAGCTGTGAAAGGGTCTTGCTTCATAAGGTATGTAATAAATCATCATCGGAGCAAACCCAGCTCCCATGTTGTTCGTTTTTGACTGCAATTATTAACACCTCACGGGATTTCACACAAACGTTTAGGTTAAGAAAATACTTAAGTGTACTTTTATTCACGTGAAGTTATTACACGCTATTAATGTTTCTCCTACCCACTTGTGAATTTAAGCGTCCTTTTCGATCGTAGCAGAAGTTGCGAGTAACACGCTCGGTGGGAAATACTGAGAGCAATTCTGCCCCTCTGTATTAGGCAATTTAGCCTTGTAAAGTCTTACTTTGCAGGAGGAGTTCACTATTTGAGGGGGGAGTAAAACAGCAGGCTCTAATAAGCAGTTAATTATCGGAGCAGAAAGTAAGAAGCTTTCAGATCTGGACAGTAAAGTTCCAAAACAACTCTGAAAAGTCAAGCCTATTTCTGGCACCCCGAAGCTGTCCATCGGAGCCTCTCAGGGCTGAGCAATGTGCCTACACGCAATGCCACCAAAGAGCAAGTACTCACATGCCCTTGATCATCCAGCTCGTTATTGGTAAGCTTCAGTTTGTCAAAGCTGATCACTTGTCTCATCCACGTCTCCCCCGAGGCGGGTGAATCAGGGTGAATATAAACACGAGGCGGCACTGGGGAATCAGCATTACCAGCCACCATCCACTTGGAACTATGATAAACATACCTGTAAAAAGAAAATAAACACCTTAAACCACAAGCACCAAAACAATTTATTAGACACATTCAGCATTAATAAATTAGGGCCCGTGCATACAGCAAAGCCCCACCAATTAACGAAACATGAAAGGACACGATTTTGCACAAATAAAAGGAAGTTTTCTTTGATTGTTTGTTTCAAAACATAGTCCTGGCACCTGCAAAATTAAGGTTAAAATCCATGCTCTGATCTGACCTTACTCCTAAAATCAGTCACAGTCTCAACACCAGGTTTCAAAATGAGCTTTAAGCTGATGTCAGTTCATTGATTGCTACAGCTCTGCTCTGAAAATGCATCAGCAAACAGGGAAGAATATGGTCCTTCTTTTATCAAATTGAGTAGTAATTCCATATTTGGAAGATTTACCATGTTGAATCAAATATAAGACTCTATAAATAAAGCTGTTGAGGGGAAAAAAACATTATGATTGGGAAAAATAATGAAAGTATGTGAAACTATGCTCTTGATATTTCAGTAGACCATATTAATAGGCTTGCAAAAAGATTACTGCAAAGGGTAAAAAATGAAAACACAGAGTCTATGTTTCATTCGATCAGCCAATGCTGATGATTTTATATAATGATTTGTTATAATGATTTTATAACAAAAATTCTGCCTGCTTTGGTTGAAAATGTATTTTGAAGGCAGACACTTCACAAAGGAGTTTAGAAAGCATTAATTGAAAGTTATTTTTTTCAAGTACAGTAAAAATCCAGTAATGCAGCTGTGTTTTTAAATGAAAACAAGAAAGACTTTATCAGATCATATCTTTGCACAATTCAGTTCCTTATTAGAAAAAGAGAAGCAACACAGTCAGAACAGAAAACAAAATAATCCAATGCAGGTAGGCTCCACACAATTCAGATCAAGCTGCATAACTAAGAATGGTGGTGAAATGAGTGGTGGTGAAATTCTCTCCTGGAAACAAATTCTCCATCCCAGATCGCTGTTGTAACATTTTTCATTTATGTTATATTCCTTGGTTTATACTAAATATATACTTTCCCCAGAAAAAGTAAATAAAGTTATAAATACACATAAATACAAATTTAGTGATAAATAAACATTTTGAGCTATAGTTTAAGCTTCCAAATATTTATAACGTCAAATTTTGCTAGAAATCCAGACCTAGATGTAATTTGCTTCATTTCCATTAGTTTTGCTATCTGCTCCGTCAGCTGAAGATTAGGCTCCCTGAGACTGCTGTCATGTCTATGAAATTTAAAGATTTGCAAGACAGTGTGTGAAGCTGCACGAATGGCCAGAAAAATCAATCAGCAATAAAAAGCACAGGATAGAATGAGAAGAGGCATGAAGTAAAACATGCAAAACATTAATATCTAGTGGAAAGCTTAAAGGCATGGTTACTAATACATAAATACAAAAGAATTTGAGTTTGTCAACTGAGAAAATACTGCCCTTCATACAACGCTTGTTATGTTACTTCAGTTATCAGGGCACCACGTATCACACCGTGAAGACAGTGCAGGTCAGTATGACTATAATTATTTAAAATTAAATGAGGTTTAAACAATTCATACTCACTAAAACGGCTTTAAATTGTTAGTATTAATATTTAATTTTGAATTATTACCATGCTTTTTCTATGAATTCATGAATGTTTCAGACCTTCTAGGACTTATATGTTTAGATTGTTAAGTAAAATGCACACATGCAACACAAAGAAAAAAAAAAAAAGCAAAAAAAAAAAGCCAGAGAAACGTTTTTTCCACTATGGTAGAGACAGGAAAGACTCTCCTGACAATATATGCTGGTTATCATCAGCCCTGGTGTCTGATGCCCCTTGTTGAAAAACTTAGAATCTAAAATGGTCCAAAGAAAGGTCTTACACACCACACAAGAAAATGACAAAACAGCAGCCAATTAGGTAAGTACAGGAAAAACACAGGGAAACATTTGCTTAGGAAACAAGGCAGCATTCCTGCAGAACCAACCTTTTAACCTTGGTCTGAAATATTCCTAGTTCTAGAGTTAAATCTGCAGCGGTTTTCCCTACATCATACTAAGTATAGGCTAAAACAATCAAACCTGCAATTGGTAAAGACCTGATCCTGTCTCCTCTGAACTGCTCTGGCCAGGCTTCCCCCCTGGCTACTCCGGAGCATGGGATTGCATCTGTAAAGCAAGACCTTGGAAACGGCTTCAACAGGAACTGCTGCAACCTTGCAAACATTTCTACCGGACCAATGGCTTCTGCAGAGCGCAACCAGCTCTCATAAAACACAACTACCCTCGAAACAGTGAGCATTTCAGCACAAAACTTTTACTCCTAAATGTTAAAAGAACAACCTCTTCTGCTCTTCACATCATTTTCCACACAATGCCATTAATTCTTTAAATAACAGTAATTAGAAACATTACGCTTTTTGAGTCTAAGCAACCAAATACCTCAGTGATATATAGCTTTTAAATTACATTATATAAGCAATTTGAAGCATGACATAAGATAGGGTATAAGTATTTAAATCAGATATCCATGCCATTAATGCTATTAATTAATGTTAATAACATTTGGCACTAAAAAATGTACATTTTCATATTTATCTGTTAATAGGAAATAATTCCCACTGACAGGAGGAGGAATTAAAATATGATAGCATTTCCTGCACTAGACTGCACTAGAACTGAAAGGTAAATCTGAGCATCTGCCCACATACACAGTATATACACAGTGTGAGGCAAAAGTATCATAAAGAGCTTCAACACAAATTTTAGTTGCTTTTCCATACTTGGTACAATATGGTCTTCTAAAATACACTGGGATGAAAATAAGAAGCTTTAAGGAGAGTTAAACATGATCTACTGCTAATTTATGTTGTGTTAATATTTTCTTCCAATAGCCAAGCACCCTATAGCTCACATCACATGTTTTTTGCCTAAAAGTCACCATACCTGTATCTTTTGTTATCCACTGGCACAATATCCATAGCAATATAATACTGCTGATGTGGGTCTAAACCTGAGATCTTCACTCTCATTGCAGGAAACATCCGCCTGAACATTGGAAAGAGAGAGGTCATTTTTAATACGAAACAGACTCGGGAATGGCTGTTTAGGAAAAGTAACTGCTTCGTGGGATTTTTCTCGTTCTTCCTTTTAGCCTACAGAGTCCTTTTGGACGATTATAGTTACATAGCCATGAAATGGCCCATTCGATATGTCAAAACAGATTTCTAAAGTGCATTTACTCGAACAATGCTTCGTATGTTTGGGGATACGCTTTGGGAGTACAGCTATTACCACATCATTTCAACTTTATTGTTAGACAGTAAATCATTTGGGTTTGAGACTTTACTTTAGCAGTACACACATTTAAAGCCCATTTGAGATATTAGTAAGAAATGTATTCCTGGAGATGTGCAAACGCCACCTCCACCCAGGAAGCCCAAGGCTTACAGAAAAGCAAACTGCCACTAGTTTCAAGTGACAGCAGAAAATGGTGTGTCATTGCTGTAACAGCGAATTAGAAAGCTAAATCCATGGTTATACAATTATAACACCGCAAGGTTGCAGTTATAAAAGCCAATGTGCCATACTCTAACCCAACAATATGGTCTTTATTGACACGGGACTTCCTGTCTGCAACTTACTAAAGGTGAAGTGCGAGAGCTACTCTGTCTTTGAAAGGTATAGTAAAACTTCTTTATTGAAAGCAGAAACGAACCTGTAAGCAAATTTCTAAAAAAAAAAAAAAAAAAAAAAAGAATAAAACAAAAACGACGAAAAACCAAGCGCTCAAGATTTAGATCCTTCTGTGAAGGAACGGATTAATTAACCAATGAGGTGGTTTTAACATAAAACTGCCCTCAGCTCTTAGCTTGGCATGTTTTTTATCAGAAAACTTCATTCTTGAAAAAAAAAGAAAACAAACCAAAGGAACAAGACAAAAACAAAATCCTGACGGCAAGCTAATAAAATACTCTTCTGCATTTTATAAACCTGAAAGTTATTTCAGTTTTATAAAGTTATACTCAGTATTTGCTGCTGTGCCAAAAAAAAAAATGTATTTTTTAAAAATCTTTTAAAAGTAGTTACTGAAAACAAAAATCCTATCTCTGCCACTTCTGAATAAGCAGGAGGGTAAGAACCTGACTATGGCTAACTAGTTTTTGCTATTATTTCAGTGCACCTGTAAGATAAAACAGAAATTCCTCGATTGGACTCTCTTAAGACAAATGCAGCTTTGTGCTGTTTAAGACTGCGTTTCAATCATTAATAAAGCCTCTCTGAAAATGCAGACGGTAGCATATGGATTCAATAAAATATGTTTTTGTAATTTCTAATAAGTTCAAATACTTTTATACTTCCCAGGTTTTTACCATGTGTATCCCCTGGAAAGGGGGAAAAGCTTCCCGCCAGAAGGGCACGGCGCTCCCAGACCTCGCCCTAATGAACAGGAAACCCGAAACGCCACATGCTCCCGTGCCCATCTAACATTATCGCCATCTACCTGCCTCGTAAATCTGGAGGGTTCCCCCGGTTTGGGCCCGCTTTGATGTGCCCGCCCGCCCCGGGAACGCGCGGGTGGCGGCCCCGCCGTGCCCGTTACCTTCCCGCCTTGGTGATGATCATCTCGGTGCCGATCTCGTGGAAGCGCTTCCAGAGCTCGGCGCCCTGCAGGTCCACCCGCGGCGCCTGCGGCGTGGGCAGCGGCGAACCGGGCCTCGAGCCCTTGGGGGAGCCGCCGGGGGAGGCGGGCGGGGAGGCCGCCAGGAAGCCCTCCTCGCAGCCGCCTGCGGAGAGAGCGGAGGGAGCGGTAGCGGCCGGGGCAGCGCGGACTTCGCGATCGAGGGCTCCCTCAGCCCCGGCCGACCGGCGAGCCCGGCGGCAGTGACGGCCTGCGCCGGCCCGGCCCGGCCCGCAGCCTTGGCTCCGGGGAGGGGGTCAACCCGAGAACCGGGACCGCGGCAGCATGGCCAGGTTGCCCGGGACGAGCTGCCCCCGGGGCCGCACCGAGCCCGGGCCGAGGCGGGCGGCAGCCCATCCGGAGTGCGAGGCCGGCGGCGCATTTCGTTTGACCACGGGTTTCTGCCCCGCAGCGTGAAACTGCAATCCCTTCCACACACAGCAAATTACACACACACATCTGTGTAGGTGTTGTGTGTTTGTCTGTATCTGTCTATAGATATGCACACATAATTCTGTACGTAGTTGCATGTGCACTTTTAGCAGCACACATACACATATGTGCCGTAGAAGCGCTTTTGCCTTTCCTCGGAAACAGGGCTCGGGACAGCCCCCCGCCGTCGCTCCACCGCGCTGCGGCACCGACAGCCCCGCCGGCAGCCGCCCTGCCCCGTGCCGGAGTCCGAGGGGCGCCGCGGATCCTCGCCGCCAGGCCAGCGGGAAGGCTGGTGGGTGCCCACACAGAAGGGATAACGGGGAATCAAGGCGCCGGTCGCGGCGGGGAAAGGGGATCCCGAGCCCAGCCGAGGAGCGGGGCGGCGGGCAGCAGCGGGGCGCGGGGCGGCACTCACCGGCGGGGGCGCGGGCGGCGCAGCCCAGGTCCATGTCGCCGCAGGTCCTGCCGGCGGCAGCGGCGGGAGAGCTCTTGGCGCAGCAGCCGCTGCCGCCTTCGTCCTCCGCCGCCTCCTCCTCGCCGCCCAGCTTTCGCCGCTTGGGCTGCCGCGGCGGCGGCGGCGGCTGCTGCTGCTGCTGCTTCTCGGCCCCGATGAGAGCCTCCACGGAGAAGGCGTGAGCCTTGAGGCTCATGGTGGTGCCTGGCGAGGACCGCCGCTTGTCGGCCATGCCCGCCACCCTACAGCCCGCGCATCCAGGCGCTCCGCGGCCGCCGGCACCGGCACCCGCGCCCGGCCCGCCGCGCCGGCCGCCCTCCCGTCCTCCCAACCGCGCAGGCAAGGGGCTGGGGCTTTTCCTCGCCTTTCTTTTTAAATCCGAGTTATCAGCCAAGATTTTTTTTTTTTTGGGGGGGGGGGGATTGTTTTGGGTTTTTTTAAAGTGGAAAAAAAAATCTATTCCTTTCTGCAGATGCGTTCCTTCTCTCCCCCTCCTCCTCCTCCTCCTCCTCCTCCTCCACGTTCTGCCCCGTCTGATGGGCCAGGCAGGGCTGACATGGGTAACAAACGCTCTGCGGACACAAATTAGGGCTTGTAATTGAAATTTGTTGCCTTGATCTGTCAGCACTTCCAGGCAGGAGACCTGTGGGAAGAACTCGCTCATTAGTGTCACTGCGGCGGCGGGGGCCGGGCGGAGCCGCGGGGCGGGGGCGGTGCGGCTCGGCCGCCCGCAGCCCAATCAGCGCCGCCCCGGCCCCGCCGCCCCGGCC
>CM031859.1:33094634-33210623 GCA_018697195.1 Certhia americana
GCAGATGCGTTCTTCTCTCCCTCCTCTCCTCCTATATCCTAATACACGTTCTGCCCCGTATGATGGGCCAGGCAGGGATGACATGGGAACAACGCTCTGCGGACCCCACAAATTTAGGCTTGTAATTGAAATTTGTTGCCTTGATCCGTCAGCACTTCCAGCAGGAGAACTGTGGAAGAACTCGCTCATTAAGTGCACGGGCGGCGAGGGGCCGGGCGGAGCCCGCGGGGCGGGGGCGGTGCCGGCTCGGCGCCCGCAGCCCAATCAGCGCCGCCACCGGACCCCGTCGCCCCGGCCCCGCAGCACCTTAGGGGGCCCCGCCGCCGCGGCCGGGGGGGAGCGCCACGCCAGCCCCGCGCCCGCCTACGCCAGGCCCAAACAGCCCGCGCCCCCGGCAGACGCACCCGCAATGAACGCTAAGGGACACCCCCGCCCCCAGCCGTGTCTCCCCCGAACGCAGAGGGAAAGGGGGCTTCACCTGGAGCGCAGCCGTTTTTCGGCCGGGAGAACCGTCGGACGTTAAAAAAAAATGACGATTGCGCTCTGTTTTTGATGTAAGGAATTAGGAATATTGCTGTTCTGCTTGCGCTTGGAGATTCATCGCGTTGTTATTCGAACTCTGGCTGCAGTGAGGTTCCAGCGTAACATCCACAACCTCCGCTAAACCCAACCCATTAGCGCTGAGGCTGCAATAAAATGAGAATTAAACCGAACCTGGTATGAACATGGATGCATCCAGACGCAGCAACTCTAGTAATAATCATATTCAGGTGCATAAAATAGTTACAGGGAAAATCTTCCTTTCGTATCTTTCCAGTGAGTAGAACTATTAAAATTTTGGAACCAGATATTCTTTCCTTTGCACATCCAAGGAAATTAAAAAGCTAATGAGATTTTGTTGTGTTTGGGGGGTTTTCTGTTTGGGTTTTTTTTTTTCTCGTTTGGATTTTTTTTTTTTCCTTTTTAGCCTCAGAACTAAATGGAGCGGCGTGCTCCCTTGAAAGAAATAGAATAGAAACCCTCCAGCTATTAAAAAATCAATGGGCCAAATTTCACTGTTTAGGGCACTAGGGTCTCAAACTCGTCCTGTTTTGGGCGACGGAGAGAAGGAAATTCATGATGTGGTTCGCCTGTGTCACAGCCTTGGAGGTCCTGTTCGGGCCGTCGAGTGGCACAGCTGAGATTTCTGATTGTAATCTGAAACGGAAATAGCTGCCATTTAGGAAACGTAACCGTTTCCACTATCGCGTTTTACCTACCCGTAAAATGCAAATTTAGCGCTAATTTCAATAGCTGTTTCGTCAGAGACTGTGAGGAATGGGATGATTAATAAATATACCCTCAAGATAAATTATCCCTTCGAATAAGGTTATCAGCGTTAAAATTGTAAAAGTACTTTCCAGACGTGAAAAATTAGATATGTGACAGAAAGATAATTAATTAAAGAAAAAAAAATAAAAAACAACAACAACAAAAAAGCCAGAAACGAAACCGCCGTAGGAGCACTAACTCTCTCCATATTGGCAGAGATGGCAACTTGTCTGAGAAAATTCGTCACTACGAAAAAAATTGCCCTGCAGTTGCTGTCGCTCTGAATTGATAGGAGAGCAGAAAATGCTTAATGCCTGTCACCGACGAACAGTGCTATGGAGTTAGTTTATCTTTACATTAAATCTGGGACATATTAACTGTTCCGTGGTCTAAAGTCTGTCTGCTCTGCCTTTCCAGCCGTGATTGAATCTGAAGGAAATCAGATGTGCGAGAGTGATCGAAACGTGCTAAGCTAGAGGATCTTGCAGGAGTTTAAACGCCGTCGCGGTGGAGATGAGATCGATAGAGGAGAGGAAGGAAGGAAATGGATGCTATCTGTCCGAGGGCGCTCCCGCAGCCTCCTCGCCCGCCCGCCCATCTCCGACGGTACCTTCCGCCGCGCTCCCGCCGTCCGCGGCCGCCGGGCCACACACGCCACCGCCAGCGGTGCGACGGCCCCGGCGAGGCCCGCGGGAGCAGGTACCGACCCCCGCCGCCGCGGCCCGGGAGGAGGAGGGCGCGCTCCGTGGCGGCGGGGCACGGGTGCGAGCGACGGGGGGCACGGGGGCTTTAGGGCCAGGCTGGGCTACTGGAGAAACTCGGGGCGGGCGCGGAGTGCGGGGCCGGCCCCGAGCGGCCGCCGGGACCTGCCGGCGTAGGGGCGAGTTGTCCCGCTCCTCCGCCGGGCTCTCCGCGGCGCAGCGCCGGCGGAGGGCGGCTACGGCGCGCAGGCAGGGACGGGGATAAAGCGGCGGTGGTGCCGCGGAGGTCCCGTAGAAGCCTCTGGGCACGGGGTTGTTGATCCTGCCCAATTTTTATTCTTTTCCCTCCCTCTAGAGCCAGCCGCCGCGCGTTCCCGCTGAGGAGACCCTGACCCCCTTGGTCCGCACCGCTCCGCACCCCTCCACGCCGCACAGCGGGGTGCGCGCAGCCCGCCCGCTCTACGGCGGATGGACAGATCGCCCGGATTGTTTTGATTTTTAGAGGAATGCCCCTTGTTGTTGATTTTTTCACTCCTCCTTAGATTTCTGTAGGTTCCTATGTGGCATGTTGTTTTCATTTCTTGACTTTTTGAAATAACTGTTTGGATTTAAATTTATCGAACAACCTGTTATCCATATGTCTGTCCGATTAATTTTTTATGGGATGATGAAAGAGAGAAGAATCTATATATATAGTGATCTGCTAATGGAATAATATATATATATCCAAAACACCTTTCTGGGGTTATTTTTATTTCCGGACTTTAAATGCAGTCTGGGTTTTTAGGCAATTGGTGAGGCAGTGCTTATATAATGTAGGAGAGTCACATATTTAGACTTCGGGGAAAAAAATATTGTTTTCCACCAGAAAGATATTTTTCTGTCCTCCCTTCGAAAGTCTTGAGGGACATTTACAGGAAGGTTATGGCCATGTTCTGCCATTCACAGTGTAATTTTTGCAAATCTTTTTGAACATTGAAGCCGGGCGCCACCAGAGAGTAAAATATCCACTGGGTCCTTTTCCCTTCAAAAACCTGATTTTCTGTAACTACTCAGCAGGGATCCATAGAAGCGGTCACTAAGGAAAACATATTTATATCATTAGCTCTTCTTCCCTCCGCCCCCCAAGCGAGCCTAATCGCTTCACCCTAAGGAGACGTGGCGTGTAAAACTGACAGCAAGGAGCTGACGGCGGCTAGTCAGTAAAACGTTATCAATTGCTGAAAAAAATTATAGGGGCCGGTGAGAAAGTAGTCTGTAAACCCTGTTTCTGTACATCCCAAGCGCACCTCCGCCCCCGTCCCTCTTCCTTGCCCTTGCTTGCGGCTGAGCGTGTGTCGGGAGCCAATTAGCACTTCCAGCTCTTCTATAACGGGGTGAACAGCAAGCCTAGAGCGACTGTCCCAGCGATTCAGATAACTCTCAAAAGGGCTGAGAGAAGGTTAAGTGTAGCTTAAATTTAAAAGAGGTAGGAAAGTCTCCTGGAGCCCTCACGCCCCGCTCCACCGGAGATGCTCCTTTCTAACGGGCAGCTTTCCCCGTTGCCAGGTGGGCTGCAGCCCGACGGAAGAGGTGGCACTAGGGAGCCGGCAGGAACGCTCGTCTGGAGCGGCGGCGGGGCTCTTTATTGGTTTCCGATGAGAATGGCCCGGCCCCTGCTCCCACTGGTTTGTGTCACCTTCCTCGGGCGCAAAACGAGCGCGGCTCACAGCGCGGGGCGCAGGCGATCCCGGTTGATCCCACGCCGGGCCCAGGCTCTCGGTGCCCCAACGGCCGTGAGCACTCCCCCGGTATTCGTCCCGGGGCCTGTCCCGAACACACCGCCTCGTGCACCCGCCCGACGGGCTTTAGCTTTGCGGCCGAACCGAAACGAGAGGGAGCGGGGTCGGTTTCCCGACACTTGAGGTTCCCCGGGTTCAAACTACGTAACTCGGCTGACGGGTCCCAAAACAAGCGGATGACGAAGCCGCTCTGTACCCACCCTGCAGGACCATAGAACGTTCAGCATCCCGGTGCGGTTCTCCTAGCTCAGGAGACGAGAAAAGGGAACAGGGCCTGGAAAGAGAGGGGAAGCCCCCGCGCTCTCATCGCGCCCAGAGCCCTTTGTCCCCTGGAGTGACCCAGCTTTAGCCTGAACCGCGGGGAGCCTCGTTGCGGTCGTCGCCGGTCGCGCCAAAGCCAAGCCCAACCTGTCAGGAGCGTGGCCACGGCGGCCCTTACACAGCCGCCGCGAGTGGGGTTAGGGGAGGGCTCATCGATACGGCGCGGCAAGTTTTGTTCCCACTCCAGCACGGCGGGGCGGCCGCGCCCCGAAGGAGGCGAACGGGTCGGGGCCAGCCCGCCGTAGCCGCCGACGGGACGCGCGGTCCGGCGGCGGGCGCGCGTCATCCCCCGCACGGTGGACACCGGCCTTTCCCCGTGCGCCCGCAGAGCCCCTCGGCACGGCACGGCCTCACCGGGAGCTACCCCCGCAGCCTCAGGTCTCGTTTTAAAACGCAGGGAAAAGAAATAGGCGCTCCCCTGCTGCGATGTATAAATAAGATCAGCGTACGGAAATAAACCAACCGACCGGCTTTCCGGACGGGTGAAAATGCTGAGGAGCTACATTAAAGCATTGAAAACACAGTTTAAAGGCATCCGTGTTAAAATTATTAACATTCTGGTGATTGTGCTTTATAGCGCTTATATTGCTATCTTAATTTCTAATTACACAGACACGAGCATGAATAATTTTTAAGGAAATCTCCAGTCTTTAATACGCCGCTCCCACTTATATTTATTGTTCGTTTCAGACAAACGATTTTTAAAAATAGCCTTTTCATTACTTCAGTCACAAAATAAGCATTTCGAAACGCTAAATGAGGGTTGAAGAAACCTCTGGCTTTACTTTTTTATTGCTTTCTTATAAATATAACTCATATTTTCATTATTGTCTCAGGAAAAAAATCGAAAACGTGTATGGAATAAAATTAATCAGGTAGCTTTAAATTACTGTAGTTAAGGGTTGAGTCACTAATTGGAAATATTTATGTTTGCAAATCTGGGATTTCAGCAGTAAAAAGATGCAGTATATCCCCTTTTATCATAACGTGGGTCTACTAGAACCTTTATATCATGCCATTGTAAGAAATGATGTGTAGTTAAACAACATTTTTTAAGCAGGGTTTGTGTCTTTTTATGGCAACCCTCGGTCTTTAGTCAGGGCTAGTTCTCATATTACATGAAATGTACTTTAAGAAGTACTACCTGCTCCAGCTGTCCAGGAAAAACTGAATTATGGAACTAGGAAACATATGGCAGTTGCATATTGCACAAGTAAGGTACATATGAAAGTTATAAATTTCTTTTTTAAGTAACCATTGTAAACGCATTTTTATAGGTTTCACAGTATGTATTACATCTGTAATTTTAATTTTTGCAATATACCTTTTTAAAGATATCTATGTTTTCTGTACTCTGGGGAAGGAAATGCAAAGCGACGTTTACACGTTTAAAAAAAAATGCTGCAAGCAAAACAAACAAGACAGGTAAATAAACGGGAAAGCGGAGCTTCCTCACAATGGAAAGGACACTATGCCATCTATTGGCAAAGCAGTTATTTACAAAGCCAAGGGTACCCAAGCGGGTATTTTCTGTTCTTTCAATATCGTGGAGTGTCCCAGTTGTAGCTTTCGTGTATTATAACAAATAAATAAAGAAATTTCCACAGTGGACCTATTTTTATTTTTTTTTTAATTAAAAAGAAAAAAAAGAAAAGAAAGAAAGCAAGACAGTTCGTGAATTTATACCTCACAAATTAGGTCATTCGCTCACAGGGGATTTTGCAGCTAATTGCGAACTCCCTTTTTGGAACATCCGTGCAGGAGACATTTAACTTTTTCGATTGTTTTATTACTGAACTGTGTCCAAAAAAGGAAATTTTTCCCCCCCCGTCTATTTTTTTTTTTTCCCTCCGAGTTTTTAATGCAAGGTTACATAAGGACTTTATGGTCACGAAACGGCCCAGCATGCTGCTTCGGAAGCTGACCTTATGGTCTCTGCTCAGTCCGAACGCTATGCGGGTGTGACTGCAGGATCGGGCCTCCTTCTCCGCGCCTCGCAGGGCTCCCCCGAAACACGAGCCTGACCGGAGAGGCTCTCCAAGGCTCCGTCGGACAGGGGCGAGGGGGCAGCGGCCGGGGCAGGAGAGGCGCGGAGCAGCCCCCGCCCCGCGCATCCCGCGGGCAGCGCTTGTTCTCGGAGACAGAAAAGCTTATCCCTTAGAAAAGAGCTACTAGTGCTTTTCCTGTTTCCAGGGAGGCGAGGGAGAAGATGATATTTCCCCATCAGATATAAATAAGCCGAAATAATAGGACAGATGTGAAGGGAAGAGCTAATTTTGCCTGTTCAAAGCGTAGACCAATTTCTGAACGAAAGTCCCTGCCTCTCCGTCTTGAATTGGCTTTCTTCCTTCTTCCCTCACTTGGTAAGGACTTGACTTTTTCCCTGCCATGACTAGCCCACTACTGCTCTGTGGAAAACACGGGAGCCCCTTGTTTCAACTTTCAACGTTGTAATCTCTCTTTCCCTGTCCCTTAGAACCCAGTTTGACCCTTCTCTCCTAGATGTGTGCGTCGGGGAAGGAGGGGGGAGAGAAATTCCTGGGAGCACCTGTATTTCTCAGCTCGAAAGGTTAATCTTTCCCCATACAGAAAAAGAAAAAAAAAAATACATTTAAAAAAAAAAAAAGAAAAAAAAAAAAAAGAAAAAACCAACACAATCCCCTCCGTCTAAAACCAGACCCCTGAGGACAGGGAAATATAAAATCCAGACCCCGCACTCATATCCTTTTACTGCTCTTCTCGGTGTGAACGTGTGAGTAGATGGTGTTTTACAAAGCTGTCTGAATTTCATGAAAGGCCGTTCCTGTGTTTATATGCGAGGGGAATTGCACTGTCTCGCTGACTGAAAAGCACCTTCGCCGATTGGTCTTTACCCGAGCAGTGGGACGCGGCGCTGGGAGCCCGAAGGCTTCGCCTCGCAGCCTCACGCCCGGATTTTCGGATCAGCCCCGCGCGTCTCTCGCTGCCGAGGGAGCGCAAACACGCGCACTCTGGGGGCAGCACTCGTTTTCTGCTTTTTTTTCCTCCCCTGCAAACATCCCCGAAGCCCGGGCGAGCCGCGGGCTGGCGGTGGCCCACGTTTGGGGACGCTGATGGGGCACCGCGCACTCCGGGACCCGCCGCGGCTCCCCGCAGTCCCGTGTCCGTGCTGGAACATCCCCAGGGCCCGCAGCCGCGCTCCCTCAGTGCTCGCTTTTCGGGGGCAGTCTGCATGGGAACGGGGCCGTCGTGCCCCGGCGCCCGGCCGGGACGCCAAAGAAGCAGCGGGCGAGCGCGTTGTCGGGGAGCTGTCTAAGAGAGAGGCAGGCGGGTAGGCTTTAGGGTTAGAAAGGCTTCGATGAAGGAGAAAACTGAATTCCATCTGGGCAGCGGTTTTTGACGAAGGCATCGAACAGGCTTCTGTGCCGTGCAGCCCACGCACTCCGGCTCCCCACGCCGTCCCTGCTGCCGGCCGAGCCCCTGAGCATGGCGCGATTCATTCACCCTCTCACCTGAATGAAGGGGTTTGGCTCGTCAAAAAATAAATTCCTCCGCAATCAGCCAGACCAGAATGCTTTCAGAGTAACATCCAGGAGATCATTTCCCCCGAGTTATTTATCAAGTGTTGCATACAAGATACATCTTTTAAATATATTGTTTTTTCGATTATGTGCTGAAAGGGAGACAATTATTAAAACTGTGCGAGCACTCTGCTCGTCATTACCCGGGGAGCGGGGCGAGGACGAGGCGCTAGTGGGGGACTTAAGAAAAGCGGGTCTTTGGAATCGCTGTCCTTTAAAGTTTGCATTGGTAAAGTCCTTTGGCTCCTTTTTAGCAATAAAAAGTGTGCATATCCATATATGCACTGTGTGTATATCCATGCACATGTACATAATAATATGAATCTATATGTATGTACAAACACATATATACACATACATGTATATCGATTGTGCTGTTCTGTATTAAATATAGAATGCCTTGCGGTCCAGATTTTTCAGTCGTTCATACCTGTAGATAAATGCAATTATTTCCTTTAGTGTGTTCTGCTTTAACTCTATTATTTTTCTTCCTTTTCCTCCTATTTTTTTCTTTTTCTTTCTCTTTTCTCAGTTGAAAGTGCACAGTAAGTGTGAAATATACATCATCGCCAGAGGAATTTGTCTTGAAAAGTCCTCTCAGCCCCCTGGTGTTCAAAGACTAAAGGATGATTATTGATTATTGCACTAGATCAGAGCCCGTATTAAACGCCAGGGGAACGAAATGGACCGGCTGTGAGGGCCCGGCTCCCGCCCGCGGTACCCGCGGCTCGCCGGGAGCTCCGCGGGGCCGCTGCGCTCCCCGGCGCTCTCCGCACCCGCGGGCTGCGGGACGAGCCTCGGTGCCACCGGACGGCTCAAAGCCCCTCGGGCACGGCCCGTGCCCGCCCGCGGAACCCTGCGCAGCCGCTCCGCTCTCCCCAGCCCCGCGCCCGCCGGGGACCTCTCGTCCAGGTCCGCCAGCAAAGCACCGGTCGCGTCCTGCAGCAGCGCGACGGTGCCGTCGGTGCTCAGGCTGGGAGTACCCGGGCTGCAGAGACAGGCATGTGTGTGTGTATACATATATATAGATGCATAGAGAAGGTTTCAGCTGGGTGCGAGAAGCCATGTATTCAGAACGATGGACGGGTTTGACTGTTCTTACCACCCTCACGTACCCTGAAATCTGTTACCTGTTTCATGGAACGTTTCACTGAAGGGACTGAAGGGAATGGTGAGGTGTGAGACGGAGGCTGAGAAACCCACCGTCAGGAGAGCACAGCGGGAGCCTCAGTGCCAGGGTGTGGTGCAGGATGGAGTAAACGCCCCAGCATCCCACTACAAGCCCCCCTCTGCCTGACCACAACTGCTCGGGTGGCCGGGGTTCTCCCGGGGCTA
Organism: Certhia americana; assembly: GCA_018697195.1. Lineage (NCBI taxonomy): Eukaryota > Metazoa > Chordata > Aves > Passeriformes > Certhiidae > Certhia > Certhia americana. The sequence continues at coordinate 33,103,644 of CM031859.1, forward strand.
TAGATACCCCTGGCCTTTACTGCCCGAGATGCTACATCGGCACAAACTTCCCCTCGTGCCTTGGAAAGGGTGAGGGATTAACTGGGGACTGCAAGCTTTCCAGAGCCGTTGCTTCTTTGCCCAATGCAAAACAGAGAGAGCATCTTTTGTCCTTACAAATTGACCAGCAGTGAGGAAAGATAATGCTGAAAGTGCTTCATTCATCTGGAGCGTGATGGTGCTGTTTAGGGAGAGGGGATTGTGGACGGCAAATAAAAGAGAAGCTTTGGAAAGCACCGTGACCTTGGGCTTTAATTTACAGCAAATTTTGTCTTGTATATAGACAGAAGATCAAGTATATTGTGGAAAATTTCAAAATGCATTTTAAATTTTATTCTTTTTCTCTTCCTTTGGGCTGCAGACACTTGAATTCATGACAATCAAGATGATTTTCTTTATGAATAAGAACATCAACTACCCCATTGTGTCCTGTCACAGTATCCTGGTATTTTTACATCCTCTCTAAGGTCCACTTTGAGACTTGGAGGAATGTGATCTGGGAATTAGGTTTTGGACCATTTTGTTTCCATTTTGCAAATGCAAAGATGCTACAGTGAAACACACAGTGGTTTCTATTTCTTCCTCTCTGTAGGCATGCTTAACTCTCATTGACACTGATGTGAGTTATGCACATGTCTAAAGAGGAGAAGGGAGTCTTAGATCTTTTTCTCATCGTTTACATGAGATCAAAAGAAATCAAATAGAGTTAATGAAGGGCCAGATGGTGCTTTATTTGTGCTCTGGAAGAGCACTGTACAAGAGAATGGGAAGGAATATCTGTCGTTTAACCTGGCAAAGAGGAGGAAAACTTACTATCTCATTTAATGGGCACTGAAGCAAGTATGCCGTATCTTCAGAAGTGGGAAAGGTTTGCTTGTTTTCTCTCCCTCAGTAGATTTTGGATGCAGGGTTAGGGTTGTTTTTGGAAGGCGCTGATTGAAGGGATTCCAGACTCTGAAATCATTAACATTTTGTCTTTTTTGGAAACACAAATTTCTTTGGACGGGGCAATTCTTCAGGTTTTGCTTTTAAGCTGTAGGATATGGGTACTCCTCTAGTCCATGGAAAATTTGTAATTTAAACTGCTATGGGGAGGCAGGGCTGCAGAAGTAGAAGAGCCTTTGATTTGGATCCTCACTGTGAGCAAGAGTTTGGCAGGAGAAGCACAGGATGCAGTAAACTTTACCAACTGTGCACACAGAGCAACTCATATCCCAGAGGATGCAGACAGAGCTGGGGCCATCCTGTGCTGTGCCTCTGTGCCATCTCTAAGCCCTTGCACCTGGCTGGTGGGTTCACAGCTCAAGTTGCCCCCAGGATTTTGAGGGAGGAGATCGTAGCATTTGGCATAGCTAATGGCAAATTACTTTTACCCTCACTGATGGTGATGCCTTAAATTGGTAGGACTATCTGAAAAGAGATGAAAAGCTTGTTTCTTCTGTAGACTTCACATTGATCCTGGCAGGCTCTTCCTGATAGAGAATACCCCAAAGGGTCCTAATCGGTAAATGTGAGAGAAAACAGAAATTCTACAGAGGATTACCCCTGCCTGTGCTGGTCTTGTATGGATGAGTCTGTGGGGGCAGTAGAGGCCATCTTATTACTTGTTCTCTGTACATCCCATCATTGTTTGAATGCATGACACACCTATTTGAGGATAACTTAGCACCAGACCACAGATTTCCCAACAGCTTGATGTCATGTGTTGGCCTTGCATGATATTGTAATGCCAGTTGACAAAAAAAAAATAGTCACTTCTGTGTTGTTCCCCAAGGCTTCTTTTGTTGTCAAAGTAGCTCTCTGGATTTGGAAGTCTTTGCAGTTGAACTGAAGGCCTGGAGGCTTTCCTGTTTTAAAAGCAATGGGAAAAGATGCAACTAACATCTGTACATTTGTTTAAGGATGCCAGAAATTTTTTGTGTTTATGCTTTCTTCTTAGAAAATTGTATCAAAAGTACTTTAATAACAGTACAGCCACATCTTTGCCCCCTGGTACAAACCTAACATTACAGCTCCAGCTGACATTATTTCCACCTGCTTTAAATGTGTTCATGTGCCTCTAATCCTGTGTGCAGCTTCACATTTGTACCCATTTCCTGTATTTTATAGGCACATGTGGTATGTCGAGGTTTGGAAATGTAAGCCCTAATTTTGTGCTGCTAGTTTTTTAACATTCATTTTCCCTGGCCGTACTCCTTGCTTAAAAAAAAAAAAAAAAAAAAAAAAAAGAATAAATCTCCCCCCCCAAAACCAAACAAAAAAACCCCAAAAAACCCTGACATAAAAAATTCCCAAAAATAAACAAAACAAAAAACATCAAACCAAACCAATTTTTTTTCCCGTTGAGATTTTTAAACAAAACTTTGAAAACTTCCTTGCTAGTTTATATATCTAGCACTTTTATTGAGTGAGTGTGCAGTAATTTGGTGGGTTTACTAAGTAACTTGACAGTTAATGGGATACATCTGCAATAGATTCCAAAATAACTGGCTGCTTAGAAATATGGAAAAGACTAGCATTTTCACTCCTTTCTGTTCTTGTAAGAAATTCCTGTCTGCTCCAGCTTCACAGAAGTCAAGATCCCATTAAAGATCCATGTATGCCAAGAGCTGCTACCAGCAATAATAAAACTAATTAGAGCTGAATCTTCCAAACTTTCTATTATATTAGAAAAGTATTATGTGTTTTAATCTAAAGTATTTAAGAAGCCAAATTAAAAACACACAAAACCTTGCATACACCTGGAGCTACACGGTGGCTTTATGAGGCTTGAAAGCATAAAAAATCCCTCAGCCATGAAAGAAAGAGACCAGACTTCATTTTTCACAGACAAACCGGCTGCTTCGCATCAGTGACCCATACTTGTGTGCGTGCTCACCCCTGTGCAAAGAAGTATAGCAACATCAGTAATCCTTCAGCTGGTGCTCCATGGCCCAGAAGGGTTGGGAACCCTTTGGTGTTAGGGAATGTAGACTCAGTCAATTGGGGATGGAAGTGTCTAAGAGGAAAACCCTAACCAGCAATCCCATATCCCTGGGAAAATTTCCTAAACTGACTTCTTCATGACACAACAGCCAAAAGCTATTCCACCCTTTACAGTAAGGTTGATTTTTAGGGACAGCCTGCACTACAGGGAAGCCCATGGTAGTGTGAATCCATAGGAATAAAGGGGATGGCAGAGGAAAACCAGACATTCATGCTGGAGATACAACATTTGAGTAGATTTATCTAGTGTCCTGTGGTTCCAGAGGAACCACAAACAAAGAAAATGAAAAAGATGAAGGAAACTGAGCAGAGCTCTCCCATGCCTGAGTAATTTTTTCTATGAGTGGGTTAGTTGATCTAATATCTTCACTGCATCTTAATTAATTTTCATTTGCTAAGTTTTAGATGGCTTCAGATAGATATTTCATGTTAATGAAGACAAAGAGTTTTGATAAACAGCTGAAATGATACAATGCCCTTCATGACACTGATGTGTCTAGACTTGCAATGTGTACATTGCTTTTCACTTCTTGGGCTTAAAAAGTTGGTAAAAGGAAAACCTTTCTCAGATATCTTCTGCAATTTGTGAACAAATCTCTGTACTGCTTTGCCAAATGTTGTTTAAAGCCCTGATGTGTCTGTTTATTCATTAGAATTCAACAGAAGGGTAGCAACATAGTGCTAATGTTTATTTTCCAGTTAAGGAATTCATCTATGTTGCCTCACTTTAAAGTATTCTCAGAGAAACTATAAGTCCAAAGTTGATTTATCAGGTTTAAATTTAAGAAAACTATATTGTCAGAACAACCACACATTCCTTTTTGCACCACTTTTGAAATCTGTTTCCCATTACCATCTCTGCATCAGACAAATACAACCAAGTTATTTACAGGCTGTGAAAGATACTAAATCTTTTCTGAGTAATATTACACTGGATCACAAATTCTCACTTTTAATAATAATTGACAACAAACTAAAGTGAAGGATATTCACAATTAGTAACAACAGCACATAATGCTCTCCCAGTGCCTTGTATCTCCAAGACCCAATGCAGACATAAGCTGCTGAAGCCTCATTAACATTTACTTTGGAAGGAAGTTAAGTATTGTTATCTCCTGTTTACAGATGGTGAAAGAGGCTCAGTAGGATTGTGAGTTGCCTAAAAAAACTTAAAACAGTTTAATTGCAGAAGCAAGACCAGAACTCTCAAGCTCTTGGCTCCTACTTGCGTGAGAGAGCGAAACATGTTTTTAAGAGCATCCTGTGACTTAGGAATCCCAGTTCCAGCACACACCAGGGCTTGAGCGGCGCTGGGGCAGTGCAGCTCCTCAGGGGCACTTTGGGCTCCCGGCTCCCATTAACTCTGAGTGATTTTGGAGCTCTTGAAAACTCCTTTCAGTCCATGGAGGGAAATGCACAACACCTGTGATTCATAGAAGCGGCACATGGAGAGGCAGAGCAAAGGCTGGGAGCGACAGCCAGCTCCACGTGCAGCTCAGCCGCGATTCAGAAGCTGGAGGGCCGAGTGCTGAGCCTGTGTTCCAGGGCTGAGGAATTGGGGGAGCCGGCAGCAGTGCTGCCAGCTCTTCTCACTGACATGATTTTCTCGGGAGCAGAGCCAGGAAAGATCTAAAGACAGAACTCCAGCCTTCTAGTAAATTTCAGCTTTGCCTTTGGGAGGAAGCCCTCCTTGCCTGGCCCCTTGTGCCTTGCCCCTACACCTTCAGGAGAAGGGAGCACCTCAGGTGGATGCACTTCCCCGGGCTTTCTTCCTGGTCAGCCCCTGCTGCCATGCTGAGAATGAGAAAACTGGGAGCAGGAAGATGGGCAGAGAGCAGTGGAAATCCCTGCAGAAGCAGATGTACCAGCAGCATATTTGTGTGTGTGCGTGTGATGGGAATGCAAGAGTGAGGAAGCACAGTGCAGCTAGGGAAGCAGCTCCTCGGGGCTGGAAATGCAAAGGGAGATAGAGCTGGGAAGCAGGGGCAGGCAGGGGCCAGAGCTGGGGCAGCTAGAAAGGGGCAGGAAGCAGCATGTCTTTTGTTAGATGGGGAAATACACTGGTGCAAGGCATGCAGGTTGTCAAATGAAGCAAAGGCCAGGAGAACCCAACAACATTCTAATGCCCAAAGACCTGTAACAACTATTCATGCCGGGATTGGAATTGGGATTGGGACTGGCTGTGCAGCTCTCACCCACCTGCAGGCAGCCTTACACCACCATGCACACCACAGCCTTTGGAGATGAGGAACTGAAAGGAATTCAAGCTCAAAGTCATCCCACATACATGGAGATATCTGGCAGTGTCTGTGCCTTGCTGTTACCCAATTTGTTAACTTTTTCCTCTGGCAGTACCAGTGTACAACTGACTGGAAACCGGGAACAAGAGTGGTTAGAGCTCAGGAGGAAAATTTCTTTATCATCAGGAATGAGACTGGAAGTTGCATGAAGTTGATGTTGCTTCCCCAAAACACTGCTGAGAAGAGAAAAAAAAAACTTGGATGAGGGAGAGGATGCTGAGGCACGTGCAGGGAGCTGGGCAAATGCCAGCACTGGAGAAGGCAGAGCATCCCTGGAGCCTCAGAGGGGGTGCAGCCCTCCTTCAACAGCCAGATACTGAGCCTTGATTTTCATGGCAAGGTTTTAGACTTGCTTCTTGGCTATGAGTTTTGGCCTTAGACAGTGCTCAAAGGGATGCAGAAACCATTTACAGTACAGTCTCAAATTTGCGTCTATGTTTAGAAATGCTCAACAGCTTAATCACATTAAAGCATTTTGAGGAAGGTGTATAGCTAAGCAAGTACTCACTGCTAAGAAGATCTTGAGGTAATTCTGAGTAAGGAAGAAAGGCATCCCTTGTGTGGGAAAGACTACCAGGCCAGAGGACCAACTTTCTAGGCCAAACCCCATTAAATTCAAGGGAAAAACAACTTCTAGATGGCTTTGTGCCTACACTTAGAAATTTAATTGAATCTGGAATAGGCTTTATAGACCGAGGGACTCACAGCATGAGATAAATTGTTCACTGCAGTGATGGCAAATGCAAGCAGTGAACTGGCCAGCTGGTTCTATCAGGGGTATAAAGAAAATCTAGTCAGGATAAATCAGGTAAAATATCTAGATGGTGGAATGTCACTCCAGGGGCCAGGATGGGGAAACGTTAAGGGTCTCTGAGAAAAAAAGTTTCTTTTTAATGTCCTTTTTGCTTGAACATGTTAATGTCCCAGAGGCCTATTCTTTACATAATTCTGTTTGCACAAGATGATGGGGGTACCAGAGCTTTGCCAGCTTCATGTTGCTCATTGCAAAATCCTTGAAAATACTGTTTAAAAATATTTATGCAGCAAAAAAAAATGCTATTTCACACATTTTGAATCAGCAGCCAGGTTTTAAAATAAACCAATCTGTCCTCAGAAATTAAAAGAAGAAGAAATAAAGATCAAAATTCACAGTTGGTGTAAATTGACAGACTTTCAGTGAAGTCAATGCAGGGCTGCCAATCTAAACTAACAGAGAAACCAGTCCAGAAACCATGAACGTGATTTCAAAAGTCTTCAAAACAGAGTTTCCAAAACATTATGTGGCTGCAGAGTACCTTGCAGAATGATAAAATATAGGGTCAGTCTCCAGGTACCCTAGGACAGAGAATAAATGGAAGCACTCGGACTGAGGAATGTTAAATCTGTTCACAACGTTTAAAGAATACCAATAAATAGCATGTGTCAATCAATAATTGCTTCTCCATTAAAAAATATGGCACAATAACTAGAGTTTTCTGGTGCTAAAACAGCTAACTATTTAACCAAATCCGCTAAAGCTAATTGAATACTTCTGGTTTGGGTATTTTTTTTAATATTCTTGATATAAATGAATAAAAAAATGAGCTGTGGGCTTCCATGTCTCTCCAGCAGATCACTTAGCTGCACCATGGAAAACTTCTTTCAGGCTCTGTTTGGCATCATCTCCTCTGTAACCCTTTTTCAGGGCACTGTACAATTTTTAAAGGTGAGCCTGAGAGCCAGTAGTTTGGGAGCATGTACATCTTCTCTCCTTTTTGGATGTGAAAGGATGATCTTGGAATCCTGTGAGGGAACACAAGCCAGTTGTTGGTTACCCTAAGCCATTGAAAGTCTCTCTTACAGAGAAACTATGACTGGAACTTTTCTGTGGAAAAATACACTGATGTAGGTGTACAGATCAGATATTCTCTTACTTCTTCTGCGAGGGACACCATGAGCTCCCTATCTTACCCTCTGCTTTATGCCACATCCTATAGCTTTTCTTCCCAGCAGGCTTTTTGAGTTTGTGACAAGGAGGGTGAAAACCTGTCCTCAGCACAAAAGATTGGGTATTTGAAGGCAGGCATGGCTGGTGTGCACCTACCTGGCAGCCACAGGGATGTCTTCCAGCTCAATACCTCCAGGTCCCTGACAGGCACACATCAGGGGTTGCTGCCATGGCAGGGCTGACACTTTGGCCAAACCCCACAGCTGTGTTCAGCATGCAACCCCATGGGACTTCATTCCAGGTCTCTGGGTGCTACTATAATAATAGCATTACTGTCCCACAATCATAACAAGGATACATGTTTTATGAGAATTTGCAGAGGGCCAGAAAAAGCAGTCAGTGTTGGAAAGGGAACACAAAGCTTTTTGGCTGAAAGTTGCCCAGTGAACTTCAAGGACCAGGTCCCCCAGGTGACAGAACCTGGCATAGCCTTGCTGTGCTGATCAGGTCAATCCTGATGCATAAGGGCTAAACAAGGACTGACTGTGCTGAATTTTCTTTTTGTTTACTCCAGTGGTTGCCACCAGGCAGCCCAGAGAGGCTTTACAGGCCTCTCTGAGGGCATGGGAAAATCAGTGTGTTTAGCTTTCCTGGGCTGAGCACTGGGCTCAGCTGGAAGTGTGGACCTTGAGGTTAGCCTTACATCACTGGAGGTGGGCGCATAAGCCTACCCTCTGACTTCTGCCAGAGCTAAATTTAAATCCTTGATGGCTTAAATGAGTTCTGTGGCAACACAGTGATGGATTTGAAAGGGAATGAGAGAGAAAAAAAAGGAAAATTTTCCCCAACAACAAAAGAGAAAAAACAGGGAGAAAGCGAACACAGCTATGACATGTCAAAAATGGAGAAAACAAGACTTATTTGCAGTCAGTAGTTCAGAACACGGCCTGGAGGGGTACCAAAGGCTTTGTGCCCTTGCTCTCAGCTGGGGAATGTCTACCTGCCTTTGGTGAGGAGCTTGCAACAGCCACAGCTGCCTGGCTGAGGAGCAAATTACTTTCTCAAGCCTCTGAACTCTTCAGGGGAGAAAAAGTTTTGCTCTGACGTGTATGTGAGGTGCCTAGAAGAGGCAGGTCCTGATCACTAACAGAGACCTCTAAGCATCAGCAAGACAGTTAATACTGAAGACCTGTTTTTTAGGTAAAGGTCTAACATGGCCATATTATCCTGGCCAACAGCAAGTGCTATCCTATTTCTGCATGAGAGGGCTGAGCCACATGAGTTTTATGGGAAAACATCCAGGGGGAAAGATTTATGTATTTGCCATGAAAAAACACCAATTCTTGTATTAGATGAGCTTGGACTGCTTTGGGTTACAGAAATAAATGCATCCCCATGGAAAAATAATGCAGATATTTGCATTATTTGTAATGTCCTGCAACTATCTGGCTACATGTGCATTGTATATTTAATGCATGCTTTGCAGTAATGTGTTTGTTGCATACTGTTGGATAAAGTCACTTATATTTTATAGCTGCACACTAACTCAGCCTTCTAATTTGCCCGTATCATTTTATCTTTAGCTATAACTAATAATTATAAGAAACATCTCTGTCCCAAATAGTTTTGAAGGAGTTTATTAAGCAGATCTTCACAATTAAAAAAAGTTGTCCTGATAGTGTCCTTGTTTCATGGGGCAGGGGGAGGGAAAGAGAAAAGAAAAGGAAAAAAAAAATAGAAGAAAAAAGAGAAAGAGACATATCTTCTGCCAAAATAAATCAATTAGTTCATAGATTAAATGTTTCTTCAGAAACACCTAAAGTTGGGGAGTAATGTTCTCCTTTTTCTTGGAGGAACATTTAGGACACGAATTCTGTTTCTTGAAGTGTAGATATTATTTGTTCTTTGGCAGCAGTCCTGTTAAAAATGTTGCTGGTGTTGCAAAACTGCAACTATAGGTCCAACACTGGATGCACAAATAGTTTATAGACTACAGGTTGGGTCATGTGCAAAAGAGCCAGCTGGATTCATGAATAGCTCCAGCTATGGTCCTATATAATGCTGGATATACAAATAGTCTAGGAACTATAGGTCTGGTGGACAAGTAGATTCAGCATTTAGCAGTACCTAGAAACTATAATGTGTCATTTCCCATTTTTAACAAAAGAAGAATACCTATAATGTTATAGAAAATGAGACTAAAGCTAGATAATTTCTCTACCATTTTCTTTCACTGACCCATTATTTTTCCTTTACTGTCATTTCTTACCTCCTAGGAACAGATAACAGAAGAGACATGATAAATGGGAAGCTAACCATGAAAAGCATTCCCAGGAATCTTGCCCTAAATACTGAAAAACAAAGATGGAAATTATGAAGCTGGAAAAAAATTGGAATATGAATATCATGGTAGAATATTTGACATTTTCTCTCTACTTTTATTTTAGACATACTTTGAATTAAAAAATGCCTGGATAGTATGCTTTCAATTGAAAGTTCATTTTCTGATTTTATTTCTCTTTTTTTTAAGATTGTTACTATCAGATAGATGCAATACTTATTCTTTGAATTTGTCTGTTACTATTAGTGTTACATATATTTATAATTCTGTGTTTTATTATTGTGAGTGAAATGTTCTAAGACTCATTAAAATCATTGTGATATTGATGACAATTTTATTGCACTACATTTGGTTCAGGATTCAAATGCTATTAATTTGGAAGGGGATTTCTATACAGTCATCCCATCCACCTCACGAAATCAGTATTTCTAAGCAGTTTCAGGTTTTTTTTCTGATAATTCTTTATAGTTACTGGTTTGAGTAACAAAAAGATTTTGATAATGTACTATGAGACAAATCTTGAAAAGCAAAAGGAATGAGTTTAACTGATTTTGGTGGAGATATTACAAACGTCATCATGATTGAATGAATGTTCTAACAGGAACCAGCTGATTTTATAGACAAAAGTCCTGATCCTCACTTTGATAAATGTCTTCTTATTTGAATGAAGATTACAGTATTGGACCCACATGGAACTTGCTCAGAGGCCAATAATACGCTGTGAATGGAAACTTCAGTTTGTGATTAGAAATCTGACTCTTTTGTTGTGCAGATTTACTCTAGCTATTGTCCTATAAGAGTGAAAAAGGGCAAGTGAGGTAAAAATCCTTTCCCCCCAATAAGAATTGCTTTTTATCCATACTTGCAAGACTCCTATCTGCTTGTTTACAGCAATGGCCTGTTGTACATGAATGGCTGAATGCCTCATTTGCACCAAGATGGGAGCAATCTGAAAGTGTACATCCTACTCCTATAAACTCCTCAGGAAGGCTGGGAATCTGGCTCTGATGCTGTCATCAAAATGTGCTTGCACATGGCAGTTCATGGTAGGTGCTCCAAAGTATTCTCATGATCTCTGCAAGGAGGGGAATGCTTAGCTAGAAGACCGGAGGACTTCTACTTTAGCACCTCAAAAGGTCCTTCTCAGTTGCAAGGTGACCTAGCAGAATTCTGGGTCAAGCTTGGAGAAGACAAAAATTTGATTTATTACTCTCCTGAGAGTTACAGGTAAAGTATTAAACATTGTGCACGACTGTCAGCCCAAAAGCATTCTCTGCTACATGAAGCTCTTGGAGAAATAGCTCAACTCATGACATTTATGCAGAAATGTGAGTTTTTCAGTTATTTGTCTCCCATGGAACCAAAACTAGGAACAGATTCAGCACTGCATCTGAATTCCCAAAGCTTATCTCTCAGAGTTAAATGAGCTCCTGCTCTATGCTGCAGCAACTTCTACTGACAAAGCACGATTGAATGCATTCTCCACTCATTACTTTACAGATATTGCAGTCATTGCTCACGTTGGATCACAAAACATGTGGAACCCTGGTAAATGTGGAAATGCCATCAGGTACCTTAGTTCATTATATTATCCAATGATGACTGCAAATGTGCATTTTAGTAGTTTGTCAAATCCTATCAGAATGGTAGGTGTCTATTGTTGAGTTCTGTCCACCTTGCTAGATTTGGATTTGGAATGCATGCTGTCCTCATTAACATGCACTTAATTAATAGCAGTGGCGAGTCTCTGGAAAAGCTACTGATGTTTAATAAGCCTTTTGTGTCTGGCTTCTAGAAAGTTTTGTATTAGCAGAAACATGATAGATCAGATCTGGGCAGCAGTGCATTACATATATTTCTTACAGAACAGCTACTGTTGAAATGGAATCTTTATCAAGCAAGAACACAGCTGCACTCCCAAAATCCATTGCAGGATTAGCATTTACCACTCTATTTTCAGATGTGTGCTGGAAAAAAAGGTGTGTTTTGGTACATAGGAGGTCCTTAAGGGGAAAATAAGCTATGTTGTGTGTGGGGCAGCAAGAAAAGGTTGCATTTAGTGGCATCCAAAACAGAAGTACATACAGTCAAACTAATCTCTGGCTTATTCTCTGGCAGCTGAGTAACCACTTGTATTTTTGTCCTGTCACTTCTCCCTCCCCACTCCCAAAGCTTCATTATGACAAAACTATTGAGAGCATTTCACTTCCCCTCTCAAAAGAACCTGGATGCACCTGCACAAGGGTGCCTTCTGAGGGTATTCAATATGAATTCTGAGCTGTTCTCAAGGAAGGACAGGCAAACAAATCCCCAAATGAAACACCCTGGGAAGCAGAAAGAAAAGCTGTATGTCCTTACCTTCCTATGACTTGGACTCATGAAGTTGAAGAGAATTCAGCTCTTAGGATTTTAAGGACGTATTTCTGCCACTTATGTACATTCTAAATTTTAGAACGTTCCTTTGACCATATTTATTTCCTAAAGAAGCTTTTGGAAGTGATTTTATTGTTACATTGTGACTGTTTTGCAGAATGAATAAAGTTTTTAAGCTTCAATTTTTTTTTAATAAACAATATTTTAAAAAATTTTTAAGTTTTTAATAAACAAAACCCAGCAATCTTAATGAATTATAGAGTTGTTAGCTTGTTAAACTATTGTATTTTTCAAGCTTCCTATACTTTCTTTATGCTGTACATATTTATGTATGTTTTCATACAAGAGGACAATGACTTCTTGCTTTCTGTAGATGAACCTAAGATTTTTTGCCCTCCCTGTGTGGTGCTGTTCTCTCTTCCTCTTCAACTTTGGCTCTGCTTAATACTACAAGAGCTAACATTTTTCTGATATCACTGTTTAAGCTGAAAAATAGCTGTACTGCCAATAAAATTCTTATGGGTAGAAAAAAAAGGGGAAAGGTGGCAGTTGTCAAGAGCAATAAAATCGTTCTTCAGAATATTTGTACCAAAAGGTGATCTACATTATCAAAGTCCCTGAGAACTCTGCTGTACAGTTTAATATATTTAACAAAATTTATATATATATATACATATGTGTATGTGTGTATATATATATATATGTACACACACATATAAATATTTATATTCTTAGCTTTTGTTAGTTTCTATGCAACCTTAACAGTAACAGCGTTTTATGTTTTAATTTCCTTAAAAGAAAGTCTTCTTTGGAACTCATGAATGCATCAATGTTTTGGAAAGATCTAAATATATGTCAAATATCTGTTGAGACTTATGTTTTCTTTTCATTGATTCAGCAATCATTTCATGTATTATTTTGAGAAACAGCACTACATGTACTGTAAATAAAATGGGAAAAAAAGTATTATCTGATAAGCTGAAATAGCTCTGTCTGTTGGTTAATTACCCAAATACTAAAGAAAAGTCAGACTAATGATTTCCAGACAGTTGTTATGCCATATCATGTTAAAGCAGCTGTTAACCATATGCACTACTGTAGTTCTGCTTATATTAACCATTATGAAATTTTCCTTGGGGAAAAATGCTCACGTGCTTGCAGAGAACCTCTGTGCCCTCTTTTTCAATGAAATAAGTTGGTTATTCTTAGGGCATGGCAAATAATTTGTAACAAATCACTTGGTGATTGTCTCCTGCTTGCGAATGAAGATTGTATTTTCCAAAGCCACTATGCACCCAAGGAGCTGAAGTCTACTAGCTGCAGTAGAGCAGAGGGAGCACCAAGAGAGCCTCCAAAACCAGCCCTGGTGTCACTGCACCAGTGCAGCGCTGTGCAGGTGATCTCATGGCTTTGAGACACAAGGTCACATTTCTTCATGGCACTGCACTCCGTTGTAGCAACCCAACAGCTCATCTGAGGCTAACGCAGGAATCCCTGACACTGCTGTTTGGCACAGGAGTATGGACCTGGAGTGGGACAGAGCTTCACCCAACCTTTTCCTTTCTGCCTTTTTGAGGGGGAGAGAGACAGAATGATCCATAAATTCCTAGAGGACTGTGGTGGCAAATATCACAGTGATAACCACCAGAGAAACAAGATCTATGAAGAGACGCCATCTCTTTTATTAGGCTGACTAATATAATTGGGAAAAAAAGAAATAAACTTTCAGGTCAAAACCCCATTGTCAGGTCCAAGACAGAAGCCTGTTTTGAGGACAGCTTGTATATGATAGTCATTGTTTGGTTTTTTTTGTGTATTCTACCTTCTTGTTTAGAGCATAGGAAGATACTATGCATTCTTTATAAGCATCGCCTAATTTTTATTAAAACATTAAAACTACAACATGATGTACATCTACTACCAATCTGATGAATATTTGCTGTTTTATCTTCTCAGCCTTGCAGAATAATTTATAATCTTGCATCATCCTAAAGAAGGGTACCAATATTAACTCAGGATGAGATGACATTTACACTTATTTTAGAGATGTCTGTCTGAATTCGTTACAGCTGTCTTTGTGTCTTCAGTTGCATTCACCTTCTGTGTGTATTCAGGCAAATGCTCAGGAAAATAAATGAAGTTTGAGATGAAAATAGTTTTATTTGATAAAGATCACAGAAATGTTTTGTCTTACAGTACCTACCCTGGTCACAGTGTGAATGATTCACATCTCTTCTCTCCGCCTCCTAATCCCAGATGTTTGAAGAAACCAGTTGACAGGGATGTCATGTAAGACATAAGTCATATTCCTTCTATTCAGTGTGTGTAAACCCTAGGTGTTGCGTACCAAAAAGACCTGGTGGGCACCAGAGGAGGACACCAACAGTGGGCAGAGGTCTAAAATCACATCTTACAAATAACAGCTGAAGGAATTTAGATTGTTTAGTCTGCAGAAGAATCAAAAGGAATTGTGAAAATAGCCTTCAGATACATGAGGGTAGCAGCAAGAAGAATGAAAAAAAAATGTCCTTTGTGCATAAAAAAAGGAGGTAATATAAACGAGGAATAATTCTTTTAGGTAGCAGAAGAGTAAGAATATTGCTTCTATTGTAAAAAATAACCAACCATTGAAATAATTTGCCTAGGGAAATTGTGAAGCCAAATTATCAAAGGAACCAAAGAACAGGTTAGAAAAGCAAATAGTAGGAATGATGTACATGTAGTTATATGTCCTTCCATGTTGGAGGTGAATCAGCTAGATAATCAGTTAATGTCCCTTATAGGTGCTTTTTCTGTGACCTTATAACTATATGATGATGGCAAAAAAGATGCACAAAAATTATATCCTCCAAAATAAGTTTTCTCTCTTCTGTCTAAGTGCTTGACAGTGAATAAACAAAGGATTTTTTCCCTTTAAAAATTGTCAGTATTTTTCATCTCAAACCTGACTGTTGTGATATAGTGGTGTTATACTAGCACAATTCAGTCACTCTCACAATAATGAGTAACTTAATTTCACAAGTGTATTTTTAGATTATAATATAAGTAGATTATTGAACAGAAGGGACCCACTGATTCAGTGCAGAGAAATATCCAGATGACAGGAGCTTCCACTGTGTCCTAGTGGTATTTCTGAGGCCAAACCCAATTTCTCTCAGCAGCCCAACCACTTGCTCAGATGTCTGTTCCTGCTTATGACGGATCTGAAAAATTATGCTTTGCAAAGAGACCAAACCTGCTCAGACAATGACAAACAATTTGAAAATAACTGGTCTGACTGAGCGTCCGAATTGCTGACAGAAAGGAAATGTTCATGTGTGCAATGAGCATGAAAGATGAAAGCCTTTCCCTGGTGCTGTTCTTCCACTGAAGCCCTTACTCTGACCTGTGGCCTCACTAGATGACCTGTGAGCAGAGAACAGGGAGAGTATAAGAAAACAGTTCCTACTAAAGCTTATTTTCTGAAGGAAAATCTGCCCAGATATTGCAGCCATATTTTTTCATATTGCCTGCTAAAAAATCTGTAAAATTTAGTAAAGTGATCTGGAAAAACAGTAAATTTTGTATTTTGGATACAGGAAAACTGTATTAATATTTATAGTGCATATTTATGTGTTTTTCTCTTTATATATTTGGGTCTACCCAGGGCAAAAACTGCAGAGGGTGGGAGAGCCGTGCATGTCTCACTCACACCCCTCCTTCCTTCAGTGTCCTATGGAATCCAATCGCTCTAAGGCCAAGAATTTTTCTTCTGACTTCTCAACTTTTCTTGCTAGGTAGAAACCCTGTACAGCCTGACTCTTGCCTTCAGCACCTCCTGGCATAGATATCACCTTGCATGTGAAGTATTTAATACCTAGGAAGAACTGGAAGTGTACTGGGACAGTGACCACTTCACCCCATAAGCAGTTAAGAGTGCTAAACACAATGATGCTATTGGTTCAACTAAGAGCTCTATCCTAGTAAAAACAACTCTCAGAACCCTATCCACATGTCTGTTGGTCCATTAGTCTTGTTTATCTCAGAAACTAGGCAGAGAGTTTTTTTCATATATTTCCCCTGGGCAAAGAGCTTCATATGATCAGATTATGTGGATATACTGCTTTAAATTATGCGAAATTATTTTAAAAACTGCAAAATTATGTGGGTTTTAATCCATAATCATGCCTTTTTCATAGATTAATCTAAATAAAAGTGTGTTCCAATCATTTTCATCCTGTCCTCCAAACTCTTTACCAGCGCAATGGCCTGCTATGGCTGCAGCACAATCCTGGCTGGAATAAGTCTTAATTAGCTGCCAATGATGTCATGTCCATGTCTGTGTTAAAGGCACAGGACTAAGTATTCGTCACTATTTAATGTACTGTAGAAATTCCATTTAGGGATAGCATTAAGACGCTTCAGAGCCATTCTTGTATTTCTCCCGTAGCTGAGACGCTTGGCCTTCAGCCTTCTGACACTACCCCAGTTGTGCTATAATGGTCCAGAAATACACTGCCTGTTGTGTTTTATTGCTCATGTGAAAACTGTCCAATTCCTTGTCAGTTGACAAGGGAGGAGCGCTGCAGTGAAGGATTGCACAGCAGTGTGTCTGGGAGCGATGTTATTTCACACCAGCAGCAACCTTTCAGTGTTTGCGCGGCAGCCCAGTAGAGCCTTGGTGCTCTTGCCACAGAGCAGAGAGCAAACCCCATTGTAGTCATTCTCTCTGCCAGAGAGACTAATGCATGCTGCCAAATATCTCCCCTCAACACATTTATTGAACATTAAACCAGCAGAATAGCATTGAATGAAGTCCAGTAATTTTATAGGATATATTTTAGTCACTAGACTTTGAAGACTAGTCCAATGTTAATTATAAAGTTTCTGTGTCTGGATAACATATTGTTAACAGTTATTTTGTAAGTGCTAATGGCAAGATGGAAGATTTCCAATAGTTTTATTGAGGAAGTGGCAATTAAAATGTTGAGCGCTGCAACATACATACAAAATAAAAATAATCCTGCATACACAGCACTTTGTGTCTAAAAAAAACCCCAAACCAGAAAAAAAAGGAATGAATATTTTCTTTTGAAATAAATGCAACCATTTTATTTCTAAAAAGTTCTGCTTTTGGGAAAAAACCCAAACGTTGATTTACTTGCCAACTTCAAATGTCACAAGCCTTGAACAAGTTTGACATTGTTTAAAAGCACATCATGAAACTATTAGAAAGCTAAGACAAGTTGCTATGTTATGTTTTTCCACACTCAAAGAACAACAATGTGTTCTCAGTTTGAGTAATTTCTTTTAGATTAAGGGAAACAAAACAAGAAAGAACAAAAGCAAAGCGTTCACAAGGGTGTGTGGAAGTGTCTACACAGGACAACTTTTAATGAGTGAGTGGAAAAAGGTGCTATGCAAGCACTGCCTCACAAGGTCAGCTGGGCACACTGATGCTCCTGTGCCTATGTGCAATAACATAAAAATAAGGACTACTTACAGCTCTGTATCAGCCATCAGTTAGCAGGTTCAACACAGATTTTGCTTTGCAGAGCAAATGGCTACCACCTGCAGAAAAAGGAGTCCTGGTGGGATCTAGAGTTGAGATGGGAGTTGAGCAGCACGGGGACTGGCTGCTAGTGTGAAGCTGGTCAGTGTGAGGCATTTAATCCCTTCAAGCTGAGCAGGAGCTGGGTCTCCAGCCATTTGAGTGGGTTTAGGTTTGCCTGCAACATACCTGTTTTAATCTAAACCTGCTGTAGTGGGCAGGTTTTTGGGCCTTCCTTAATGCTTTTCCAGACAGCTCTGTTTCCAGACAGCCTGGTGAGGCTGGATTTCACATCCTCTTCTGGGAGCCAAAAGCCACTCTGGGCTCCCAGGGCATGTCCTCAGCTCCCTTGGCAGACCCAGAACTGGATTTTGGGGCTCCTTGCAGTCCTTGGGCATGTTGTAGCAAAAGCCATTCATCTTCCTTTAAAGTTCAAAGTTGTGATGCATCAGTGACGTCTGTCTGGACACAGAGAAAATATGCTAATGTAGATCTAAAGTAGCTCCATCCTGTTCAATCCTGAGAGAGCCAAATTATTTTTCCATAAGCTTTTTAAAAATTGCAACCTCTCCGCTACAGTGCAAAGATGTCTGAGTGCATCTTACAGTACATTGCTTGAGGGCTCAACACCTCTGAGCACCAGGGAAGTTTGACTTCACACCTTTCATGATGTACCTCAGCTCTACCTCTCATCCAGCAGTAGTGAGTCCTTTTAGTCCACACTCCTCTTTCTAATTTTTTCAGGGAATATGCTCATCACTACAAATATAAGGATTCTGGCACGAGGGGGTTGTCTGTTTCAGTGGCAATTTCCAGGCTCTTTCAGAGAGCAGTTTCCAGCTGATCTTTGAGCTGAGACCCATCCCACATCTGAATGGCACCTCGAAACTTTTCCTTGAAATTACTAACTGGTCTGATTTTAGACACGGAACCAGAGGAGATCCTGGGCTTGCTCTCATCAGGGAGTAGGATAGTCCATAACATGTGGTCTGGAGCCTCATGACAGCTCTCATCACCACCTCCTTCATAGAGAGGTGGCCAGATTTTGCTCCTAAGGGTTCTCAGCCCTAACTGAGCCACATGGACATGAAAATCTCACCTCTGCTTCTGCTATTGTGAGGCTCGGCAGAGCACATCACCTGTCAAACACGTGCTTACTGAAGAATAGCTTTTAGCACCAGTTTCAGCACCAGGTTTTGTGAGCACTGTTCAAGTTGATGAGTCCTGAATGGGGCAAGGAGTGGCTGTCCTGGGAGAAGCAGTCAGCACCCTCAAAGGACACAGTTCAGCTAGTCCCTGGGCTGCACAAAGGGACCAACCAGTATTAGCCATTATATGGAAAACCCAGTAGTAATAAAAGAGCACTTTGGAGATAGATCTTCAGCTGTGAAATCTGACACAGACACTTTTCTAAATCAATCCAAGCTTTATGTTTAACTTGATAAAAGATTTATTAGGTGAAGGATAATAAATATGTTGAAATGAAAGGTATGGAAAATAAAAGTAATATACCTGTAAATGGTTTGCTATGCTATACTGAGCTGAACTAAATAAGAGCCTGTCTGGGACAAGTTGCTCCATACGAGGTATTTACCAAAAAAAAAAAAAAAAAAAAAGAGCAGGGTATAATGACTCTGTGTAAGGTCCATGGTAAAGAGCAAACTTTTCTGACCACTGACGTTCCGTTTCAGCAGCTGTTTCTCCAGGGTCTCTGTTAGCTTAAGAGTGCACTTTAGAGGTGTTAGGTGTCAGCATTTGTGCTGCTGTTCGAAAGAAGTCGCAGTCAAACTGCAGCTCAAGATCAAAAGGCAGCAGACTCTGATTGGGAAACACTGAACAGTGGGGCAGATGCTGGATACCTTCTGTGAGTGCTTAAATTATCCATCTGGTAATGGGACCCTGACACTGTGAATTACTGCTATTAAGAAAGTTAGGAACACCAAGAGAGAGCACAGAAATCACCAAAATTCACCCCAAAATCTCCCAAAGCCTCACAGAAATCACCAAAATTTGCCCCAAAATCCTCCAAAGCCGGACAGAAATCACCAAAATTCAGCCCCAAAATCTCCCAAAGCCAGAAAGAAAGGCTCCTGACAGGCCTTCAGCTATGGAGATTCACAGACACAGAACTGTCAGCCCCACACCCCTGTTCTAAAAGAAGTGATCTGATTTGCTCATCACTGCAGCCTCACAACACACAGGATGCCTTCACAGCAATGCTCTGATTGTATCCTGTAACTCACACATCCAAGCCTGCCCCCACCACATTCCCTACGTTCATACCTCTGTTTCAGGGAAACTTTCCAGGAAATGGAACTGGTGCTTTTGGTGTGGCCTAAGTAGTGATTTAAAGGTAAAGTGCTTGAAAGCATCCTTGCAGTACACTCTGAAAACTGTGCCAGGACTGAACTGCTGAATGAAGAGAGAGGGCTCTAAGAGAAAAATTTGCTATTCACAGACAGACTTCTCTACTGATGATGTTAGCATTTTTCACTGAGAATATTTCTGTCAATAGAGAATCATCTCCAAAATGTCAGCAGTAACGAACGTTTATTTTCATTATTCCATCACTTAAAAATGTCAGCAGTGCTCTTTATGACATCTCTCTTTGTCGAGACATATCTATTCTGTAGGGAGAGCAGTGAAAACACTTTGCACCAAGTAAATGTTCATGTGTGTGGTCCATTAATGTGATTTCTTTATTATAACTACACTCTTCAAAGGCAGTATATAATATCAAATAGGCTAATTAGAAAACAGTATGTCATTCCTGATTTGCCTCTGCTCATGGAGAAGAGGTTGAGGATGCGGATTTTTTGTGTGTGTTTTGTATAAGTTTTGGGGGTTTTATTTCCATTGGACTCCAGCTTAAAATGAAACAATGCTAGAACAAAGGTCAAGAACTTGGAAGAACTCATTCAAGTGGAACTAGGTACAGCTTGATTCAATACCGATATTTCATATATTCTGAGATTGTGGTTCAAACTACGAGATAGCAGAACACCATTTTTATAGCTTTCCATCTGTGAGAAATTATTTCTCAAAGCACTCTCTATGAACAATCTAACAGTTATTCATTTTTGAGATCATATATTCTGCTAAGTGGGATCTTTTTGATGCACAATCTGGCTATGATAGTACTTCTAAAACTAGAGAGAGAATTTTAGAGTCAGATTCATAAAATAAATGTCTTTCACACACAGTTATTTTCCATGATGCATTAACTCCTCCTTTTCCAGGCATTTGTAGGAAAGTAATATACTCAATATTATACTCATGAAGCAAAGGAAGAATGGATCAATGAAATAATCATAAGTGGATGATAAAGTTTATATTAACACACCCTTTCTTTTAAAATATTTTCTTGTTTATTTCAGGGCAAAAATACAAATTTTTTGAGTTTGAGAACAGCTAATACTCTTTGATGGTGCAGCACTAAAAGCATTTTGCATTGATGCTCTTTTAAATATAATGCAATTGTAGCAGATCACATATCTGGTATTTAAGGCATTTTGGAAATGTTAGAAATCAGTTTCACCTGTCCAGAATTCAGGGATCATCTGAGACTGCCTATCCCATGCCACTATCTTTGATTTCCCAAACCTGATGAGCAGGAACTGATTTAGAGTGGGAATGACTGGTGGTGGCCTTGGTTACCAATCTGTAGCCAGTTTTGCCATATACCTTTGGACCCACAGTGGAGATACTTTACCAAAACTACAAGTGCCACCATACACTTGGTTGAATCTTGCCATCCTTTTGCTGTGGTAACAAGAAATCTCTGATGAATTTGTAGGAGCCACATTGCTGACCCACCCAGTTACTTCAGTCACTTAAGTCAGGGCTGAACTTGAAGCTCTGTGTCAGATGTTATGCAGAAGAACAGGGAACCTGTGGATAAAACAACTTTTTCTGGCCTTATCATTCATGACCCTGTTGAATTACAGAACAGAATTGCATGGAGATGTTGCATCCAGCATCCCCCTGCTTTTGTGGCACTTCTCCATTTATCTACTCTAAAGCTTTCATCATCCACCTCTGTAGCCTCTCAGAGTCTTCTGGCATGAAAGGCTAATATGTCTCATGGTGTCTTTTGCTTTTTTTCCTTCCCTTCCTGCAGATACAGGTCTTGACTGAAATATCAATTGACAGTTGCCTGTCACCCACCTCTGTTCTCTTGTTCCACACACTTGAAGTTTCATATGTTCAAATTTTGAAAGAGAAGAAATCTTGCACATGTTCTAAAGGTGACAAGTGGCTAAATGGAGGTTTAGCTTTCACATTCCCTAGAGGATTACTTCCACATCAAGGTCTCTTGGCAACAAGGGCTATTTTATCTACTGTTTTGGTAGCTGTGTTGACCTGGAAAAGTGCAGTTTTCTTAATGGTTCTTGGACATTTTAAAATAAAAGCAAAATAGCACCAGTAAAATCTAACTGCAAACACTCTATCAAATAGTTAAGAACAAAAGCAATAGTGAATGAAAGAATCAGATGACAGGAAAGAGGCTCTTGAGATGCTCATATTGTTACAGGAGAGAGTGGCTGTAGCCCTCAGGACCTAGAAGCTCTCCACAGCTGTTGTGTTAAATTCCAATTTTGAAGACTGATTGAGCTCATTCAGAGGAAAAAAATAATTATATGGATATACAGTAGGTTTAATAGGGGTTCTCTGATAATGGGGTTGATATTCACATGTTCATTTTTTTTCTATCTAAAGACTCTTCCCCCGTGTGAGCATGGTGAGAGGCCTCAAGGGGTGCCTGCTGTATGCAAATATGTTATAAAAATAGCCTCAGCTTGAGTGTGGGGAGTGTGGAGGGGTTGAACATAGGCATGACATTAAGCCCCAGGTCATCTTTATAATTTAAACCTATGAGATCAGTGAGCTCCTTGAAGGAATAACTCTATCAGCAGAAGGGGCTTCCCCTGAAACAGTCCCAACAATGGCAGCATTACTGGGTACTAGGGCCTCTTTCAGCAGAAGGAAAAGATACATTTTGAAATGCATGGGAAGACCTTTGATATTTCTCCTTCTCCAGATCAAGACCGGACATCTGGAGGAAATCAGTACAAGTCATCTTAGATCCAACTGTGAAACCCTTCATATAGAGCTCCATTACAGCAATCTCTGAAACTTCTAATCTGAAGAGTCTGCTTTGTTCTGTCTGAGAATAGAAATGAGCCAAGACTGAACAGCAGCACAGTCAAACAGTCTTTGTAGATCTCAGAAAAGAACAAATAAGATAAAGAGTGTTTTGTACAAACATTCAGCTCTGGAGATGTTTGCTCCAGCCTCTAACTCTCCATTACAGAGAATCACAAAGGTTTGGAATGGCACTACAAGTGCAATGTGTGGATGCACTGACATTTTCCAGTGGGGGATATTAAATATGGAAAGAAATTAAAAACTCATATGTCGGTTATAACTTCAAACACTTCGACAGGATAAATACAGGATAAATACATGCAGAGACCTTAGCAATGCTGTGCAATGTTTTTTTGAAATTTATACTCCCTAATGTACTTGTAAGCAGGGGGAATTCAAACAGCAATCAGCCAAAACTCAATAGGTACAGTCCGTCTGAACAGATTTTCCTTATAGTTGCCCTCAAAGCAGCATAATTTCTCATCCTACTGGAAGCTGATTTGAGTGTTGGGTCTGTGCCAATTATTTGTTAAGCCTTCTGTCTTTATTTTATAGCTTCTATGATACAACTGACCAGCTCACGGAAACATCTGTTGCAGGCAAAGGCAAAGAATACTAGAATCCTACCAATGTTGAGATGATCACTTTGTCCCTTTTCTGCCATCATTACCTCTGAGGGTGGCCTCAAATGCAAATTACACTACTCTGAAATGTCGTTGTGTTCATTTTGTAGAGGTGGGAATTTATTGCTCATTTAATCTAAGTTCGTCTTTGTTAGCTAAGTGTGCAATTAAATTTACAGTATTTGATGGAGATCTGGGTGGCTTACAGCACCAACCTCTCGCTGCTAAGCACAGAGTTAAAGTTCAGCCAGAGGTCTTGCATAATATGAGTTTTCAGGGATTTTAGTGTAGTCCCCACTGGAGTGTTATCTACAACACAAACAACTATACATCATTTGGCAATTCAGGACAAAATTTGATTAGGAGACACTCTATTCTAGCTAATTTTAACATATTGAGGAGTGTTCTCCCTTTGCACAGCAGTTATTTCTGGCAAGACATGGAATTGTTAATGATGAAGAGGAGATTTGTCGTACTACTAGCCTTCAAGCCTATCAAATTTGGCACTTCTCTTAACAAATCTATAGCATGATATTTCACCTAAAACATTGTATTGAAAGGTGACTGATCCAGTGCCAAGGAGATCTGAATCTCTTTCTCAGAAACAATCCTTTGGCTTTCATTATGTTTTATGGGTTTTATTTAACCCAACACTGCCTAGTGCATTCAATGCCATATTTTCTAAACATCTTGTAGTGAATGACAGTATTTTAGAAAATTAGTCCCTTCCTAGAACAGTGTCTCTCCCTCAGCAAAACTATTGTACATTTTAATAATGGGCTTCATTTTGCCTAAGCTTGTGTCATCATTGTCCAGTCTAAGGAAGTTCCTCCTCTAGTAAATGGGATGGCCAGCCTCTAGTGAGGGACTCCCATACCAACTTCCTGCAAAAATGCTCCCTTCAAGGTTGTCTGTTCTCTGAAGTAATAACCTCAAATGCTGGAAACATTCAAATCCAGTTTGAAAACAGTTCAAAAAACCATGATGCCAAAGAAGATACTACTAAAAAAATATGTTTTTCAAAGACCCATTCAAATACACATACATTCAAATCAACAACATTGTCCTAGACTATAAAAATTCAGACAGACAATTTTCCTGTTCAAGGACTTGTGTGAGGAAAAAAAAGTCTGTGGAGCATTACACCGTGGGGAATTTCCCCCAGTTTCCAGTTGCAAAGGAACTTTCTGCCAAGCAAAGTCACAGAGACTGATTTAAGCAGAATTCAACTTCAATTGTGTGAGCAAAAGTGGGAGAAAGATTTTGCTTGGGCAAGTGCAGTTGTAAGGAGAGAGACAGAAATCTTTCAGCTTCCTTAAATTCATGCACTCCTTTTCACCTCTTTTGCTAAGTAGGAGTTGTATGCCAGCTTTCTAATGATATTTTGAAGTGTTTTAAATTGGATGTTAAAAACTTGGGACCCATGAACTCCTGCAGAGCTTCAGTGGCACCTGTACACCTGATGCTGTAAAAGTCAGCCAAAGCCCTAATCCTTCAGCAAAACATTTCCATGCTTCTTTCCAGTGTTGTTGTCCCTTCTCTTTTCCTCTGGCTCTTCAAAATTCTTCACATTTTACCTTCCAAGTCCTCTTAAATATCAGCTTTTTTCTGTATGGCAGTTTATAGCACACATTTAACCATCACCTTTGCTATCAGCTTTTTATACAGTTTCTTTTTTTTTTTTTTTTTGTTTTTGGAACTGAATTTGCCAGCTTCTTGTTTTAAATAGGCTATTATTCATTGAATTAGAGGAGTCTTTAATTTAGTTTTCTCGTGAGATGTAGTTCATCTTTTTCTGTTGGCTGTTAGCCGATCTCTGTAACTAGGCAAAGACAATTTGTTTCCCAAAGATTTGGTTCTAGCTGTCTTCCTTTCTGTTTCCTCTAATTCTGTATGTATATATTATCACACTGAATATCCTGTTTAGATGAACTGCCTAAGATTTTCTTGTGTTGGCATGTCATGCTTACCTACACATTATTATCCACATCTGCCTGGGTCTGTCAATTGACAGAATCTCCACAACCATCAGTCCTTCTAAAAGACCAGTCCAGTTTTAGAGGAGCTCAAGAGTTGGTTGAATGCCTCAGAGTTACAAAGTGGCTCAAACCATTGAAAATGTACTTTTCTAAACAAAGGAGGGAGATCTTACTTAGTTCCCCCACCAAGAAATATGTAAACAGAGATCAGCCTGTGGTGGCCATGTGATGCCTGATCCAGTTGATCCTGATCCTGGTCAGCACTGGACCAGCCACCATGCCAAAACACCAGGAAGGTATGGAAGGCAAATTGAATGGTAGAGGACCATAGGATGTTGAGGGTGCTGGAAAAGCTGTTAAGATGCACAGGACAAAGCTTTTTAGCTCTGCTCTTGAAACAAACTGTTTACTGTAACTGTCTCTGCTAAAGAGCTGTTACTTGCTCCTTTTAGCTTCCATAACTGTTTCCTTATTTTTATATTCTCCTCACATCTCATTCTCTCTCTCTGACTTCTCTATAGTTTCCTACTCATATAGTCATATAAAGTCTAATATAAGCTAAAATCAGACATGGCTAATAATTTATTTTCTTTTTATTTTATCTATAAAAGTGATGGGGGGAGGAGGAGAATTCTTAGCTTGCAAAAGAACCAGATGAGTTTACCAAAGCTGCCCATCCATTCCCAGCCAGCCTGGGGACATTGCATTCAAACAAGCCTTTGCAATATTTCACAGAGCCAATTCCTTGGCTGTTGAGGTTTTACTAGCCCACTAAAGAAAAACCACCTCCCTTCCACTGGTTTCCTCATCTCTACCAGAACAAAATTTAATTTTACACATTGACAAAATAGAGGTTTTTTTCCTTTTTCCTGCAGCAAAGATACAGAAGGCACATAATTGGCTGCAGACACTGAGCCTCATACAACATCATAGTGTAAAGCTTCATTACATTCAGGTGACTGACCAGTACAAGAGAGCACTTGGAGGTAACTTCTAATTTGTTTTGGTGAGCAACATCGTGAAACAAACTTTGGGCTGGGTGGCTCGTCTACCTTGTAACAGCAAATCTGCCATCACAGAACTAGAGATTATCACATCAGGAAAAACTTTTTAGAAAAAAAAGGTCATAATATAAGGAGAAGGGAACAGAGGCAGGAGCACAATTCAGCATTATTTCAAGAAAGATGAGACTGAATATTGATAATCACTTGCAAAGGATACAGCAAAAACTTCATAGCAGAAACATCCACTTCAAACAGAGACTGGAAGTCAGCCAAACCCCCTAACCTGTCTGCGACAAATCATGGTTGTATAAGACATCCTCCAAATCATAGTAGAAACTAAAGAGGGGAGGGAGCAGAGCAGATGTTTGGAGGTCATTAACAGGAGCTCAGTTTTCCTTGCCTGGTGGCTACCTCTAGAGATATCTGATTCCATGAAATTTCCTTGACCTCCAAACATCTGCTCTCTTCTCCTGTTTTCTTTACATCCGTACTGCAGACAGCTTCATGCAGTCATAACCTTTTCAGTCCTTTCTTATAAAATATTTGTATCTCATTCCCCTAAATCATGAAGAAAAATATTTAGCAGGTCTGGGCCTATCATCATTCATGGTAGGACCTTCATGTTCATTGCAGTTGATGCTAAACTGTACTACTTGGCACTTCTTCTTTCCTTGCGTGCTGTGAATGGACACAAAAACTGTAAAAAAAGCTAAGCTAGAGTATTTAGTTCTTTTGATATGAACACTTAAGACACTTTCCTTATATTCTATACTTTGCCATTTCTTTATCAGCTGTTCTTTGTCAAGTCCTGAGACTCCATGAGAACTAGACATGTCTGAGACAGCATTATTACTTCACAAAACACAGGGGCCAAACACATATTTCCAAGTATGATTGCTACTACTGTTTTTTTCCTCTAATGGTCAAACATATATAGGGAAAATTGTCATGTACAATGAGCTCTGGTATTGCTCAGGAGTTCATTATCTATAGCCTTCTACAATGTTTTCCCCTGGGACCATGATAGCCAAAGTCATTCTTCCGTTTTGGATGCATAGTACTGTATTTGTGCCTTTTATTTTTCTTAATTTTCTCATACCCCCAATTTTAATTCAACTAAAAACCAGATTACATGTACTACAATAAGCTTCCTTACTAATCTTCTCACATCCCTCAGCACTCACATCTAGCAGATAGTAAGTTTCTTGTGTGATCACATATTCTAAACATCTCTTGCTTATTAATGTAAGTTTCTAGAATAAATATTTTCTCCATATTATCTAGTTTACTAGGAGGGTTTTTAAAAATTCTTTTTTTACTAAACTGTTTTGTTAATCTGTTTCTCAGAAAGCTCTTGGTGTCCCAAACGTTTTGGAGTCATTGCTCTCTGTTCCTTTGCTCACACCCTTGCAAAGACAACTGGCTTTTGGACTAAGGAACTGATTTTTCGTTACAACAATCAATACACCTGCATCTAGAGAGGGACCAAGTCCCTTTTTCATTATTTGACATCATGGGAAAACCTTGAGAGTTTAGAAGTGAGAAGAACCTTGGAATTAAAAACTGCAATCTTTGCATAGGAGCCTAGCTCAGAGACTGTTGAGAGAGCTCAACAGTCAGCAGCCACCCCCAGCTGTCAGGCTATTTTGTGGTTTCTTCCTTCCTCTCTCACTCTGTTGATGTCCCTGAGGGGTCTCTCTGGCTGCATTTTCTTTTACTTGCTATTCCCTAATATTGTTAGATGGTCATGTGCCCTTTTTTTACTATCTCAGTGCTGAAATCTCATCAAACCTCTCTCTGCTTTATTGCCCTTGCCATTTTAGTTCCTGCCCTCACTTCTTGGGACAGTCATGCTTTTTGTTCAGCTCAGCTGTGCTGACATTGAGGAAGAAAGTTCTTCCTGAAGGACTACTGTGGAGTTTGGGGAGTCAAGGTTTGACTCTGCACTCATTTTCCTGTGGGCAAATCTTTGGGTCCACCTACCCTAATGAGGGGGAGTTGTCCACTCTCACAGGGATGAACAAGTGCAGACATCCTTCTGGAGGAGAAATGATGGATTGAAGCTGAATCTGAACTGGTTTGAACTCTTTGGATGCTCTGGACCTGGATTGAGCACTGTCAGTGTTGGCCCCTACTTTCTAAGGAGATAATCTCTTCCTCCCAGGTGGGAACAAAGCCCATATTCCCTGCATGTTCAGCCCCATCCTCCCAAGATGGTTTATTGTGGTTTATGTGTCTTGAGCTAAATGCATAGATGATACACAGGCTCCAGCTGGTACAGAAAAGAGACATATCCCATTTCTATGGCTCAGGCCACCATATACACATCATTCTAGATTCAAATCCCTTTGGTGGCTTCCCATCAGCTTCCACCAGCAGTCTGATGACACAGTCCTAATTTCTGCGAAAATAATGGCTCAGGTGCCAGCTATATCAGACTGGAGAGACTGGAGTTTGATCTGTAAACTACTATGAAATCTGCACTCCTCTGAGACAATGAACTTTCAGACTTGCTGATGAAAGTGTACAGTAGCCAGGAGCAAGGAAATAAAATCAACCTATCCTGAAAAAGAAGCAATTCCCTAGCTGTTAATGGTAATTAAGCACAGAGTCTTACCACAGAAGATCACAGAGTTCAGTAAGCTTAGGTATGTTTCTGAAAAGCATGACCATGCCTTTGGCAGCAAAATGAGTTGGGCCTAGATTTGCAAAGGGAAGGAAGAAGCTGGTTTGAATGATCCTGGTATTGCTGGTCTTGCACTCTGGGAGCTGGCGGGTTTCTATGGTTATGTCATTCTTTGTCACTGGGAGGAAGAAAAGGAGTCTCACATTTGCCTTTCTTCATTAAGACAACAAGTTAAATGAATTTTATGTTTCTGAGCAGCAGCCATCGAAAGACTGCCTGATAGGTTATGATCTGGATGAAAGCTCAGAATGTTGTAATTCTGTTTATGCTCTGAGGAAGTGAGGGGTCCGGCCTTTCCCTGTAGTGACCTTGTCTTTGTCAACCTGAGTTAACCTCAACCAAGTAACTTCAACAGCACAGAGCTTAGGAAAGGTTTTTGGAAGCCAGGTAAATATTTGGTTAGCACAGACAGAGTTCTAACCTAGCAAGGGATGTGCTGGGACGGGACAGATCAGAATGCTACAATGGTAGCAAACCTTTGGGAAAAGCTTGGCTGTTTAGCTCACAGAGTTGGGCACATCTGTGCACTAGGGTGAATAAAGCATATTCATTTCTATCAGATTGGTAAGACTTCTAGACATACCTTGTCTGCTTCTCTCTTTGTGGCACTGGTTTTTCTACCAGGAAACATTTGAACCTTGTCTTGCGTAGTCATGTCTCCACCATCCAAGGACCTCCTTACTGATATTGGTGTCTACTTTTACTAATTTCTTGCATCAGTCTTTAAGCAAGACATATGCAACTGTGTGAATGGACTGGAGCACCAATAAGAACAAAGCGAATCCTTACATTGTTTCTTCTGCCTTAAGTTTTGGAGAAAGAAGAAAGCTATGGCTAGGTTATGATTAAGAATTGAAGAAATTTTTTAATCAAAGGTTGTGACTACACAAAGTATTCAGTGGATATTGGGTGTTTCTTTTGGATATGTCCTCCTTCTCTGCTCTTGGAGGTCAGGGGACTATTTGCTGAAAGGATGGCTTGGACAGAGCCTGTATTTCTGGGTGTTATTTGTGAGGGAGGCAGAAGGAGGCTGGCTGTGCTGCATGGCAGGGTGCTGCCTGGTGACCACTGTGAGTGATAATGAGGTCAGGGCATAGCTCTGAAAAGTTCTGCATTTTGGAGAGAATCAGGGAAACAAGCTAAAGTAACAACTACATGTGGTATGCTAAATTATGAAGCCAGCAGAGGGGAGTCAGAAAGAAGAATGTCTAGGGAGCATAGGAGGGAGCATAGAACTTAAAGGACATGGAGGGGCCCTGTAAGCAGAGGGAATCTGAGGCATTGTCTGGATCAAGCTGGGATAGACGTAGGACGACTGACAAGTCCAGGATCTTTAAGTCACTCAGGATATTTGGGTGAGGGATAGAAGTTAAGAATTTGGGTTTCTTGCTGCGGGCAGCCATGAAGAATGTGTCCATCTGGGAACTACTAGTAAAGACTAGGAAAGACCTCATTAGGGGGTGTAGAAACACAGAAAATCTTTTCCTTCTCCCTTTCAGCTACCATGTGCTTTGTGCACATGACAACTGCTGCATTCTTTTCTCTGTATTCAGGTGGGACAACCTTCCCCAAAAGTTTGGACTGATCCAGACTCTGTCATTCTTCAGGTAAAACACTAAAATTAGAATTTAATTTTACTAACTAAAATTAGAATTTAGATCCTTTCATCTGTTTCCAAAGTCACACTCACACTAAAACCTACACTTTAATCAAGAAATAGCTGTCATTGAGATACAGCAATACCTGAAGACCCCTTTGGATAAGATTTCTGATGTTGAAAAATACAGAAACAAATTCTCAAAACTGAGTGACACTACAGAAAGTCTTAATTTTTATATCACTGTGGCTATACTAATATTTTTTCTGGTTTAGGCACTGTCATTTTTCCCCCCTCTGTTCTGTCTCAGTCACTTCTTGCTCGTTTCTCTCTCTACATCATCCCACTTCTTATTCTGAGTATCCATGACCTAATAATTTTCTCTTTATTATAGCAACTTCTGTGTTACCTCCCTTCTTGCATAAAAATACACAATCTAAAGAACTGATCTAGCTTTTACTGAGGTGCATGCATCCCCTCTTGTTTTGTTTCTAAGTTAATTTAGTTTCAAAAGACCTACAAATATGTGCTTGTTCTGTATCATCTTCAGCCAGGCACTGTTTGGCCATATCAAATTGCTTTTCTTCACCATCTCATTCACATATACACTTGTCTCACTCTATTTCAGTGTAAGAATAAGTCTTTCAGCCTTCCTTCAGCTTCTCCACTGTGTATTCTTCTTCATACACCTTCCATGGAATCCATCAACATCAGCCCTATCAAAATTACGTTTGGTTTTATTTTCCTGCCAGCACAAGCTCAAGCCAGAGCAACCAGTAATTCTTGCCTCTGATGGCTACATTCTGCATTATTAATGTGTACTGTTTTACTTGCCCATTTGTATTGCAACTAACTCTTCATGCCAGCATATGAGCCTCTTTGGATAAACAAACAGTCCCAGAATACACAAGGGACCTCAAAGCCCTCATTAAAAAAAATAAAATGATCATGTTAAAAAGATTGAAACCAGCTAATTAGGTCCTACAAAATCCAATTTTCTGAGCAAAGTTCCCCAATCCATTCATTTTTTTAAATCACAGTACTTTACGTGTTATGAAATGTCTCAAGTCTTTGAATTTTCCCTTTAGCCACCATCATGTCATATTTCAAATTCCTGGCACTCTTATTTAAGTCTTCAATAAGTTAAAATGTCATTTTGAGTTTGTAACACTTTTCCCAAATATACAGTGAATATAAATCAAATATTCATCATATAATCATGATTTAAGTATATAACATTCCAGACAGGTTTAGATCAACGGCTCAATGTGGAAGTGGACACCAAAGATGAGTGACATTCCTCAGGGGTAGGTGTCAGGCTGGGTGCTGTTTAACACCTTTCTCAGTGACAGGGACAATGGGACTGAGGGCACCCTTTGGAATTTTGTCAATGACACCAAGCTACATGGAGCAGTCAAGACACTGGAGGGAAGGGATGTTTTCCAGAGGGTCCTGGACACCCTTGAGATGTGGGTCTGTGCAAACATCATGAAATTCAACAGAGCCACATGAAAGGTCTGCCCCTGGATCGGTGCAATCCCAACCACAAACACAGACTGGGTGGAGAATGGACTGGGAGCAGCTCTGAGGAGAAGGATTTGGGGGTGATGGTTGGTAAGAAGCTCATCATGTGTGCTTGCAGCCCAAACAAACAAATATGTCCTGAGCTGCAGCAAAGGAAGGGTGGCCAGCAGGCTGAGGGAGAAGGTTCCTCACCTCTACTCTGCTCTTTTGCATCCATCTCTGGAGCCCCAGCACAAAAAAGATGTGGACCTGTTGGAGGAAGTCCAGAGGAGCGGCCATGAGGACAATCAGAGGACAGAGCACCTGTGCTGTGAAGACAGGCTGAAGGAGCTGGGGTCATCCAGCCTGGAGAAGGCCTCAAGGAGACCTTAGAGCAGCCTTGCCCTGGTTTGTAGCTACAGTGCATGGGAACTCTAGGTCTCTAAGAATGCCAGGGATCTGTTCTCTTTTAAGCAGAAGCTCTCCCTGTTCACTACAGCTGTGTTCTGTATTTTATGTATACAGCCCAGTGCAAAGCTTCTGCTATCATCACTGGAACAGCATGTGGAGATAAAAAGAAAAATTCATCCTCTGCATCCAGCAATTCAGATTTTCTCCACAAAGGGGTTATTTCTATTATTTTTTCTATGTTTAACATAAGCACCACGACTAAAACCACATATGAGCAAACACACTAGCAGCACTTGGAGCAAGGGGAAAAGGGTGGATGTCACCATTTTCAACCCAAAGGTCACAGTTCCACCCAGCTGAGTGCATTTTAAACCAGCTGGAACATCAAGTTATTGTTCAGCTCACAGGTTGTCACACACATAACTTCTTCACTGTGTACAGAAGTAGAGACACTTCCAAGTACTCAGAAATCAAGTCATATTTCTGCCATGTCACTTACTGTCTTAATTTGAATGGAGTTTCTTTGATTCGGTCAAGTACACCAGGTACTGAAGATTTCCATCCATTTTACTTTCTCAACTTGATTCTGGAAATTTTTTTCAAGAATCTTGCAGAATGAAAATTTCTCCCCAGATTTTTCTTCTTGGTGCTGGGCAGCTGAGACTGCTCAGCTGTACCTACAAGCATAGTTTAAAAAAGACAGAGTAGGTGGGAAACATCTGCATCAGTGGTAGTACTCACACTTCAAGCACACAGAGCAGGACCAAGACAGACACAGTGTAACAATCACCTTCTCTTCTCTTCTCTTCTCTTCTCTTCTCTGGGTTCCTCGTTCTCTCTTCTCTACCTCTTCTCTTCTCTTCTCTTCTCTTCTCTTCTCTTCTCTTCTCTTCTTTCCGTTTTCCACACATTCTTCACCCATTGTTCCAACCCCCCTTTTCCAACTCCATATTCTTGAGGAGAGAATGATGCAGTGACATAACATAATAAGTATGAACTTGTGGGTAAGGAATGAAATGGGAATTCCATTGGCTCATGTGCATCTTCTTTTTCCACCAGCTCTGCAGTCCTGGATCTTGGTGTGGTTGCAGTGTTTGCATACTTAAAAACTACATGAAACTGGGAAAGCTAAAGAGCTGTCAGAACACTGTTTAGAGTATTTATTCTCCCTGGTATCTGCAAGCAGCCTTCACTCACCCTTACTTACAGGAAAGATAAGAATGTTCTTTGTTTGGTTTCACCTGTCAAGGAACTTCAGGGTCCTGGCTTATATACACAGACTTATATTAAATCATAATGTAGCCTGCTAGATATTTAAATGCATTCATATTGGCACACACATGTAAAACTATATGTACACCTCCAAGTATATATTCTCTATGTGTTAAATATGTGCTGAACATACATTTAATGGAAATTTGTTTGGAATGTTTTATGAATAAAGTTAAATTACCCAATTTCTGCATAAGAAAGTAGAAAAAAGGCAGATAGAACAGACAACTTGGCTGTACTCACCTAAAAAAAACTTCAATATTTGCCTTGATTTCAAGGCCAGATGGAACCAGTCATGATCCTTCAGGCTGATTTCCTGGGAAATGTCAACATTATGTTCATAACTCCAGGTCGAACTATTGAGTATGAATGCAGAAAAGCAGGAGGAGCATTCCTTGCATTGCTGGGAGGCAGAAGATAGGCTTGTCTCAGGTGAGCCATGGAGAAAAAGTAATAAAAGCCCATATGATAACTGTGTTACTCAGAAAACAAGCAGAACCATGTAAGCTGGCAGAGGTTTGCTCTGTACATGCTCCAAGCTCCAAATGAGCAGCATAGGAGGAGCCAGCACATCTTAAAACCATCTTTCCCTACAATACTATGGGTTTAGCTCCTCAGGTAGACTAAGTAGGAAAAGACAAAAGTATGTAGGAATATGATGAAGCCCTTGGGAAATTCAATCTTAATGAAATAAAGAAAGATCCAGCCAGGGAGCAAAATGAAAAGAAGCAAACCAACTCAAACCGCATCTTTGTAAAGGTAATGGTAGATAATCAATTTTTGTTCTGCTTGAGAAAAGCGATAATATGACAATCTAGATTAAAACACAGAGATTACAGTGGGCTTATACTGGATCCCTCCCCAGTTATTGAAGTATCTAGAAGTGGGGAAGTACCTTAAGCTTTAGGGGACTCCTGAGCTGCAGGAGATGGTAGAGGCCGTGTGCCTGTTGGAGAGCAGAGAAGTGGCAGAGAGATGGAGAGCAGAGCAACTATGGGCTTGTTCACTTCTGTCTTAGTGGGATGTCAAGGAATGTGAGTGATATTTGGTGTCTTGAGCTCACCTTCAACCATGTCCCAAATACATGGCCCATCTACTGAGCTTCCTTCTTGCTGCCTCTGCAAAATCACATGCCTCAGGTATTCTGAAATGTTTACAGTTCACCTGGGGAGGAAGGAATGAAGAGATAAATGAACTAAAACTTGCAGCTGGGAAACACCTTTAAAAGTGACTTCAATTTCTTAAATTTCTTAAGTTTCTTAAAGAGAAAAAGAACTGTCTCTTCTGTACATCTAAGCAGTGTCATTTTCCTGCAAAGCAAGGGACTACCATTTATGCCTCAGATATTTTTTTCTGCTGAGAAAACTCTTAAGTTTCATCTCTAAGTACCAGCAGTCTTTTTCTAAATATTGCTTATGCAAAGACAAAATATAGGGTAAGCAGATGATAAATATTGCATGTTCAGGGAATAGGAGTAGTTTAGGTTTTTTTCGGTAATAGCTCATTAAGGAAAAGTGGAGTACAAGAAGAGTATGTTAGAGAGCAGAAGTGAGGTAAGTGAAAAGCACATGGTAATTTACTGCCTCATTCTGCAGAGTACCACATGGATGTCATCAGCATCTACGATAGCTTAGGCCATGGGTGTGCTGATGATGGCTAATGGCATCCCTGTCTGTTCATCCTCTCTTGCCTGTTGCTCCTCTCTGCTTTCAGGTTATGTTGACAAAATATTAATTGCAGCAACTCAAGATCAGGTGAGGGGTCTGGATTTGCAGAATGCCTCCTTTTCCATAAAAGAAAATAAATTGAAAGTTTTTTCCAAAGGCTGTTTTCCTGCTGTGTTTCACAACCTTTCCCCACAAACAACTGTCCTGGCAAAGCTACAGGGGCACTGTACTGCAACTTGGAAACCAGGAGAAGAGCAGGGGATGGAATGAAACAGCAATACCTCCGGCCATTACTGCCACTGGGGACAAGACACTGAAGAGTTGCAGCCTTACATTCTGCTTCTAGCTTGGCTCGGATTCACAGTGGAATTCTGGAAAGTTATTTGGCACTCCTGCACCTCAGTGCCTTGATTTTGGTGTAAAATGGAATTGCCAATGGTTACCCAACCTGGTGAAGACCTGAGCTGCACGTGAGGCGTTCTCTGTGAATGAGTGCAGGATATGCTATGTTGCACATGCATAATTACATGTAAATTATGCGCTTTCCAAACATACCTGCACATACAATTTCTTTCCTATGGACATTTTTTTGTGTCAGAAGCAGGCTTATGGCCAGAAGTGAACAAGACTACTTCTCTGGGAATATTGTTCAGTTGCTAATTTCACTACCGGAGCTGTGTTGCTGCACAATCTGGCCTCCTTCCACAACAGCCTCTACTGAAAACAAAGGGGACTGATGAGCCTACGGATAATGGTAAACATATGGAAGGCAGGCAGTGCTATACATTAAAAGCCAGATCACATTAAAAGGTATTTGAGTTGTTGGCAGCATAAGATCAGTGTAGGAAACATCATCTAACAGAGAAATCTCATACCAGAAGGTTTCATACTCTGACAACGTTTGGCGTTTTTCTTTCACTTAACAGAAAAATAAAATAAAAAATGACTAATTCAAAAGAAGGGTAAAACCGTTAAGTCTCAAATTAGTTTGTCATAACTGCAAAAATACTGGATCTTTGGTTTTGTTTATGTTGGAAAGTGGTTTCATTTCTGACTAGGTCACTTGATTTTCTTTTGAGTGTACACGAGACCTTTGACTCCTCAGAGGACACAAGAGACAAATTGAGTAATGTGATGTCATTGCCTCATTGCCTTGTGGAGTTCTCATAACACTAAATATATTAGTCACTTGCCTTGCCAGTACCAAGAGGGTAGAAAAAAAAAATCAGCAAGATGATGGTCTTATGTAGATGGACAACAATATGTAATAAATGGAATTTTCTCTCCATTATGTTCATGAAACCACATTTCAGCTAGGTGATATTTCTCACCCAAAGATTTGTCTTTGCCTTGCTGTTTACATTTTACATACAAAACCACTGAAATTTTCTAATCGGTGACATATTAACATCCTTTAAAATGACATGACTTTCTCTTTTTACTAGGAGTAGGGATTGTTCAGTCTCAGGAACTTAAAAGAGGCTAGATATCTGGGAAAAATGTGTTGCTGGGAATTACTGGAGTTTTCTCTTCCTTAGTAGGGGGAGGAATGAATGAAGGTATGGTTACACTTACCAAATACCTGTTCACACAGCGGCAGATCATCCATTTTTACAAGAAGCAGGGAAAACTGCATGATTTCTGTTTCTTTTTATAAAGGAAGTCTAAGTATCAGATCCTTGCTCCAGTGAAGTGCAATGTTGGATTTCAAATACTTATCTGCTGGGTAATGACAGCATATTCTCACATGGGATGCCAATAAATATAAAGATGCAGAATTTTCCTCCCTTCGAGGTTTCATAGCTAGCACTCAGAAAAATGAGTAATTTTCCATAGTGACATTGGGATTACTTCAAGCATATTTTTTTGAGTGACTTTTGCTCCTGTTCTTAATGTACCAATTTTCTTGTGCAAGAGTTATTTTCAATTTTATCATGTGTTATTTTAAGTTTTATCACATGTAACACAAAATTATTAATGAAGATTGTGGAAAGCGTGCTGGGATTCATCTGCTAGAACATACTTTTTTAAAATTCAGAGATCTATCACAATGTGTAGATGGCTAAAGACTACCTTAAAATATAACTAGTCATTTGCCAGTTCTAAAACGTTATTCAATATGTCAGAACTTTTTTTAGGGATGCTTGAGAGAAAGAAAACAGCTATGCAAATCATGAATAGATAATTCATAATGAATAAATTATGGTTATAAGACCCTAGCTTCTGAGAGGCCTAAAAGTTAAATAAAAGGTTGGTCAACCCTTCTAAAGATCTCTACAATATAAATCAGCTTGAAGCACTACTTTGGTTTTACTGAGCCACTGCTGGAAAAATACCTTCAAAAAACCCTGCCATGGAAAGCCTCAATACTGGCTCTCTCAGTACTTCAGTGTCTGTGCTTAAGTGAGAAGTGACATGGTTTCACACAAATATGACTGCACTCAGAGGTATGTGTTGTTCAGAGCAGCCAACTCTTGCAGACTTAAACCAATGAGGAATTAACTCCTTCAGCTGGAGCTGGTGCCTCCTCCACCCAAAACAGCAAAACAAGCCTCCCCACCCTTATGGCTGCCGTATCTGAAGCTGAAGTCATGTAGAAAACATTATGTGTTCATAGGGAAGACAATGATCGTAAGTAATTGGTCATGAAACAGATAGGATTAGATTAAAGAGGAAGGTGGAAAATCCTGTATACCCCAGGACTAATAACTCTTCTCTTTCCTCAAATCCTAAAATCTCATTCTTTCTCAAAAAATAACTGTGTTCACTATAACTTACTTAATCTATGTAACCCTATATATTTCATGCACTGCCACGTCAAGTCATTCAGAAATTAAACAGAGGGTCGACAAAAGTTCATTAGCATAGGGCTAATAATTTTATGTGGTCTGTAAAGTCATTTTAATGTGTGTGCTGAGCACTGCCAGGTCTGTTCAGACTCTCCCAGTTTGCAAGATGTGTCAGTGCCTAAGCCATCTTTGTGATTGAATTCCCTCCAGTCACTCTGTTGTATTGAGAAACTCAGAGCTGGCCCTGGCACTCTAGACCTGTCTCACAAGGGTTGAGTAAAGGGGAACATATCACCCCCTTTGACTGCTGATAATGCTCCCCTCTGCATGGCCCACTTTGTTGTTGGTCTTTGCCACAAGGGAATACTGCTGGCTTTTTCTGATGGCACAATGGTGTTGCCCAGGACGTCCTGATCTTTTTTCTGCAAAGCTGCTTGCTAACTAGTTGACCCTCAGACTCCCCTGGTGCATGGGGTTGTTCTTCTCCAAGGCCAGGATCTGCATGTTGTCCAGCCAGCTGAAATCCCACTGAATGGCAGCACAAACCTTAGTTTTATCAACCCCTCCTCACTCTTAAAGATTTGTAACTTTAGCAAACTTGCTGAGGGGACACTCAGTCCCATCATCCAGGTCATTAAAGAACAAGGAACCCTGCTGGGCCCAGTATGAACCCTTAGTGACCTCCAGCTGGACTCTCTGCCACTCTTCACCAGCCCCTTGAGCTCTCTAAGCAGCTCAAACAGCTTGGAATCCCCCTCACTGTCCACTTAGGCTGCACTTCATCCTCCCTGTCAGCAGGGATACTATGATAGACTGTGTCAAAAGCCCTTCTACAATCAAGATAAATTACATTCACACTCTTTGCTTATCCATTGAACTAGTCAAGTCATGATAGAAGGCTGTCATATCTGTCAAACATGATTTGTATGTTTAATGGCAATGCTGTTGTTCCAAATAACCCTTTTGTCCTCAATATTTTGGAAACATTTTCACTGTTATTTGCCCCATCCTTTCCCAGGAGTACAGGTGAAACTGACTGGTCTCACTCCTGACATCCTTTTCTTTGTATTTCTTGAAGATAGCAGACATATGCTTTACTCCCTTCCTCAAGAATCCCTCCCATTTGCCATAATTTTATTGCAGAAATGATCAACAGTGGCTCACAAACACATTGGCCAGCTTCCTTAGCACTCATGCATATATCCCTAAAGGCACCATGGAACTGCATATGTTCAATGTGTTCATTAATCTGATCTCCCTCTGCTGAGGAGGGTCCTCTTATTCATCTTGAAATTTATCCCTTAAAAATGCCCTTTCTGAAATCACAGAACATGGGCTCAGGTCTTTGCCTGGCAATTTAAATTAAATTCTTCAATTAATTTCCGAGGAAGGAATATATATAGTATGTGCTACAATGTACTGATTTCTATCCAGGAATATTGCTCCAATACTTACATCAGACTATGAAAAGACTAAAGAAAGATCTTAATGTCCACCTTTATTTTGCGCATGAATACTTGAGCAAAAGGCTTTTTTGTTTTGCAGCCCAACATTTCCTTTTGTTCTTCTCATATACTCATCTTGCACTGAGGTGCTTTCCAAGGAAGTTTATGTTTGCAGTCCAGGCTTAAGTGGCAGACGCAGCTTTGGAAAGTAAGCCTTGACCCTTACCGATTCTTTCTTGACATTCTTCTCAGATATTATTTTGATGTTATTACAAGGTGTGCTGTGTTCAGGGAGATTGCAGGGAATGCTCCTCACTGGTTTCACCCTAGTCTACAGGCTAACACCTCCTTGTTAGTCTTCCCCTGCAAGTGATCTTTTCAGTTAACACCAGGATGGTACAGATATCAGATATCTATCCTCCAGGATTATTTTTAGGTGTAATATGCTCAAAAAGGGGTAGATGCCACAAGCAGAACAAATGTTCCAGTGACATTTGGCCCAGTTTCAGGCTGTTATTTGGGCCTCCTGACTCTCACAGACATTAGGAAAGTAACTATCTCTAACCCTGGTGTCCCAATGCATCAAAGGGACAGTTCTCAAAAGGTTCCTTAGTCTTGGTGCCTTTCCCACTTGGCTGCTGCAAGATTCAAGGGACAGCCACTACTGGCAGAGGAACTTGTTCCAGCTCATCACCTGTAGTGAGCCACAAAGCTAAGAACAGATGAATCACTGAGATTGCTAAGTAATGAAATCACTGGCCTTAGAGAGAGGCTCCAGATGGCTCAGAAAGCAAATGTCCCAAATTGGACTGCCAAAAGCACGTCATCCAGGTGCCCTATTCCATGTGTTGCTGGTTCCCAGCTGAATGCCAAGCCCAGTGCTTCATTTCTGATTTTTAAATCCCCATGCAGAACCAGTCAAAGGGGTTGTTTCATTCATATTTTCTGCTTTATTAAATTGGCTGACTGTAGGGGTGATTCATATTCCATTTAAACATTCTTATCCCTCTGCAATTCATCTAGAAAAAGGCATAGTGTAATCAAAGACAAAAGCCTCCAAGTACAAGATGGTTTTGTTGGGCTGATGGGATGCCCAGCCCTTAGTTCTGTGCAGGCTGAGAGCAGGGCAGGGGAGCAGTCCAGCTTGCAGGCCAATGCAGTATTTGGCATCCTACATTGTAGTCTATTCAACATTTCCCAGACTCCCTTTCTGGAGGCATGTTTGTTGGCTGTACTAGAAGGTTTTATAATTCTGTATAGCAAAACAGCAGATGTGAGTGGCTGTATGGCAGCCTGAGGACCAGAACCTCTGCTGAAGAGCTATAAATATTGGCTGTTTGAATCAATTCCAGTGGCAATTTGGAAAAAATCAATGGTGACTCCTGTATATATTATTTAGAACATTATTTATCAGAATTACACAGTTCTACCAGTGCATAAAATAATGTGTCATTATGTTGAAAAATGCTGTAAAGGCTTCTCAGTTCAGCCATTCCAGTTTCCCTCATTTTCTTAACTTTTAACTGTGTTATACTGCATATTTCCATTGTGACAAGAAAATGTTTTATCTTCTCATTCCCAAAGCCAAACCAAGAACTACATCTCCTAATGTGTTTTGTTTGGGTGATGGGATAAGGGTCACCAGCCAGCTTTCAGTTGAGGAGGTCATGGGCCAGCTTTGTTGCACAATAATACATTGAAATTCAAAGTTATTCTACTGCGGTCTGTGGCATTTCACCACTGTAATAATGCAAAATTTGACCTCTTTATGCTCTGTTCCTTTGCAGGACATGAGAAAAGTGTTCTGCTCCCTGGTCTTGAGTGTGGGTTACTTTTTGAGCTGAGGAAGACACATGCATAAGGTTCCTGAGGCTCAAGAGCTCTCCTCCATCTCTGACCTCTGTATGGTCAAGGAGGTGAGCACTACTGGGGGAAGCAATTGCCAAAGGGAATTGGGGAATTACAGTTTATGTTATAGAGGGATCTAAGCTCATGGGTAAAAGCAGTGCTAGCAGAAGAAAAGCTTGCCTTCCTTCCAAAGTACTAGGTGAAGAGATGTGTCAAACTTAGAGAAAATAAAAAAGGCTCAAATATCCATGAGCAGCAAGACAAAAACCAAACAGCGGCTCTATACTCACGCCAGCTACTTTATTTTGGTCAAATATTTTTCTTACAAGAGGCAGTTGAAGAGATCAAGAGGAATAAGAAATTTTTCTTTTTTCTGTGGAGTCCTGTTTATTCCCAAGAAGAAAAGTCTGGGGATCCTAGACTGGCTGGGAAATACAGCAAAAATTGGGTGAATGCTCTCCCAAACATCTCCTATATGACTTTGGAGTGAATACCTATGTCCTGAATCAAGATTGGATGGAGATCTTAATCTTGACTGCATCCATCCCAGGCATTTTAACCAGGGCTCAAAACACAAGGATAATATTATCCTGTTGGCAGGTTCCTACCTAAATTAGATCTTCCAAAATCCATCTGTTTTCTTCAGTCATGATATGAATTTGAAGACCAGAATCCAAGGCCTTCTCTTTAAAGTGGCTAGTGGAGATTTATTTAAAGAATGAGATACTAGATAGAGTTTTTAAAATTGATATAGAAAATTCACCTTTGTCTTTGTCCATAAAGGCAGAGGCTGAGTTTCAGTTTATTCCTGCATTTTACTGTTTTTTGCAGCCATTCTGGCCTGCCTCTGCACTCACTAGCACTACTCTGGTGCAGGATTTTTCTGTTTTGTCGTCATTTATGATCATGGATTGGGTTCTTTCCCCTTATCAGTTGATGCATAAGGACATAATTAATGACAGTTTGGTTATTAATCCTGCCAGAAAAAGAAAAGGAGAATCATCTTGTGAGCAGCTGCAAAGTAGAATGCATTTCCTCCTTTCACATATTCAAAAATTAAAAGACAGAAAAAAAAATTTGCATAGGCCTGTCCATCTCAAGGGAGTGTGTAGGAGGAAATACAGAGATACAAGGACCTCAGTTTTAAGAGGCTTGCATGAAAACCAACAATACTGTAAGCTGACATAGATGTAGAGATAATACACAGCTATGAATTCTAAATAAAATTGTTGACACATTTCAAGTTAAGGTGAAGCAGTTTCCCAAATTATCAGTCCAGTCCCTTCTGTAGGACATTTACTGGAAACAGATATCAGTCCTTTCTAAGAATACTGCATAAGAAACTGCTAAAGTAGACATCATCAAGAAAAAATTTTTGAGTGATTTTTGTCTTATCCTTGGATAGAGAACGAATGCTGTGGCTGTTTAAAAATAATCTCAAAATAAATAAGTTGTTGTATGGGAAAGGGTTCTCATGTCAATGCTTGTTTCCAGGCCAACACAAATCCACAGACATTGTTTTTATCATATGAACAAGATATCTTAGATCTGGACTCAGAACTCTCTCTTTTTATACCCATTTATTGAAAGTGAAGTACAATTAGGGTAACCAGTCATTTTTGTTTCAGAGAAATTTAAGACTTATTAACTTGGGGTTAAATCAATAAATCAGTGTTTTATGTCTGAGGATAATTCTAATGCAAAACATCAACTGACATTGAAGGCTTGAATTAAGAGTCTTCAGTTCATGGCTGGATTATCTGATTGACTTAGAGGAGTCTGAATTCTGACAACCCAATTTTCTGGAAAGCTGTGCCTTTCCATGTTGAAGTGCTAAAAATTTTTCAAAATGTTGATTTTTATTGTATTAGCATGACATTTGATGCTGAAGTCCATAAACTTTTACTGGAGTCTTCTACAAGCAAAATGGTTATCTAAATTTTCTCTTGCCTCAGCAATTCTTCTGCCTACTTAAATCCTTGGATAGAG
The DNA here is from genome assembly GCA_018697195.1 of Certhia americana. Lineage (NCBI taxonomy): Eukaryota > Metazoa > Chordata > Aves > Passeriformes > Certhiidae > Certhia > Certhia americana. The sequence continues at coordinate 33,147,100 of CM031859.1, forward strand.
ACAGATGGAGTTTGCAGCACATCTGAACATTGCCAGATCAAGCCTGTTTCAGAACAGGCATGGGGAAAGGGAAGCAGAGGGCCTTCAGAAGTAGGTCCACTGGGGAGTTTGCCATTAGCACTTCCTTGCTTCTGCATTTCTGAGCTGATACCTGAGCAGGGGAAGAGTGGCACTCAACATTACACCTATGCCAATAAAAGCTGCATAAATCAACAAAATCTTCACTTAAGAGGATGATAAAGATTCATACAGAATTCATCTCTAGGAAGAAAATTTAGTGTACAATAACATGAAATGAGCTAGGGCCAGTTTCAGGAAGAGGAAATAGCTTGCTGTTTCTTTGAGGTTGAATATGACAGAAGGTCATAAATTAGTCTTGCTTCTACTGCCACTGTTGCCTATGCCACAGCCCATTAAAGCCAAGCTGGCTGCCTGAGGGTATATATAAGGAGGTAAATACTCCTGGAGAGGAAGATAAATTTTCTAACTCCCCATCCTTCACTTTCCCTGGCAGCACTCAGTACCATGAGCTAATTCTCCAGAGCTTTCCTGCTTCTCTGTCCTAGGACTAGTGCTTTTCCTTCCCACACCCTCCCCATGTAATTTCATTGACTCAAGTGGTCGGTTCTTGCCTGCACAAACCTTTATACACAGAGCAATAACAATCCAGTGACATTTGCACTGCTAAAAAATGTGAGCTGTCCTTGCACCCAAGAGTTTCAACCTGTGTCCAGCTTTATAGCTGAAATGTTCATGAGAGAAACAGAGCTTCATCTATGACTTTTCTACAGCCTCCTGGTTATCATAGGGTCATAGAATAGTTTAGTTTGGAAGAAATTTCTGGACACCATCTGGTCCAAACCCTTGCTCAAATTTTGAGGTTAGGTCCACTTCCAAAGTTGGATTACATCGCTTAGAGTGAGATCACTGAGTTTTGAAACTGTTCAAGGGGATATTGGGCAACCTTTTGGATGGTTTTACCATCCTCAGTGTGAACAAATTCAGCTAATATCTAATGGGAATTTGCCATATTGTAGTTTGTGCCCATTGCTTCTCAACATTTTGCTATCTACTGATGAGACAAGTCTGACTCTTCTGCCTATCTTCAAATTACCTTCATCTTTTCTTCTGGACACACCTAGGTCAGCTTCACCTTGTAAGACTTCTAGTAAACTCACACTTGGTAAATAATTCCCTGTTTGTCTAAGGTTTTCTTATGTTTTAGAGAACAAGAGTCTAAAAAGCAACTGGGGAAAAAGTTTCTTTTCTATGGGGTATGATTGATTTTAAAAACATTTTAAATTCTCACTCATTTAGACAGGAGGAAGGAAATCAGAGTTTAGAGTTATTCTTCAAGCCAGTTTTTCTCACATGGTGTGAGAAAATAACATTATTATACGGTCCTTTCTGGCCATTATATGCCTTGTTATAAAACAAGTTGGTGAGCTGACCTTGCATTAACACTTGTTTCTGGGATCCACTGAGCAAGGACCAAAGGTGTTTTGTGAGTACAATATAAATCCCAGCAAACTCTTCAAGGACAAATTTCACAGGTGCATGTTTTGCTTTGGGAAAGGGAAGCAGGCTTTCCCAAAGAGTGGCATAAATCTTCAATGGTACCAAACAAAAAAGGAAGAAAAAAAAAAAAAAGCTATCAACAGAAACCTTAAGGACTTAAGGACTTCAGTTTGCTTTCAGATCTATAGGAAAAGTTGAAATTATTCCTTATACACAGTGCATTAAGAAATATCAATATCCCTCCTTCATTTCTACAGCACCTGGGGCACAAGAATGAACAGATGCAAAGCTGAGAGCCACAGTGAGTGTTTGGCTCCTGACACAGAGCTTCCATCACTTATCATCTCAGCTGGGAGATAAGGAGATGGCTGAGGTGAGCTGAACCAGAAGGAGGTGGCAGCCAGGTAGCAATAGCTGGGAAAATAATGTCATGGTATGTCTGGTCGAGATGGAGGAAAATGGTTTCTGAAAAAAAAACCAAACAAAAAGCCCCTCAAGTTTCTCTTTTGCTTCCTCAGAGCAAGGAATGGAAAAAGAGCCAGAACTGGCAGAGTTCATTTGAGCAGGAAGGAACCCTGCATGGGCAGTGGCACTGGCAGGAGCTCCAGGGCCACCAGTGGGACTAGTGATGGAAAATGATTTTTGTTTTATGGATGGTGCCTGCCTCTACTACAATGAGGGGCTATAAATTGAGGGAAGGAATACATACACAGCTTCTGCCAATAGAGACTGGATCATATTCAGTACCATTGTGTGGAGTGCTGTGCATTAGATCAGCTTTAGTCTCATTCAAGCAGTCTTAAGCCCATTTACATCACATCTATTAACATGCAAGCCAGGAGTAAGCTGGTCCAATGTGTGCTCCAGGCACTCTGAAAGATCTGCTCTTAGAGGGTGCTTTACATTCACACACAGGGGGCTACTTAAACTGAATTTTTTTGGATTTATGTGACTGATTTATGTCAGTATAACTTCAGTCCCTTTGCTCCTTTCTTTGCAAGTAAGTCAAGTGTAATATAAGGAGACCAGAATCTCTCACAGTGTAAATTATGGGTGGGTGCAGTTGGCACTGTCTTCACCTCAGCTTTTAATATAGCTTCTTCAGTTAGCTATGGAAACAGTGTTTTTCCTAAGCCTGTCTGGCGAGCCTTACGTCCTAGTCTCTCTCCTCTTGCAGATGCTGCTAAAGTTTCCACACAGAAAAGTTTGGAAGCGTGTCTGTCCGGGAGGAAATCTTGCATCTCCTTGGGGCTGCTTTTCAAAGGCTTTCACCACAGCCGGAAGGAAAACCTTATATGTGAAAATAAAGCAAATTTCTTTTATTTGAACATCAAAATGAATTAAGCATTGTGCTCTGCATGTGTCCATGAATCCACAGAAATATTTCTTTCCCATGAAAATGTAGTGGAAATAAAAAGCCAAATAAACACACACCAGAAATCTGTCCTTTACCTCCAACAGTTGCAAGCTTTAAAAGCTGCAAAACAGAGTGGGGCCTTTCAGGGTTCACACTGAGAAGTTGTTGAAAAGTGTAACCAAGCATGACTAATGACTACTGGGGTATTTGCATGGATTCTGTTTGCAAGCATCAAGTGTGTGAAACCAGATAATTTGAGGAAAAACGTAAGCAGCACAGACAGGAGCTCAGAGTTTCAAAGACATGTGTAGCGAAAGATAATCACAGCAATACAACCAGTGTCTCCTGGAACTGGGCAGCTGCTTGTTTCCAGCAAGAGGGAGGGTACATTGTGTTTTCCTGCAAAGACTGATGTGATTGAAAAACTAAGGAGTAGTAGAAAGAAGATAATCAATATGAGGTAATGCTACCTGTACTTTACAAAAGGAGTATTTGGCAGTAACCTGCATTATGAAAGCTGTTCATTCCACTGGAAGATAATACGCATCACAAAAATTGTTCAGTATGTGTTGCTTAGTGCTCCAATCTTCCCTGCACCATAAGCGCTCTGCACTAGAAATAGAAATTCCAGAGACTTGTCAGGCTTGCATGCACACTCTGAGCAGCCATGTGACACCTTATGTCTAGTTGGAGTGAGTGAGAAGAAAGATGCTCAGATACTGCTGTGGAGTGGACTCAGTCCCAGGGCAGCTTTAGAAAGCCACTGGGACAAAACTGTGAGGTTCTTGATCCTGTAGATATTTGTGTATCGATCCTGTACATGGCCTTCATCAGCCCCCATCTGCACGATTCTCAGACCATGCTGCACATTTTCTGTGCTTTCCCAAGAAGGGGAAACAGATTATTTTTGGGGCTGCCTGTCACTGGGGGTAAAGCCAGAGATACCAAATTCAGAAGGGAAAGAAGGGAGGAAGGAGTGGCTTGTTGGGGAGGCCTGTCTGTCTCCAGGAGCAGCAGAGGCGCTGGGGTGAATGGATCATAGGCAGGTCCTGCCCAAAGTGTTTTGCTCATGGCCTCACAAGGAATGTGAGCTTGGCTTTCCTTGGCACCTGAAGCTCTACTTGTCCTTCCTTGCCCTGTGTAGTGCTGCCTTCAGAAAATGCTGAGAGAGTTTTAAAAGCAACCAGATGCTACCCAGGAGTGTCTCTGGTCTTGCAGCTGTGTCAGACTTGCAGTTACATGGAAATTCCCAGCTGGGAAGGGCTCACCCTCCCACCTCAGCCTGTGCCAAGGCGTGGCAGGGCACCACTCAAGAAGATGAAGGACATTTGCCCTCACCATCCTTCTTCATGGGAAAGGGATGCAGCTTTCCACCCTAGGAATGCTGGATGTCCAGCATTGGTGTAATTCTGCCTCCATAGCAGAATCAGGGAGAGAAGCCTGCACAGTGATAACAGGAGGGATAGAATTTTGCATGGTGGGAGCTGGCAGGGGTACACAGCCACAGGGCTTGCCCTGTCCTCCCTGGTAGGGGGGGAGCCCACAGGATAAAAGCCTGCTTCCATCTGTCCCTCCCTCCTGCTGCCGTCTGGCACTGCATGGCTTTGCGGAGGATGAATCACTCCCCATTCCCTCTCCTTGTCAACAGCAGCGTCCAGCCAAAGAAGCACAAGGCTTTTTATCTCATGACAACTTCAGACAAGAAAGGTCAGAAGTGTTCTGGGATTAGGAAAGAAAAAGATTCTCAATTAAAACGTCTCTCTTTTTTTTTTTATCATTATTTTTCTTGCTATCAGTGGGAGATATAAGCCAAAGGCTCTATGAATTCATACAGAATTATCAGTAAAAATGTGACTGGCTCAAAGGCATTATTTTACTGGACTGCTGTATGCACCCACCAGCATCTCCAAGAGTCTCTCAGCATTTCTTCCACTCCCATTTAGTTTCCTGTCTTATTCAAAATTTCAGAGTGTGGTTATCTTACAGGAAGGGGAGGGCACGCCAGGGTCCATTTTTAGGCCGAATGTGATACCTCTGAATCTATTACAGAGACCGCAGTAAGGCAATACACAGCAATGGCTCTTCCCAGAACTTAAATCCAGTTCCTGTTGCCTTCCCTCACCACCTGGGAGAGAGCAATGCCCATGCTGGGGGGACAAGGAGAAGGGAGGTACACCTTGCCTGTCAAAGACCTCCAGTCCAAAGGCACTATGGTATTACCACAGATATTAAACATCCGGATCTAGAACTGGGAGATTGAGGTGCCCTCTTGCATGTCCATGGTCTCAACTCAGGATATGTGGAATAATCTATGTAATTTTATTCCCCTTAGTGCTTCAGAGAAGCCCCAGTGACTGTAATACATGCTAACTTAATCTTAGCCACAGAAAAATATGTTTCTAATTTACAAATTCGGCAATTTTTCAATAAAAGTTGTTGCACTTTGTCTGATCTATTCTCAAAATACGGAAGTGCTTGAAGCATGACCACCTGCAATAACAGATTACTGTTCTCTAAAATATTGCCATACACCTACAATGTGGAGGCGTAAAGCTTCTCTAAAAAAGATCTTTGTTATTTTTTCTAAAAGAAAGAAATGATCCCAAAGTAAAGCTGGTTTTCAGCAGCCTCTCTGCTCCCCAATGCAACTGGCATCAAAGTCTAATGAAAACCTGTTTGCGGACACTGGATCTGATCCAAGGTACACTATTGGCATATTCTAGACCCCTTGGGACATGACTCATATAAAAAACACAAGGCTGTCATCAGATGGCTGGTGGCTCAAATAAATCAAATTTACTTTGAAAATTGAGGCATACCAAAATTTTATTAGGTGAAACTTTGGCATTTCTTATAGCCAACTTGCACATATATATTTTTATTACTTACAGCAGTTTAAAAGTATGCTACCAATCATATGCAAAACAAGACGCAATTGCAAGCGTACGTTTTTTACTGGGTGGCAGGAGGAACTCTGTTGTTTTCTTTTAAAAGCCCTGAATAGTGCTGCATATTTGTTAAAGGTGGCACAGCAGAATGAGCCTCTGTGTTTATTTTCCTGCGAGTGGCTGGGCACACATCCTCTGTTTGTGGTCTCAAGCCCTAACTTCAAAGAGCAGCTTCTCCTACGAATAATTACTCACTAAAGCTATCAACTGCAATACGAAAATTACATGTAATGTTTGCAAGATATGTTTACAAGAAACAGGGATGAATGCTGCTGAGATCCCTTGAGGGTTAAGGAGGGACCTGATTTTCAGGCTTGAAGAGGTTGTTCTTGTGGCAGCCCAGGGGCAGAGCCTGATATTCCACAGCCAGCCCAGCAGCCACTCCTAGTTCAGGTGTAAGGGGCTGTGGAGAGACCTCTTCCCTGCACAGGAAGTTTCATCTGAGCATAGAAAAGAACTTCTTTACTGTGCGAGTGACCACACACTGGAACCAGAGAGGTTGTGGCAGTTCCTTCCCTGGAGAAATTCAAGAACAATTTGGATGTGATCCTGGGCAATGTGCTCTAGGATGACCCTGACTGAGCCAGGAGGTTGGACCAGGACACTCTGTGTTCCCTCCCAACCTGACCAGTTCTGTAATTCTGTGATTCCTGTGCCCACACCCACAGAGGCTCCTTGATTTCTTCAACACCAAAGGCCCTATCAAACAGGGCAAGACAAAGGTCTGATTCCTCTAATCCTCCAGCAAATGAATTAAAATCAAGGAAAAAGCTATATTTTGGAGAAGAGTACGTGCTTTTGGAACTTGTGATAGAAGCCAAGTCCACAAATAAAAAGAAAATACATTAATTTTTTTTAAAATTTCCAAGATTTTCTTCTCTTCAGACAGAAGAGCCAAACTCACACTGACATTTCTAAACTTCATTTATCAAGAGAGCAGCAAGATAGCCTCTCCTTTAAACAAATACTAAAAAGAGTAGTAAGATGGAGATTTGGTCTAGTTTTTCCTCAAAATACAATGACAATCTATGGGAATATATTCAGATAGTCTGAGAAGGATGCTGGCTCTGCTCCAAAATAACTTAATTCACTGTGCAAACACAAAGGGAAAATAATGGCACTGTAGATAAAAACCACGAGATTACTGTATTTGACAGTGTAAAGCTTTGGGACTAAGATATTCCTGGCCAAATGCTGACACCCCTGTCACACAAAAATGAACTGCTGAGATACTCAGGAGCTGGTTCCTGGGGAGTGCTGTGGTCTGGTGCTCCATCCTGCTGGAGATCAGGGCTGCTTGCTTGGAGGATCTCACCTGTGAATCAAGTGCTTCTCAACGCGGTGAGATTCTTCCCAGAAAAGAACAAAGTGTAAATCAAAACAGAATTTGGCCCCCAAAATGAAACCACATGGACCTTAATAAATATTGTATTCAGTAGTAAAAAGAGGAGCACTTATAGGGAAGTGGGAAGGCACCATCTTGGCAGTGTGAGCTGAGCCCTTTCAGGAGTGCTGGGCAGAGGCCGCAATTCTTACTGATTCTCAGGGTCATTGTAATTGTCTTTCTTAGAAGGAAAAGCCACAAAACTCCATTTTATTTCCATGGGAAGAGCAAGGCCAGGGCTGAGCTGCTGCTTTCAGAGTCTGCATCACAGACCAGCTGACCAGTTCTTCCAGGTGTCAGGAAACATTTTCCATTTACCATTTTTTCAGACAAAGAAATGTTGCTGTAAGCTAACAAACGTTACCTCTGATATACAGCATTTACAGCAAATTTAAAGCATGAATGTTCATGAAGCAACATCTTCCCTTAAGATGTTCCTCATACAATGGGCTGTGAAGGTTTTTCCAATGGAAATGTGGAGTCTGATGCTTTCTTCAAAGCATTTGAAGAAACGGTTTCTTTGATATTAGTGGACTTTACCCTTAGCCCTTAATTCCATATGTTGCTATGTGTGTTTGTTTAGTCTGGAGCTGGATGTAATAGCATCAAGTCTCCACAGACTTGAGAAATTTCTGCAAAATTCAGGCTTCTTCCCTTATCATGAATGGACACATACTTCCTCTTGAAAAAACAGAAAACTGAGTCATTAAGAGAGACATCACCAGTATTTAGTCACTGAAATGCAGTGTTGTGACTTATAATTTATCCCCACAGATATTTGATCAACTTCCAGGAAAAAAAAAGAAAAAAGGGAAAATATAATAAAAATAGTATGAACTTGCAAGTGAAAAAGAAATAAATTCTGGTAGCCTGTGGGTCTCTTGTCACTTCAATCGACTGCTTGAATATTTTCCAGTATTAGTGGTCTCTATCTCATTGTTTTGGCTGCTCTACATATTTTGACAATTTTATTCCCCCTAAATAAAACAAAAAGTCATCAGGTCATAAAATGTTTCTACAATTTAATTTAAAAAATAATATTTACTGTCTGCACAATTTAAATTTGGCCTACTTTACATATGTATCAGGATGCAGACTTTAATTATATGGTCACATAGTATTTTTCCCCATGGGGTTGCAATATTTTTATTAGCAAGATAACTTTTTTGCCAAATCCTTAAATTTTGACTGATTGACTCTGAGACTGGGAAAAGAGCTGCAGCTGAGAAAGAATTTTGCCCTTGTTACCTAAATATCCCAGGATCTGTTTCTCAGATTTCTCTTTCCAGCCATGACTTCCTTTCCAGCTCACCTCCAATTCTGCCTCCTAAATCCTCTTCTGATCTATTCTTCCTTCCTTGTTTCCATCTCTCAGACCATGCCTCTTGCCTAAGTAGTCCCACATTTCCTTTCCGCTTGCCAGTGATCCTACAGGAAACACCTTGCTGCCATAATGTGTCTCTTTCCTTTCCACCTGGCTGCACTAGGATCAGAGGAGAGGACTTCCTCCTTCTTTTCCAGAGGGATTCACCACAGGAGCACTAGAAGAGCCAGGGGAGTGGAGCAGAGCTGGGACATGTTCATTGTCTGAGTAGAGACACCTGTGTGGGCTGAGACCAACATGAGCATGCTCAGCAGCCCTGCACTCTTCCAACTGATCCAGTAAAAACTTCCTGCCTACAGGAACAGCCTTTTTTCCAAAGCTTAGTTAGCCTGGGCAAGCTTTCACAAGAGCACACCTAACTCTGGTAGAAAGGCCACATAGGAGGGGATAGGTCACCCAGTGTGACGGTACTCAAGCTTTCTTTTTTGAAAAGAAAAAGTCACCACTTTCTTCAACAGAAACAGAGCTGATTTTTTTTCCTAGTCCAGTCTTGTCTGTGGATATAGATATGGATACATTTTCTTCTGCCTGCTGTCTGTGTGTCCAGCTATTTATTAGAAGATTGACACAATCACAGCTAACAATTTAGAATATTCAGATCATAGTTTTGGAGAGTTGTTAGCAAAATGGGATCTTCTGTTGGAATGTGTTGATATTCTTAGCAAATTGCAGGTAGTCCCGCAATGTCACACTAAACCCCACCCCACACACAGAGCCAGTTGACTCTGAGTACTGGCCCAAACTCCAGCCTTCCTCTCAGTGGCAGTGATATATGACAACTGTGTCACATGTGAATGAACTAAAAGAAGCCATCAGAAGACCCTGCTGCTAATTCAATTTAACGGTGCATACTTCTAACAACCAGAGAAGAGGTGATAGGGTAGGCCCAAAGACAATCTACCTCCTGACTCAGACTAGATGCTAGGAAGTTCCTACTAAAGCATCCCCCATTCTTCAAAAAAATCATCTTTCAGCACCTGCAAGATAGTGGGAGTATTGTTTGGGCTTTGCTTACAATCTTTTTTCTGTAATTTCAAATTTCTCTTCTACAAGCAAATGTTTCAGACAGCTGCATTCATGCTATGGTTTCCCAATTGTGAAACACTCACATAAAGTTCGCTTCCTTGTCCAAGGCATGGCATGTTCTGCTAGACCTTGAAAATTGAAGCTGGGGGATGCAAGTTTCACAGAAAATAATAGAAAATTAGTAGAGGTGAAACATTCATGTGCAGCTGAAGGCTGAGTCCACAAGGACCTCCACCTCTGCAGAAAACCTGTCACAGTCTTGGGTTTTTAGTCTAATTAAAGAGAAGCTAGAGGCTTTGCAAAAGTAATTTCTTTTCTACATACATAGCTATTTCATGAACCAGACTTATTTCCTTGGCGCCAAATTGCATTTCAGAATGTGTCCTTGCTAAATAGAGTGAAATGTATTTCCATTTTTCATGACTGAACCATATTTTAGCTGAGGGGGAGGCAGAAGTTCCATACTATTTCCTGAAGTTAACAGCAGACCTGCCATTAATTTCAGTGTCCCAGGATTTGAGAAAAGAGATAACAGACCCTCAAATGGTTTTAAGTTCATTGAAATGTTAATCCAAAATGAAGCATATGCCATTCAGTTAAGATGCACGTTTACACAGCTGAAGATGACAAGTTTAGTTTGACTGAAGACCGGAGGAGAAAACGATGCCTCCTCCTACATGATCTGCCCCCTGAAGAAAACATCTGCCTGCATGTTTAACCAGGAATGTGAACTGCTAATGTAATCTGACCTTTAGACAAAGGAAAGATCACTCCAATGAACAAATAGAGAAGAGGCCAGAATGCGATGTACTGTTGACCATTTTCTGCACGTGGGGATAAAAACAAAATGAAAATATATAAAAGACTGAAGGACATGATTGCTTAGTAAGTCAGAGCTTCCAGGCACCGAGGGTAAAATATGAGAGCTTAAGTTCAGCCTGGCATGATTCTTGGAAACTATCTGAAGTGGATCCACTGAGGTCTTTGTAGAAATAGCAATGTGTATCAGGGCTGTGAAATTTTGTTCACAACCAAATTCGTGTAAACTCCAATTTAGTCCAAGGATCAGCACTTTCTGTGACCAGTAGGCTTTTGAGGAAAGGACTTTTTGTAATGTTCCTTTGAGATCAAAGAGCTTCCTAGGATCTGGTTGATTAAACCTTATAGTCAGTACAGTGTAAATGATGTGGCAGGTGTCACTAGCCTTCTGCCTTTGGAAAGAGCAGGAAATAAAAGAGATGAAATAGACTGAATAGGACCCTTTTTTGGGGGTAGATGATATGAGGAAGGGCATAAATTTAGTTATTTTTCTGCTGCTTACTACCCCAAATGCCTTTTGAGGAGCCATGAGGCACTTGAGAGATGTGCAGTCCCTCTCTTTGCATATTCAAGCAATGGCTATGCACAAACCCAGTGAAAACCCCAGGCATAAGTAGAAGACTTGAGTCTTGTGTCTGGCAAGCATATTTTCCTACAGTTACACAATCCAGCTTTTCCACCATGAGACTCACTGCCTCATTAATGGTTCGCAAAATTATGTTATTTCAGGATATTCTTTCAGGTCTATTATTTTGAGTAATGAGAGGTAGTTCATTATCAATGTGACATTAGAGAGACTGACTGGAATGACCCAATCCCAAGCCATTTAAAATTTCTGAGGGCGCCTAAGGCACTTGATTTCAGAAGAGAGACTGAAGAGAACTACCAGTTCTCTGGAGTCTTAGAGCTCTGTTAAAAGCAGCCATCAGCAGACCAGATCAGTAGTCTTGGTAGGTCTGTTAGGGTAACACCAGTACTTCACATTCAAAATGCTGATCTAGTATAGTCTGGACATGTTAGGTCTTCTCACAGGGACAAGCTACTCAGTCATCCCGTAACTGTCTGATGGCCAAAATTCTCTGTTCATCCTGGATTTATTATGCTTGCATACACCTAGCATGGATTCTTTCACCACCACATTGCGCAACTGTTAACTTCCATACCATTAAACCCTGCCTAATTTCTGTTGCAGTGGTCATCAGCTTCTCACTGAGATTCTTCTGCATATTGAAAATGCCTCCTCTCTGCTGTTCTTCATCCACAGGAGCTGTGGCCTCTTGCCTTGCTGGTACAGCAGATGTGGGCAATCTGCCTTGTCCATGATGCCAGCCAGTGGAACCTTGGAGCAGCACATTTTCATGGGCTGGCTCTACATCTATGAGAGTAGTGACTCTCACAGTACCAAACTATACACCCAGCTGCAGAGCTGGATATTGTCAGCTGGTTTCTCAGGTGTTTAGCATAACCATCTTCTTTTTTCTTTTTTCTTTTTTTTTTTTTTTACATTCTCTGTAGCAACAGTCACTGCAGCAAGGATTTCCTTTGTGTGTGGTTTAGCACTGCTGAAGTCACATCCAGATAGGCTTTTGAGTAGTCCCTGATGCTTTTATTGCACTTACAAGCAGCAGACTGTGAAATGAGCTCTGCATTAAGGCTTGTTTCTTTAATTGCAATGTCCAAACACCTCTTAATTGAGTGTAGAGCTGCTACATTGTTCTCCAAAGTCTCCAGAATGTACTTTGAAATCATCTGCTCTTCCCCTTCTAAGAAGGTGGTTGTCCTTTTTTTTTTTTTTTTTTTTTTTTTCAGTGTTTTGCTAGTGCTTTAACATGCTTTGAAGATTATTTACCACAAGAAGAAGGGAAAAGAATAGCCCAAGAGCTGCCTGTGCTGTCTGCCTCAGAAGCAGTTTATCTGCTATAAAGATTACCAGATGCTATCAGAGAACCCTGGCATTCTAGCAGTTGTCTTCTTTGCTGGAACAGTTTGTAGCACAGAAAGGATCAAGTCAGCTTCATTCAGCCACCGTTTTTTTTTTAATGCCTTCAGTTTGCATTTTCCTTAGAGCATCATTAAACTCTTTTAAACTAGTAGTACTCTGTTAATTTCATTAATCCAGTCACATATTCAGAAATTGCTTTTTCTATTTTTTATTTTTATGATTGAGTTTATAAAAAGAGAAATGCTTTGTGTTCACCAGTGATTTTTGGGACAGGCGAATTTGTAGAATTTCCACAGTCCCAACAAAAGCTTTGTCTGGGGTTTTAATAGGAGCTGTTAAACTACACAGCAGGTTGTACCTTTTAGCATCTATTACACTCAGTAAACCCAGCACATTTTTCCCATCAGTTACACTCTCTGTGATTATAAACTGCTCCAGTCTCACTATAGGTGGGCCAGGCCTCCTCTGAGCAATTTAACAAGTCATTTTCCCGCCAACAGCCAGACATATTAATGCTTTTCAAAACACACACACGCTCACGCTCACGCGCACAGCCCTCAGCTGCTCCCTGCGGTTGCTCCCTGGCATGGGAGCAGGGTTCCACCTTCAAAGCCAGCTGCAGCACTGACACTTGGCCCACCACCTGTGCAGCAAGGGCACACACGCTGGAGCTGCTCGCTCCCCACGCACTGCACAGGAGCTCCCCAGGTTCAGGCTGCACGTGGGCACAGTCTCTCTGGGCACAGTGGAGAGGGCAGCAGTAAATCCCCAGTGGCCCCACCACACCAAAGCTGAGCGCCCTGCTGATGTGCCCGTGGGGAGGGCTGGTACACTGGGACACCGTGCAATAGCCTGTTTTGACCATGGTTTGTGCCTGCTGCTGCTGCAGCAGCGTTTGAATGACTTCCAGGTTAGAGGGAGTGAGCAGGGGAGTTTAGGGGGTTCCTGCCCTGTCCCACACAGCCTGCAGAGAGTAGGAAGGGCGATTCACCCACTAAGAGCAATTGATCTCCCCAATTGACGACTACATTAAAGAGGTACAGCTGAGATTTTTCAGCAAGTCAAATAGAACAAGAAATACAAACTGCAGTGAGCATCGCCTCTGAGGACATCCCAAGAAATTGAAAAAGAAAGTCTTTGTTACTTTATTTAAGCTGTTCTTGGAAGAAGGATAGTTGGCCTGTGCTGAAAGCCCATGCCTGTGTCCTGATCTTGTTTATTTTGCTAGGAAAGGCATGGTCTTAATTTTTCTATTGATGACACTGGGATAACTAAAAGATTTTTGACAGCTTTAATGTAAAAAATTTCCTGTTTACCTCAAGTGAGCTTCTGGCTGCCTGCTGCTACATATTAATGTAGCTGATAGGAAAATAAATGACTGATTTTAAAAAGCAAGGCATTTCAAGCTTTACTGTACCCATTGATGATAGCCCATTTTTTCATGGAATAGGTGGTTATTCACTCTTGCAACTCACTTGCTTTTTTACACAGAATTTTTTCTGCTTTAAATCTCTGTGAAATGTAGTGATCACTGCAGAACAACCTGGCAGGAGGTAATGCTCCAACTTCATGTGAGGATTATACAGGAAGGTCCTTGGAACTGGTGTTCAGCAGGGCACCCTGCACGGAGCAGTCATGAACTGCGTAGAATACTCTTTCTGGAGGGAAAACTGATCTTTTAAAGGCTCGGTTTTCGCAAGGGAATTTTGGCAGTTAGACTCTCATGATTCTCCATGCTGGGAACTTTCATCAGCTACAATAAAAATAAGAGGAATTGGCACGTGGGATTTCTGTGTCCTGGAAAAAGCACAGAATATGAGGCCTACAAGGCTAGTGCTAAGCACCTCTGCAATTTCTCCTTTCATCTCCTGGACACGATAAAGATGGTGAAAGTATTTTCATTTGTGCCTCTGGGCCAAAACCTGCGTGGTGAAGCACCGTCCTGATTTCCCATTAGCTTCGGTGAGATTTGAGGCTGGTTAGCAAAGGGGAATCTTACACTTGTCATAAAGCACCTAAGGAGCAGAGGGGATCCTTTATGCAAGAACCTGATGAGAGCAAGACGTTTAAAGTGTTTTAGCACACTGAGGTACAATGGGGAATGCATTTGTGAAACAATAGGTCTAGTAAATTGGAGACATCTTTTTGTTGGTTTTTTTTCTCTCTTTTCACCACAGTTTCATTAGTTTCTGTTAAAACATTTAACAGATGTTTAATTGACATAGTCAGAAATAGTTTTCCAATCATGTATCACTTTATTTATCTGATGGTCTTTTCAGATCTCTCATGGATACTCCATTTTATTGAGGTAAATTATTTGCTGCATTTCAAGGTTCTCTGCTTGAATTCTGCTTATCTTCTCATTACTTTTCCCATAGGAAGACTTTATAGGAAACTTGGGAAGGGAGAGGAGTACAGAAGACAGGACAGGACTTCATGCTGCTTCAGCCAAAACAGTCCATTTTTCAGATTTCATTTGAAAGTTGAAGTCTGAGTGCAACACCATATTTTAATGAGTCAGCAGTGTAACTCTGACCTAACAGGAAGTGTTTCATGATACATGTTACTTGGGATTTTGTGCCTGTGTGAACATCCTGTTCACATCTGCATATCTCAGAGCCATATTTGTGAGAGGAGCCTCTGACTATACATCCCTTTGTCTTGTTTTGGTTTTTTTTTCCCACATAAATAATTTCCAGCTTTAGCAGAGATAGTGCAAACTTTATCAATGATAAAAAAAATGTTTAAGTCAATGATAAAAGTATAATCCATATCAGTACGGACAGGATTTTGCCCAAGGTAGAAGGTATTGGATTTTTGTTTTTCAAAATTACATTATCTGTCCATCCCTAAAATACTTTAATGAAAGATTAATGAAAGAATAATGTTCAGCATCTCTGAAAAATCAGCTTGTAAAAGCCTAAAATTCTATAAACATCTTCAAAAAGAAAAAGTACCTTTTGACGATATGTTCCTCGTGCAACTTGCTTTCTAATGAGTGTTGATACTGCAAAACATCTGACAGCTGGGTTTGTGGAGCACAAAAATGCAACCCTGTAGATGTCATGCTGTAAGGCATATCGCAGGACACCTTTAACCAGTCATGTTCCCCTAATTGCAGTAATGCTTCTTTCAGTAACACTGTCATGCCTTTAAAACACTAACCTCTAGGGACAGGTTAAAAAAATAAGTCGCCAAAAGCTATTTGGAGGGATTTTTTTTTTTTTTTCCCTCCCTCTTCTAAAATAATCTAAGGGGTTTTTTTTGAAGGTGATAATGTCACCAATCACATTCACAGTTCTGGTCCCTGGGGAACATCCAGATCAACATTTTTCTTACACTTTGAGCCAGACATCACTGTCCATGCTCT
Source organism: Certhia americana (assembly GCA_018697195.1). Lineage (NCBI taxonomy): Eukaryota > Metazoa > Chordata > Aves > Passeriformes > Certhiidae > Certhia > Certhia americana. The sequence goes on from CM031859.1 coordinate 33,162,848, forward strand.
CCTCACCTCCCTAAATGTTTTCCTTGAGTTGTCATCTGTCCCTATCATCAAATTTTCCATTGGAAATACTATATAGGTCCTCTGGTTTCACAGATTACTCTCATCACAGGGCTTGCCCAGTCATTTGTGCTTCCATACATTTCTTTTTCTGAATTTCTTCCATTAGAGTAATGGAAGCATTACTCTAAATGTTTACAACTTATATGAATGATCTTAATGACATTAACAATCTGTAAAACCAAACTGCATGTTCAGATGTCCACTTCCTGCTTGGCAACAGCTGAAAGATTTGGGATCCATCATGACAGTCCATATTGATCTGGAATGTCCTGGGGTTTTATGTTCTGTCTGGACTGAGACCAGGCTCTTAGAAGAGGAATAGTATGATCTGCTCCATATATTGCTGCTGGAGAGAGGGGAAAGCTTCAGGGGCATGACAGAAGTCTATTTTCCATAGCAAGGTGATAGCATCAGCTGAGCAGCATGCTGGTTAAATATGTTTAATCAGCAACAGGTTTAAAAAAATTAAATAAAATTAAAGAAGAGGAGGTATAACAATAAAGAAATGAGTCTTTTCAAATTCTTATCACACCTGGCATGTAGCATATATTTTAGCAGATGATATAATTGACCCCTTATGACTGTGTTATAGATATACATTAGATTTGCCTTTTTAAGAAAGGGATGTTAACAGCCTTGAATAAAATTGGGACAAATAGTGTAAACAGGATGGCATATAAAGTGTGATACAGTATGCAGAGGGCAAAGTATGTTTGAAGGTTAGCTTATTAATAAAACATGGCTGGCCTTGATTTAGTTTATAAGAAACTTAAGACATTTATCAACATCTGTCTGAACCCATTTCCAGTCTCTTTGGACTCTGTTGTGGATAAGCTGATTAATAAAAGATGATGCCTTAGGAAGGAAACTTAGATCTTTGCAAGCAATGACAAAAGAAAATTCAGTGCTTAATCTACATATGAAAGGAAACTGGGAAAGTAAACTAGTTTGCCACTCCATCCCAGGATGCCAATCTCTTATAACATTTCATCTGACTTAGTTTTGGCTGGAGTCTGGAAAAGTAAGAAAGAATTCCAAAAATTAAGTGTGGAATTAATTTACAAGAAAGATCCTAGTGCTCACTTACAGAGACTCTGAAATCTAATCCCATTCCCTTGTGGCTTCCTCCCCTCAGTGTTTTTAACTTTGCAGCTTTCCGTGTTTGTTTTTCATTTGTCTCCTTGATCCTTTAGTCTTTCCTTTCCCTTAGGCTAGAATAAAGTTCTAATACTAAACAAGTGCCACACTTTGCTTATTGATAGTTGTTGCCCAATAAACTGTTGCCCTCAAAAGCCAATTAGTGAAATATGTTTCTCGTAATAACCAGTAATTTGTTTAATTTTCATGCATTCTTGCCTGATAGCCAGCCAAAGGGATGCACATGCATAGTTCCTGCATCTGGGACACAGAGAGAGCCTGGCGTAGCTGTATGGTGCAGGGTGATCCCTGCTCAGGCCCCTGGCACCACAGGTGTTACCCCTGCCTGGTGTCTAATATTTAAGGATCACTGGCGTCCAAGGAACCTCCTCCTAATTCCACAGGTTCACAGATTTATTCTGTTACATCACTGGTGTTTGGAAATTGGACTTTGCGACCCATCCTCCAACCTCTCTCCCTAGTACAGCATGAAAAACAGTCCCTGGAAATAGCCTTTGGAGCTATTGTACTGCCCTGCTTCAGCTTCACCAGGGTGCTGCTGCAAGGATCATGCCAATACAGATTCACTACCTTTTCCCTTAAAAAAGGGTGGCTGCAGATGCCTTGCCTTCTGGGAATTATCTTTGGCCTGTGACAACCTTCAGGCAGGAAGGGAAAAATCCCAGACTGAATGTCCAGTTCAGTGTTTTAACATAATGGGAGATAGCCAAACACCCTCCTCCTTAACACTTCATGGCCTGGAATACACTCCCATGAGCAGTGGGCATTTGAATTCATGTCTCACTTCCCAAGGGAGGCTGTGCCAACTAGCAAAACGCTGAGGAAAGAGAAATATATTTGGTGTCTCCTCATTCAGCTCTGGAAAACATGCTGAGCTTGTCAGGGACAGCAGTAGCTTGAACTAGACAGGCCAGAAAAAAACCCAAAACCCATATACACCCATATAAAACCCTTCTATAATAAAAATATGTAAATGCCAACCCAGTGGGACACTGAACTTTATGAAAGTTGAGAGAGGAGTGACATTTCTCTGCAGCCCGGAGAGAACCCATGAATGTCAGCGAAGGGGGATATGTGTTACTGCCTCACTTCATTTTTACTGTAAGTCTTGCCTGAAGAGACTAACAGTGTCTTGTAACAAGACATTTTCCTATCTATTTATCTGAAGTTTCAAACTGAATATTACACACAGTTGCAGGACAAATCCAAATTTTCTTAAACCGTCCATTGAGAGATTCAAATTTAGACCCTCTTTCTGTGACAGCTGAGAACTGGAGACTGCTGCACATTTCTGCAGAATGGGAGATCAGCTTTTGAAGGCTCGTTTTATAAGGAAATATCTCTGGATGCCGTTTTATCCTTGTAAAGAGAAGTTTGTTCCTTGGGGTAGTTTTAAATGATACTGAAAACTACTTTAGATTAACTTGGATTTACACAGATTAAGCAGACACTGTGGAAAGGGCATGTTGGGCTAGATCCTGCACTGAGTTAAATTGGCATGGTTCTCTCAAAGACAAAAGAGTCACAATTAAGACCAGCTGAATATCTGGCCCATTGCATTTAAAGACCATGTCAGAGACCACCTACCTTCTAACACAGCTTATAAACATGGTTGAAGACATTTAGAGCCTGTTATGCTAGCTGGAAATTCCCTGTCTGGTTTCTGCATCAATGAAGGCACCAAAACAAAGACACTGAGTCCCACATCCACTTGTCATATTCAGTATACTCGTATTCCTACCCAAATATATGTAATCATATATATCGAGGATTTGGGGGATTGTCCATATAACTCAGGTTCCAACTCACTCAGGATTCTGCTAAAAAACTGATTTATTAAGGAACAAATAGGGTAATGTAATTTTTTTAAATGTTGCTGTAATCACTCTTGGAGCACATCACGCCACATGAGCAGATCCTTTGATAGGAAATACTGATAGCACATTCATGTGCCCTTTGTTGCAGTTTTGAATTACAGTCCAAGTATATTTCTCCACAGTCTGTAGAAGCAGCAGAGTTATAATATTGGCTCTTATTCTACATTCTTACCAGTCAAGATCATTCACTGATTCCTGGATGTGAGGATCAATGGTGGTGGCCATATGGTTTTGGAATGATCTGTTGTCTTTTCCATAATGGCATTGTGGCTTTGTGTTTCCCCAGCAGTGATTAATAGACACAAACATGCGTTATGCACATGTTGATAGATTTAGATGAACTTTGAATTTTCATGGCTTTCTTCTCTCTTCCCCCCTTCCCTCTCCCCTTTTTCTTTTCAGGAGATGGGGAGATGAAGAGTGATTCTGCATTGAGAAAGTGAGAACCAAGTCTTTAACGAATACTCACCTCTTGAGGACATGGTGTGATTTGATCAGTGAGGCTAGATGACAGACACCCTGTCTAGATGTCCAGGAGTAATTACAATACTTTCCCCCAGGAGGACTATCCGGCTGCCTAAGGACCACTTACAGCAGGCACGTTCTCCCATGCTGGAGAACAACCAGTGCCTCCAAATGCCTCTTGCTGCTAGCTGTGTGAAAGGCAAGTACAGTGGCAAGCTAATCCCACTCTCTGATCCCCAGCAGCTCTAGCAACCAGGAGGTGCCACTCTGAGGGGAGCAGGTGCTTCCTGTGCTGCAGCTAATGAGAGCATTTTTCCTGTGGGGACCAGAGAAAAGATACATGGATAGACTTCCTCCCACACCCTGAAACTGTCCATAGGAAGATGTTGGGTGAGCCACTGGAGTCAATAATCCTTGGGCAGCCAGCATATACCAATAATGGATTAACAAATCATGGCCTGTCCACTAGGTAGTCCTTGCCTGCTTCTGAACTCAGATAAATAAAACCTGTTTGGCTAACCTCCTTATTAAAGTTTGAGGTAAAAAACTAACACAGAGTTCAGTGAGGAGTGGGGAGGGGTGGGGCACAAAAAATAGTATCACAGAAGTGTACCTGAAATAAATCATGGCCTGTGTATTGCTGCTACAATATCACCTCATCTTGAACAAAAAATTGAGTAGTCTTTCATAGAAATTCTCAACTGGGGAGCCTGGATCAGGAGTCCCTTCCCATCCTATGCAAAGTTTCTTTTCACTTCCTACCTTCTGCATTCATTAAAATGGTTGGAATCCATGCAAAAATGAAGCAATGCACAGTCCATGTCTGTGTCCCCTCAAGGATTACCAAATTAATAAAAATCACATCTCTACGTCTGCCATGAGAAATGTTTGTGGTGCAGGTGGTGGGGGGCTGGGAGACAACAGGAGAAGCACCATGTGTATTTGCTTTGCTCATTTGCTCTTCTCCTCTGGTCATGTCACACCATTAGATGTAGGATACTGGGCTGGATAGGCCCTTCATCTCACTGACTACAGCTATTCTCATGTTTGTAACTTATGGGACTTCAAGCCTTTCAAAAATCCAGAAAGAAATGGCTTGTTGCCCAAGTACCACGTGGGTTTTGTTTTCATCTTCAAAAAAAAAAAAAAAAGGAAAAAATCCAAGATGCTCACAAGAAGTAACAAAAATTATGCAAGAAAGCAACTACTCGAGTGCATCAGATTCAAAGGGTTGTTGGTGAAGCATTATATGCAACTAAATGTTATACTGAACATCCTCTGAGGTGTTAAATACTGTGTATGTTTAGAAACTCTCTCACTTCTGATCTTTTATGATAATACTCGTACTTCAATAAACACTGGCAGCTCTTTGGGTGGTTTGGAAAGTGTTTTTCTTTCAGCACTAAAAAAAAAAAAAGCACAGTAAATTCCTGGAATTATAGAAATATTCTGTTCCAGGTTGGAAATTTTCAGTCTTTTCACAGGTTTCAGGAAACTCTAGAAATAGCAATAGAAAATGATGTCCACATTTTTTATTGAATTTGAGTTTTTTGAGGCTGGTACCACACAAGCATTTCTAATCAGAAAATCTAAAGTGCTATGCATTGAAAAACATTTTGACAGGAGTAAAAAAATGCAGCCAGGACATGGCAGCTGCCCAAAATAAGGCAAAGACCTATGAAACTTTTGGACTTTTTGTGACTTATTGAATGCAGATGGTCTGTTTGACTTAATAGAATGAAGAGTACAACATTCAACTCACTCATCACCCTGCACACACTCTACTCTACTCCCAGCGACAGACTACTCTGGGAGTAAAGGCAGCGTCCATGACAAAGCTGGAAAACTACCTTTGGTCTCTTCACAGCCAATGCTGATGTCCTTCTCCCTGTTTATGGATATTGAATGGATTGGAACAGAGCAGGAGACCAGACTTCAGCACAATTCATAGGAAGGGAGATGGCCCAGCTGCTACCCTGTTGTGCCAAAAGAGAAATTTCCCTGGAAGCATGAGGACAGAGGTGACAGACACACAGAAAATGAAAAGAGGAACCTTTAGACCAGGATGATGTTAAGGAATACTTACCTGTGAAGTGTTCCCTTTTACCAAATTTGAGCTAATATCAGAAAATTACTGTTTTAATAATTTCAACAGCACACAGAGGTCTATTTTTGCATTTACTAGTTATAAGTTCTAGTAGATATAACTATTTACAGTGAGTAATGTGTTACAAAAGGGTTCTAAATACCAATAAAATCTCACATTCTGGGATCAGGCTTGTGCACAGGCTTCTGGATGTCACATTATGCCAGGGGATGAAAGGACAAAAATAGGATATTTTTATGTTTTGTTCTTTTTTTTTTTTTTTTTTTTATAAAAGAGACAGTAATGTTTTCATGTGATTATGCATTCTGGTAGCTTCATGACCTCTGTCCCAGACAGGAAAAATACAAAGTTTTTGTATTAAGTTTGAGTTTTTACAGTTTATAGAGAGAATACATTGAGGGTTCAAAAGTTTTCTTGGAACAATCACACAAGACTGCAATATGGAGACCAAAGAGGCTAGCTCCGAGGAAATAGAAGAAAAAATTGCAATATTTGGCACTTTCTCTGTGATATAAAGTGCATGTTATTCTCATTTAGCAGAGAGCTGACTTGAACAATAGAAATGTTTGTTAATGCATTCTGCTCTGCAGTGACTGTAAAAGTGTTTGCTCCATTTGCTGCTTAGATGCTGTAGCTCTCATTCACACCTTTCTCCAGATTTAATCTCTGCAGTATTATTTATGTGGCAGTATTAGATTCAATTTACAAATTACAGCCTGATGCAAAATGGAGCTATTCTGTTCCCTAGAGGTACCAGCAACAGTTACATTAATCTTCTTTTAAAAAATTATTCAGGGGCTTTCAACATGCTGCCAAGAGCTCCCTCCCAGATTCCTTTGTAGTCCTGTTTTTAATTGTAAGAATATCTGCAGAAAATATAACATGTAAGGCCTGGATCCCAGTGGAACTCCATGCTGGCAGAGGTCCTGCAGTGAGCACCAGATGGGTGGATTTGGGTTTATTTTATCTCTTCCAGCTCAGTTCTGTACATGGAACCTGACCTAGGGAGGTGGTTCATTGCTGGGTCACTGAGAAGGTCCTGGTGGGACTCTAGTGGAAGGGGTGACTGCAGAAGCACTGTCACTGAAAATGTGGAAAAAGGCAGGGCACCAAGTGCTCCACCCTGGGCATCTTACACCTGCCTCTGCTTATACCACACTGCAGAGACACCCATGGCTGCTCAGAAAAGTTTCTTCAGGGGAAGTTTGCACTGACTGCGAGAGGCATCACACCAATACCTCCATGAGGGATTGTCTGGAGCACCATGCCAGAGCCCTGACCATTGGGCAACTTCCCCAGGAGCTGGCAACAGGTGCTGGGGTGCCAATGCTGGGAAGTATCAAGCTTGGGACAAGAGCTGTTCATGCCCCACAAGTCTTGACAGAGATATTCCTGGTCCTTCTTTGCTCCAGCTGTGTCTTGATCTCTGTGGCCTAATGACTCCCAACAAATCCTTGGCTTTCCTTACAGCACTCTGGGAGCTGCTGAGCCCCTCTCTAGCACTGAGAGCCTGGTGTGAGCAGGCAGCAAGACAATCTCACCTGTGCTGGCTGGAGCTGAGACAGCCTGTTTGGGTGAGGCATCATGGTGTGCTGAGCACGAGAGCTTGGATGAGATGAAGTGATGGTCTGTCCTGCTCTTCCTTTCTAAGGTAATGGCGTCCTTTTGTGTCATCACTCTTCTGCTGATGCCGGGACTTCAGCAACAAAAGCAGCAGCCTCATGGGAGCACAGAGATCCTGTGTCCCAGGTCAAGTAGCATGATCAGGAGGAATGCACCTGGTCAGGTCACTGGGAAGAATAAAGGTACTTTTAAAAGTGTGTTACAAGAGCCTTGCAGTTGGCATCAAGCTCTAACATTGTAAGAATGTTCTGTCCAGTATCTGCTCCAGAAGTCTCCCTGTGGAAGCAGCTCCCGGGTGTTTGGGTGGTTTTGCCCAAGCCTGATTCATATAAGCTCTGCCTCCTTAGAGCCTTCCCAACCTGAGCTGTAGCAACCAACTTCTTCTCCCTCCCACACTGCATAGGGAAAAAGAAGTTAAACCCCACATAAGACAAGAAATGTGTTCCAAAAATTTACATGAGGTATGAAAGGAACTTCTGTGAGTCCATTACTAAATGTTGATGGTTAAACTCCTAGTAATGAGACGTTGTGAGACAGATGAATTCAATAAGTATCTCTGTTCTGGTGGATCAAAGCTGGAGGAAGTATGAATATCATATGATGCTGATGAAATGTTTTCCGATCTAGCAGTAAACTGGGAGAATGCAAGTCTGCTTAGCTCTGTTCAATTCAGAAATGCTGCAATAACTTAGACATCCCCAAGAAGTCTTGAGGAGCAGCTAAGGATCTTACTTTTTCTTTAGGTGGGTAGTGAATGCTATGTATGTAATTTAAGAAAAAAATGTGAGAGGGTCAACCCAAATAAATGTGAGTTGACTACCCTAGTTTTCATTTGAGAGTGACATACGGGAAATGTTGGGTACTGAAGGCAGGGGTAAAAATTGCTGCCAAGTACTATGACTTAAGGAAGCTGGAGCTTGCCAAGTCAGCCTGATTTTATTCACAGAAAAATAATTTCAACAAATTAAAGTCTGACAAACCAGTCAACTGATTGTAAAATTCCAAGAAACAGCATTTTTAAAAGTACCTTCCAGACTTCAACATAGATATTTTATGGATAATTATCAATGGGTGGCTACTTTGTGGAAGGGAAAACACCCACTACCCCTTTCTCCTTTCCACCCAACACAATCTTTATTTAAATCACAAATACCAGAGGAATGACTGCTAATGAATTTTTCAGATAACACAGATTTGAAAGCAGTAGAGATGACAGTACTCCTGTGACTGCAGGTGATCTGGCTCACTTCATGAGCTGGGTGTAACCAAATGCTGCCAAATACTAGTTTATATTCAGAAATGAAAGTGTACAAGCTTTGTTTACAGGATGGGGCACTACATCACAGGAAGCAGAAGAGGGCTGTGGAAATTGTTGCAAATAATCAATTATCCATGAATTCTTAAAATGAATTTGTGGCTAAAAAGGCTAATATGATAATCAGAAATACAGAGATGAGGTCTGGAAATGGGAAGGAGATATTCTGTCTGTGTAAGGCAGAAGTAGGGCCACTGTTGTAGTGACCACTGCAGTGGATAGAGAAGCCAAGGGAGGAATAGTTGAATCTTTACATAAGACACATTTATTCCATGATTATTTCATGATGGATTACCCTAGAAAAATAGCTTCCAAACACATTTCCATGAAACAGCAGAAGATCGTGAAACTCCTCTGCTGGATCCTCCCTCAAGTCATGTTTTCTGGATTAGGTTCCAGGGGAAAACAGTAGGGGTTGCAGCTTTCTGAGGCAAGTTTCATGTTGGATACCTGCCTGTGCGCTGTGACGTGCTGCCTTGGCTAATAAATCGTGACCTGTGTGGTTATACTGGTCAAATGCTTTCTCAGCCAGAACAATTCCCAGAAAATCAGCGGACCCTTTTCACAGTGCCCATCTGACAAGCACCAGGAAACACACAGATGGTTTAGATATAAAAAAGAATGCTGCATCAATGCTGAATGTGTGAAATGTTTCAATTATTCCTAAAATATTTTTAACGTGTTCCAGATTTATCAGGCAAAATGTTTAGGAAGTAATTGGAGTTTATTCTGCTTTTCATTTTAGTGTCGTATATTATAATAAACACATGTTCAAAGTACACTTTAGGTATCACCAAATATTTATAAAATGTCTATAGGTGGAAATTCCAAGGTCAATACAGTAGCTTCATTTTCCTGTTTGTTTACAGGAAAATCAATCACTAAAACCTATGGCTTTTTGGCAGTCAGAATCCTTTTGCACCTGCAGAGATAGTGGAGAACCTATTTGGTTTACTTACAAATATGATTAAACCTTCTTTGATTGCAAAAGTTCAGTTTAATTCACCCTTATATTATTGCCTAGAGTAATAAAAAACTTCTAATGGCCTTTCCAAAAAGATATGTGTGTCTGATGCTTAGTATCTGATCACTTTACTGGCATTTGCCCATTAAATGGCAAAATTGATGTCTATCCCAAGTAATGCTATTTAACAAAAGGAAAAATGCTATTTAAGAAAAAGGAAAATGGTATCATCTTCCCTGAGGTATACTTGGGGCTTTTGCAATGAAAACTAATTGATCTGTTGCAAGCTTTGCTACCTGTATTGAGAAATACTAGCAAGGCTTAGAAACACTGCCTACCAGGGAAACCTTGCCACTGGTTTTAAGACAAAACCAGGCTGCTTTCTGCTGATTGTCTTGATGTCCCTGGAGATTTCGGGGAAGAAAACAGCAACACATTTTCCTAGCCTGGAGTCTGGAAAATTTTGCACTTTGCAGTTTCCCAGTTATGGTAAGTGAGCTCATTTTATTTTGATGGTGAGGCTTTTTGTATTTTATTTAGTTTACTTGTTTGGTTTTGGGGGGTTTTTTGGGATTTTTTTGTATAATTACATCTAAAGTTCCAGCCAACCAAATCTCCTTGAGACAGGAAAGTCTTGCATTGACTAAGACACAGCAAGGATTCTGTGCATTTCTGGCAAGACTGACCTATTTGCTTCCATCCTTGCCCCAGCTGTCAGGCTTGTTTAGACAGGCTTGTTTTCCTTTTCAGCTCAGTGAGTAGTTGTAGCAGTGGTGGGATGAGAAGAAGGATGTATGCTGCTCTGGGAGCTGAGCTCTTTCTTGGTGCAGACGCCCTTGCAGTGCCAGATTAGCAAAGAAGCATCTGGTGCCATCCACAGAAATAGCTTCAAACACATCATTGACCCACAAATCCCACATTGTTACAAAATGCCATCACAGACAAACTTAGTCACATAGTGTCCTGTTTCCAACTACAAATACAAGGTTGTGTGGTTTCAACAGGTGGTAGAGAACTCAAGAAAACACTGTGAAAAATCAAAGCTTTGAGGGTTTCCTTCTTGGCTGATCCCCTCCATCCCCATACACCCCATCCCTAAAAAAAAATTTTGTAAAACTAACTCCAATACCAAGCAAAATCTAGACATTCTGGGCAGACTCTCTCCTGCTGCTAAGTAAATACTGTCATTTCTTAAAGAAGAATGATTTCCTCAATTACAGTTTTCATTAAAACCCTCTAATTTTACAAATGCTGTTCTGAAATATCTTTTTGATCTTCTCTACACATATATTTTATATATTTAATCTGCTGGAAGTTCTTTATTGTCAGCCTTTTCTCATCCTCCTTTGTACACCGCTTCTGCAGGCTGGGAAGTAAGGAGAGCTGGGAACGGCAAACGACTTGTGACACTGGGAAGATGTTACACCTGAGGTTAGAAACAGACTATAGCCATGAGGACCTGAGAGTTCTTGTTCACTTTGCATCACTCACAGACAATAATGGCAAAAGCTGTAAAACAGCATTTCAGAAAAAGGAGGTCAGTGAAACAGAACAGCCGTTGGGTTCATTTCTCAATGTTAATAACTCCAGACTCCAGCCCATGATGCCAACAGGTGCAATGCACATTGAGGATGACTGTGTGAAAGCTAGTGACAAATTAGTGCAAAGTTTACTATAGATAGATCTTTTTCACCCTTTTGTGTTATAGTTTATCTTCTAGAATAAAGACGGTTATATATGTACATTATGAAGCAGTGTAATCAAGATGCGGTAAAGTGTTTCAGACATAATTCAGGAACTTAAAGTCAGATAAACTTATAAAGCAGATCTTGCTGGGGTTTTTTTCAATTTCTATTTTCTACATCTATATAGATTAAGACAAACTATTGCAGGGCCATGGGCTAAAATTAGTTTTAAACAAATCTCAGCCTAAATTAAGAAAATCAAGAATTTGGCTACAGAATAACAACAGTTTGAATTGCACAGATCCATCCTATGTGAAAGAAAAGCAGGTTCAAGGGCTTGGCTGCTAGTTTTTTGCCCTTGGGAATCCTGTTTCCAGTCTAGCTTCAGCAAAGATTTCCAGTGGGACCTCAGACGTGCAATTCGGAATACGACTAATCTGACGAAGCTCCAGCAACCAAAATTCCAGGTGTCTGAGAATGAGTATGAGTTTTGTCTGCATTTAAACAGAAAGAGGTCGCTCCATAAATGCCTGGCTCCTCATTTTCAGGTGACATAAGTTAGACATGGTGAATCTGGGGTTGAGAGCTCAGTTACAGAAGCAGCCAGAGCGATAGCAGTGTAGACATCTCCTACAGGATAAATCGTCTTAAACTCTTCTGCTGAGCACTGCAGCAGAACTACATGCATACATAGATGCACATATATATGTATATGTACATATATATACATGTGAAAGTCCGTATGTGTGTATAGACACTTGTGTGCAGGGTCTGAAAAAGGGAACAGCCTAATTGTCCTCCATTCAAAGCTGCATCCAAATACCTCAGACAATAGAAACAATTTGTATGAGCAAAAATTAGTTACATGTTTTCTAATTGTGGGCTCGGGCATTTAATACAGCCTTTAGTGTAATGCTTCTAAACACCCATATGTTTACTAACTGCACCCTGCTGGGACTCACATTAACACTTAGTAAATAGACTATTCAGAAAATGGCATGGCAAGAGTTACACCTCCAAGTAATATTCTATAGAGCTGCATACAAATTGTAACCACATTTTCATAAGTGATAAAATTTTTTATCCTCTTCTGAAAAATAAATGCCATGAAAGCCAATGCAGTTCACAATAACAAAGGAAAGGAAGGATATAGCTAGTCGGGATTCAAAAGGTTTTGATTTTGCTTTGTCAAGTTGGACACTTGTATGGGAAATGGCCACCTAAATACCTTTGTGGGTCTGGCAAGAAGTTCTCAGCCACAAAGTAAGGACAAGGAAATGGAAGAAAATTCAAAATTGCTAATGTGTGGTTCTACTTGAAGGACTAGTTAAGTGAAACTGGCACCGCTAAGAAGCTGGTGAGATTCCTGAGCTTATTCCATCTGCCTTGCTTGTTTAAATGATGAAAAGCCCTTCTTTTGAGGCCAGTTTTAACTACACCAGCATGAAAAAGATGTTCCAGGTTCCAGCTCATTTCACTCATGTGGCCCCTTTCACTTGCAGGGCTGTGACGGAGAGTTTTGCTCCTTCAGCAAAGTCTTTATCCCTGCTAATGCAAACTAGGGAAAGAAAGAGGGAATGTTAGGGGGAAAAAAAGAAAAAAAGACTGGATTTTTCAAACACAAGGTTTTGAAAAAGAATATCTTCTGTGAACAAACCACTTTAAAAGAACAGCAGTGATGTAACTAAGAAAATATGGAAAGGGAAAAGTTACAAAAACTCAAATGTTCCTTCTTTTCCATTCTTACATATTTCAAAGGGTTAAAAACCTCAAATCATATAAGCAAAATACCCCAAAGCATGGCTTTGATTAAAAAGGAATTTTTTAAAAAAGAAGAAATGGAAGGTTTCTTTGTGCATATATTCCCACTTTCAGTTGTTGCTGCATTAAAATGAGAGCTGAGAATGATTTTTCAGTTCAATTTTCTCAGTCAGCAAGAATCTGGCCACTTTGAGACAAATCTGAACAAAGAAAAAGTTATGTGGAACAGACTCCTCACATGATGGGAAAGCTGGTCCATGATACCTGTTCCCAACACAAACAGGGACTTTCTGGATTCCAGGCAGCCCTGTTACTATCGGTTATTACTGTTGTATCCTTTTTTCCTAGTAATATGTATGAATGAAATCCAGGGATGCTGTTTATAAAATCTTTTATAAAAACAGTATGACATACTAGAAGAAAAGAAGGGCAGAGTGGAGAAGGGAAACAGAAACATCTCTCAAGATATTTTCCTGAAATAAAACAGGAAATCATTGCTTTTTTGTCTAGAAAAGAGATATCCCTTTAGTCAGAATTATAATAGGTGTATTTGGAAAGAGTATGAACACTTAGGTATATTGGTGCATACTTAGGTGGACAATTTGTGAATAATTAGTCTGTCATCTCTCTGCTTCAAAATTTCTTCCAGCCTCTAAAATCCCTGCCACTGCCCAATCTGCTAGTCTGAAAATGTGGGCCAAACTCTTTTTTGGATGAAGCAGCTCACGTTTTTTTGCAAAAGCCTGCATTAGAAAATGAAAACCACACTAGAAGTGAGTAGTTCCTAAAGTTTCTTTACGTCTTGTTTAAACCCTTTCCTCAACTGCTCCTAGAAACAGTCATACCTCTATTGACAAATTGCAGTAAGGTGGAGCAGAAGTGCCTGCTCCAGAACCAACTCGCAAGTCATGGACAGCCTCTGCAAACTTTGGATCATGATCCTTGAGTCTGAGCTCAAGACAATTCGTTCATCATTCTTCCATAATAGCTAGAGACCATACAGCAGGTAAGAGAAGAACAGCCTCACCTTCCTGATAACCCTTTCTTTTGGGCAAAAGTGTGATTCCAGTTTCACAACCTGTCAAATCATAGTGCTCCTCAAAACTGGCAAAGCAAGGAATTAACGTATTGCCATGAGATGCCTTTATGTATCATTTCTGCAGCATCTCTGATGGTGCAAGTTAATGAAGCTGCTTCTTTGGGGTCTCAGAAAGGGAACTTTCAACTTGGAGCTGCACTAGTGGGAAACAATTCTCAGGCCAACCCTGCCTTTACGCTGTGGGTGATCGCCAATCACTTCCAGGTGCTGCTCACCAAGTACAGCACGTCCCAAACTTCTCAAGTCTGAGTTGATGCCATTCTCAGACTTTCCACCACTTGAATAAAGCTGGAAGTTAGCTGTGCTACAGAGAGCTGTGCTTGCACATGGGAACAGTCATTTTGTCACCAGCCTCACTATGCTTTGGCATTTGACCTACTCTCCTGTTCACTATTCTTCCCATCTTTCCTTCTGATTTTATACCACCACCCCCCAGGAGTCTTTGGCAATGTATTTCATAGCAGAAGAGTTCTGGAGTGTGGTGCCAATGCATAAGATAGCATCAGGCATCAACCTGCCATTGCAGCCTGGTTTTGGAAAATAGCGATGTGCAGCTCCATGTATTCAGCAGCAGCTCCTTCACTTCCAGCTCTGCAAAGGTAACTTCTGCTCCTCAGCCAAAGTGGGGGCCTTCTCCCTATGGTCAGTACAGATGGATGCTTTTGGAGGCTCCCAGGAAGCCAGTTATGACGCCAAAATGGGTGTCCTTTCTCTCTATATTGACAGTGCTGGAAACTCTGACACATCAGAGCTTCTTTATAAGGACTTTTGGGTTGTGTTAGGAAGGAGCAGGAAGTTTTGCTCCTCTGGGCAGTCTCTAGCCAGTGTGGCTGGGATGGCTTTGGTTTCCTTAAAAATTAGGATGATGGGAGGCAGAGTTCAGATTTTCCAGCCCTGTTTGATCATTCTCACCAGTGGTTAAGTGGTTACACTTTTAGTCTTTTTAGTTCTTATAACTAAGAAATAAACATGGCTTTGAGCACTAGCATGGGATTGTCCAGCTTGCATAGCTGCTGGCAGGCTCTCCTCCAGGCTGGGGCTGATGTCAACCCACCTTCTTCCAGACAATGCCAAGCCCTGCTCAAAGGACTCTCACAGGCCTGGGACTACTTCCACTGTCCTGCCATCTTTTGGGGGATATAAGAGTACCTGCATGGATGTGAAATGTGGTAGCCACATATCTTACAGCAAAGAAAAGGCTCTGGTCCATATGCTGGCATAACCTTTGGGTGCCTAGAAGCAGTTGAAGGATGGTCCCTTCCAAAAATGTACTGCAGTTTAGTAGTGAGAGGACTGTGTCTTCCATGGGAATGTGGCAGTTCAACCCATGGTCCTTCCATCCAGGCTCAGCAATTTGTGAAAATGCCTTTTGACTCCTCCCCAATACTGACTGTGCAAATGCTCTTTGACAATCTGGCAAGGATTACATCAAGCAGGGGAAAAAATGAAGGGGATATAAGAGCATAGAAAGCAGTGCAGCCTTCCTTGTGCTGTGACAATTTCTTAACTTGGAGAGAGACAGTGTTTGCAATTTTCACAAGGAATTAGTCTAATTTATCTGAAGATCTGCTTGTGATTTGTGGGAGATGCTTGTTAAAGCTGATATAAAAGGTAATGCTAGGATTTAATCCTCAGGGCTTTAGCAAATAACCACTATCTTTTAATAGGAAGTGGGTGGCATGTTGGTTGTCAACTCTAATTTCTCCTCTAGACTGAAAGCCTTCTCCATACTTTTTCTATTATCCTGTACTGCTAACTTCTTCAAGGATACAGGATCTGCCCTGTACATGGGATAAAACCAGAAGGTAGAAACTTTAACAGAGATTCACCACGTTTCAAGAGAGTATATGGGAAAGCATCAAAGTGGGGGACAAAGTTAGCATTGAAAAGATGCTCTCAGAACACCCATTGCTCCTGTGGTTTGTGCCTTATGCTCTTTTCCAAGAGATCTGGATTTGATGTATTGTCCTTTGCTTTCTGGGGCAAAGAAAACTCTGAGCCCTTTGAGAGTGGGGAGGGGTATTAAATAAGGAAAGAAAGGACCTACGGCAAAGATCAGAAAGGAAAAAAACAATACACAGAAAAACCAACAGAACTGAGAAGATTCAACCCTACAGTACCTAACAATTTTTAAAGGCATAAGTTTGTCCAATGTGTTGTTTATTCATCCAAATTATTTTAATGATGAACAGCTTTAAAATTGGAGTAGAATGCTAATTCATACTTTGTGTGTGGAATAAATGATAGGCAGCTGTGGGCCAGGGGGCCACTGGGAGCTTTCTGGCAACACAGGCTGTACATGCAAAAGAACATAACTCAGGGTCTCTGGTAGAAACAAGAAAATATATATTGCAAATTAAGTAGTTCTTCATACCACTTAATGAAAGCTATGTGCATGTGACATTGCTGTTGTCATGCAGTGATCAATTTGATGTGAATTTGGCATGTACTTAACACTGGGGAAGTCTTTCTGTGCTATTCAAATACTTTTGAATATAGGATCAGCAGTGGACTACAGCTTTTCACCAGTCAGGTGATAGGCTGGTAAATTATTTTTGGAGATACCTTGAGAAGCAGAAAAAATGAAGGGTGCTCATTTCACTGTGCCACTGAATTGAAATACTGGGATGGATCCACCCATGCTTGGAGGGTCAGCCAAGGGCAGTCTGATCCATCTCAGCTTGCCCAAGAATAGAAGGCTAGTTCTTGCATCTTCTGGTTTTAGCTGGGGTAGAGTTAATTTTCTTCATAGGGACTGGCAGGGGGCTATGTTTTGGATTTCTGCTGAACACAGTGATGATGATGTGGAGATATTTTTGTTATTGCTGAGCAGGGTTTACACAGAGCCAAGGCCTTTTCTGATTTTTTTGCTGCCAGGCTGGGGAGGGGACTGAGGGTGCTTGGGAGGCTGGGAGAAGACACAGATGGGACAGGTGACCCAAACAGACCAAAGGGACACTCCAGACCATAGAACATCATGCTTGGCACATAAAGGGAGGGAAGAAGGAAGAAGGGGAGAATGTATCTTGTCTTCCCAAGTAACCACTACACAGTCCATGATGGGGCCCTGCACTCCTGGAGATGGCTGAACACCTGCCTGCCCATGGAAAACAGTAAATTAATTCGTTGTTTTGCTTTGCTTGCTTGTGTGTGCAGCTTTTGCTTTCTCTATTAAACTGTCTTGATCTCAATCCGCAAGTTCTCTGGCTTTTACCCTTCTGATTCTCTCCTCAGTCTCACTGGTGGGAGAGTGAGTGGCTGTGTGGGGCTTGTCTGCTGCTGGAAATGAACCACAGCAATGCAGATGTTTCCACATCTCTGTGCACAAGCAAGACAGGAGGTAGAGACTTGGTTTGCTGTCAGCATGGTCTTGAAAGCAGCACATGTGTCACAGTGCCACAGAGGTGAGGGCCAGAGGATCTCTGCTATGGGCTACAGCTACCCACAGTCACAGTTAGTGCTGGAGATCTAGAGAGGGTGCCTCATTTTCTACACCAACAGCGTATCTACCTCACCTACACAAAAACGATATTGAAAACAGTACGTGCTTCCAAACAATAAAATGCAAGTCCAAGAGCATCTTGCATGAGCCTGAACACGGGCAGAAAAACACCACTAAACATCAGCAGCAGAAAGTCCAGCTCCAGTTTGAATGACACAGGTAAATGCAAGAGCAGACTGTGAATGACTGTGGGTTCAGGCTCTGGTTTTGTAACACGTGTGTAAAAGGAGAACTGTTTGCATAGGCTAGTGTGAAAGTTTGCCAGTTGACTGGGCCAGGTGGGTTGCTTGATTGGGAAAGGGATTGAATGTGAGGAATGCGAACCAATATCTAATAAACTAAGTGATGGGCAGGAGATAGAATATCAATTGAAAAAAAACATATTTTAAATCTTAGAATAAATCTTAATTCTAAAATTAATTCAGGAAACCCTGACAGACACCAAAATAACCATGGACTCCCTGGCACTTTTTGTTAGAATTATTAAAATACCTTGGTAGTTATTTCTGGATTGAACAGTAACTGAGCACTAATGTCCAATGCCAGTCAAACCCTGATCTCCTGTACAGTTGAAACCCAACTCTATATCCATACCCAAGAACAGGCCATTGAGGAATGTCAGACTACATCTGAATACAGAAGATGGAGACTGATATTAATATCCCCAAACCTACAAGTACCACCTTGATTCAGCAACATCTCCAACTCCTGGCTCAATGGCAAGTGAAAGTTTGACTTTAACCCCAAACCAACACATGTCTTGAAGACTTGTCCTATCTCCAGCTCTGTTGTGTTTGTGATCAGTGACTGTCAGGCTCAAAGTTGCTCTCAGCTAGATAGTTCTTTTCAGCTGCAATGCTAAAACCTGATCAAGAAACCCTTGTAATCCAGGACAAATGCCCACAACTGGGTTCGCAGCAAGAAGTAGAATTAGAAATGGGGTATAGGCCAACATAAGGATGTTTGATGGCTCTTGGAAAAGATTCCTATCCAAGTATGGGATTAACATGATGGGGCCATGCATCTGTGTATTGAAAACACAGAGCTCACTGCTCTTTACTGAAGACAGCTGTTCTATCTTGTATAACATCTATTTTGGATTTTGAGTTGAAGTGTGAAGCATGCACCGGATCTAATAAGGGTTACCTAGGATTACAACCATTGCTATATGTATTTTACTTCAGGATTGATGTCAGGGTGATGTATTAAAAAATCCTGGTGACAGATGTTTGTGTTTTTGAGCAACCAAATTTCAGTTAGTTTGGTACTATACATGTCACTTGGGCTAGTTGCTAGGAAGTCTCAGAATGAGATTAAGAGTTTAGGATAAAGTTGCCATTTGGCTCATGGACTTGCATTCCTCTTTTGTAAAGAAGAGCACTGCTTGTGCTGATTGAAGCATACTAATTAAGTGCAAATGTTTCACATTGACTGGTTGTTAAATTTTGGTGTGTACAGACACAATTGGATAACATTTACCGAATATTTATTATTATTGCATATTATTATTTATTATTACTGTTATTTTTATTATTGTTAACTTTGCTGTGGACTATATTTGGGTTTTTGTAATACAAACTAAAATATACAAGCCAAGAGACAAAGAAGGAGGGGGAGAGGAGGTCAAATCCCACAGCACTGGGAGCTGCTTCCCATGAGGCCCTGTCCTGACAACAGTGCCAGGATTTGCAGGTGCAGACCCCTGAAAATAACAGCAGAAAAACAACAGCAGAAAAACAATTAAGGAGAAGTACAGCCAAAGAGAGCCCAGAAAACACTGCCTCATCATTGGGAGAAGGTTTTGGAGCTGCAGACCACAGGCTCCCAACATTACACAGGCTAAGGCAATGGGGGTACTTAAGGCACAGTGCAGCTCACATGCAAGACAAGCACTGTTTTGTAGCAGGGTGACAAGTCCTGGAAGTTTCTATCCATCTCCCTGAGGGCTCCCAAGCCTTTACAAGAGCAGCCTGTCAATAAGGGACATAAACAGCTGTTCCCTGCAGCAGGCGGGTGACGGTGCTTGGGGTCTGTGATGGGTCAGAAACAGTTCGTTTGCGTAGATGGAGGCTTTTATGGACTGCGCCTGCCTCGCTAAGATGTAGGTGTTCCCAGTCCCAAAAGGCTTCTTCAGCACTTAGCCCTGAGCCTGACAGGCGTCACTGCTCCTGGCCAAAGGAGAGGCTGGATTTGGGCGTCTCAGTCAGACTGGAATCACTCAGTGAGTTACGTCTAGGGATCACTGATGTTTTATTTCCAGGTGTGTCAGGGAGCAAAAAGTCATAATTTTTTTTTTTCTTTTCCAGGCAGGGTGTGACATAGTATGTTCATGGCTGCTTAGCTAAAAACAACATGAGACCCAATTCTACTCCTTAGGTATTTGCTGTGAAACAGATATGATAGCAAGTCAGAATGAAATGGAAAATGACCACTTGCCCTCCTCTGAATATGACGTCAGGCACTATTCACTCACACATGCAATTACTGATTTCATGCTATTATTCCATTGTGTTAGAAGGATTCTTTGAAACTTATAACAGATCTTTACCAGTAATTTAAGCTAGCTACCAGTCTCCATCCTGGTTACTGCATATCTACTGCCAAGACAGTGTTTTGGTAACAGTTAATAATCATCTGTCTGGACTACCTCACCATAAACATTACAGGGTTTCATCACTCATGTTTTATTTAATTCTGCTTGTCATCAAGGTCTATTATTGGAGCCTTACAATTTTGTTCAAGAGAGCTGATTTTTACTACTGTTGAAAGCTCCTCTACATACTTTTTGCACTTTATTCTCCTGAGCTGGGATCCTTTCCTTTTGGATCTCAGGTTGACATAAGATGTTTATTCAAATAAATTCATTAGATGATTGACAACATATAGGAGTCCCTGGTGGAATATGCTTGAGGTGTCAGGGGGAAAAAGAGGAAAATTCAGGAGGTTAATAAATTACTTGTGCTAAATGTAACCACCTGTCTTTGATTCTACATCCCTTGTTCCCACCCTGAAAAGGTGCAAGAGCTACACCCAGCCGAAGAAGGTATAAACTGAAATCGTTATTTTCCATGCACATCATCCTCTGATCATTGCCTTGGTTTTTGTCCTGTAGTGACCTCGTACACTTAGCCTGAAAGCATGCAGCATAAATGAAACAGATAGCTGCCTGGAACAAGCAAAATGGTTAAAATGGTCAAAGATTAAAATGGGAATAATGAAGAAATAGTCCTTTCAAGCATTGCCATTGGACAGAGTCTTAGGCAGGACTCACATAAAGCAAGCACTTCAGGCCCTGTAATGAGGAGTGATGGCCCCACCACTCACACACCTTTGCTCTGCTTTTTCTCTGTCTCCTGGCTTTACTTTTCCTCTGTTGCCAGGAGGAAAGGCTGTAAGGGAAAGTCTGGCAGCAAGCAGAGCATTCAGGCTGTGCTCCTGAAGGGTGCCGGAAGACAGAAGGAAGGTTTCTATGCCAAGGAATGCATGTTTGTGCACAGCAAACCAGCTCCAAACTGAAAGAGTCCAGAACAGGCAGTTGCTGGGTTGGAATGAGCCCCCTGCATACCACTAGCCCCAGAAATCCAGGAATTGAATGTGTTTTGATCAGAAATTCCCTTGTAGACCTGAGAATCCTCTCATCATCAAAGCTTGCTCGGAGCTGCTGCTTCTTGAAAAAACGGGTTAGACAAACCAGTATTTTTCTGCTAGAACAAATAAAATCTCTCCTTGCCCTTCAGTATGCAAGCCAGCAGTGAAATATGCTTGAACAAAGACAAAACAGGCATTTCTTTAAAGTCAATAGCAGATGCTCCAGTGAGCATGTTTTTACATCCAGTCTCTCAGCACACTGACGTAGCCAGGCCTAGGCAAATGTGCTTGAACTGTGTTCAGGCATCACCTCAGTTCTCCTCTGCAAGACATGCAGTCACATCACTATAGCTCAAAGCCTGAAAGAGTAATTCCTGCTCCGTGTGTGTGCATAATCAACTCAAACCCAGTGCAGTGCTACGCCATGGCCGCTATGTGGCCAAAACTGATGGGCTTTTGGTTTGCTCCAGGAGAAAGTGGAGCAGAAGCACAACATTCGGTACTTGTTCATGTAGGAACCTCCCACCCTGAGGCTCTTGAATGTGTTTTGCCAACAGAAACAAACAACTTTTCTCTTTATACCACAGTTCTTCCTGTATGTCCTGTGATTTTGTCTTTTCCTTATTGTTCCTGACCTTTCTCAGATTCAAACCTGCAACTCCAAGCACTGTGCTTGGTGTAATATCTGATTATAATCCAGCACCTTTCCTCTCTTTTCCCTCTCTTCTGAAGGATGCATCCTAGGACTGGACACAGCTGTGTTTTGGCCACATATAGCAGTGAAACTCCATGCTCAAGGTGTATTCTCGACTTCAGATAATCTGAGAAAATTAACTTGGTGAACATTGCTCCCTGTAGAAGAGAGCCTGCAACCTTCATCATTTGCCATGGTCTTTTGAAATTATAGTCCTCTCCTCCAGAGAGGGCACAGAAAACTCACTTATGCCAGACTGTGAGCAAGTGTGTTTGTGGATAACCCACCAGGCATTCTTCTCTTTGGCCATTCCTAGGGCTAGGAGGCTGATATGATGTCCGTGACTGCACCCCAGTCACAACATGGTAAAAAAAATTCACCTCTTCTCTTTTGCATATCCTGCCCAGCTTGACCAGCTGAAGGAAGTCCTTTCTTCTGAATACTTGAGGACACCAAGGCAGATTGATTGTCTTGCTGTATATTCTCCTTTTCTTCTGGTTAGAAGGAAGGTTTCTCCAGGAGGGCAGATGACAGCGACCAGTACCTCTGCCAGGATTTATTTCTACTGCTTTGCTTAGGGAGCTGGGGAACCCCAAGAAGCATTAAAAGGTGGTTAAGAGGGCAGAGAAGAGGAAGGGAATCCGGGGCTCTAAAGAGTCATCTTCCTCCCTTCAGTGGCTGGACCCAGAGATTTTCAGGGAGATGTCCTTTGCACCTCTGTGTGTGCTCTTACCATTTTCCTCTCACCGTCATTATCCCCCATTCCCACTACCCCCTGCCTTGGAAAGAGAAAGGCAGGAAGAAACCTGGCAAAGGCAAGCACAGGCAGAACAGCTGCAGGAGCAGCTGGGTGAGATGCCAGAGTATTTTGCACAGTTTTTGCTGGCCATATTCAGCTTTTCCTTGCTGTTTGCTCCAAAGCTCATCTCCCCCTCCTGCCCACAGCTCTTCATCTCAGCTTCATTCCTTTAGGCCCCTGGCTCCTGCTGCCTTGTTTCTCCTCTCCTGGCTGGGCCAGCCTCTCTTGTTCCATTCCCTCCTCCCTCCCCCTGCTGCTTGCCCTGCCTATGAGTTCCCTGTCACTCAGAGAGCCACACAGAACCTGGCACACTGGGGTCCCTTTTCAGGCACTGCTGTAATAACAACCACAGAATCACATTGTGCTTATATCTTTACTAGTTTATACAGGAATATACAGTGGTGTTTTACAAGGCTATAAAATATATATCTTAAAGGAAACAAGCACAGGAAAACAGGAGAAGTGGGGCCAGATCAGCTGATGTAAATAAAGGCTGCATTGAATTAAATAGAACTGCAACTATTTACAGCAGCTGTAGGACCTGACCTGTGGCCCCTTCCCAAAGCAGGGACTTGCTCCAGCCTCCCGCCTCCGTTATGGCAGAAAGCGAACCGAGCCCCCTGTGCCCACCCACTGGAGAGGGATGCTGCCTGGGAGGAGGAGGTGCATCCTTGCTCCAGTCCACCTGGTGGTGAGACACAGCCGTGTGGCAGCTGAAGGTGGTGATGCTGACAGCCAGGCTGCTGTCTTGTGCCTGGTGATGAGGCAGGAACACATCCTCCCCTGCCCATCGCCTGTGCCTTGCCATGGAGCAGCTGCAGTTCCTCTGGAGCTGGGCAGGATTCACAGCAGAGTCATCAAACAGTAGCATTTCAGGTCTCTAGAAACTACATGTGAGGTCAGATCAAATCCAGCTTTGATTTCTAGGTGCTGGAAAGAAAACAGGGAAAATCATTTGGCAAAGGTCAAACCTTGTATTTTTACATTTTTTGGTTTGATGAGAAGCTGAATTCAGTTCAATTTTACCTGAAACAAGTAAAACTCTCTATTCAGCCACTAAAACGATAAACTTGTGTCTCTGTAGAACTTTCTGGATTACATACACAACATGTGCAGTAGAGCACATTTTATTTTTCCAGGTTCTGATTATTTTCAAAAATAAAAATTCCAACAGCAGTTTTGAGGAGTGATGGTATCCCACTGAGGCATCAGAATGACATGAATTTTTATCTCTGGCAAACTGCTGTATTGAATACTTACAGAATCCAGTTATATGAATAAAACAAAAAGACTAACTCAGTAGAACTAAATTAAGAAAACGGATAAAGCTATTATTGTGTCTTTTTTTTTCTGAGGACTTTTCAGAAGTAAGGGAGGTTTTCTCCATAGGAATGCAGTTCTGTGAGAAGGGCCCATGGGTAGGAAGTGCCAACTTTATCCTCAACCAGACTGTCTCAGTTGCCATGAGTCATTTACAAAGGTCAGTATCTACAAAATAATGCCTTACAATAAAACACCTGTATAAAATTTTAATTTTGAAAATAATCTAGATGTCAAATAATAGGACCAGCTAGTGTTTCCTTCTATGCTGAAATAAAATACTTGGAGAACTGCACTGATACACTTTAAAATCTCTTTCGTCACATCTCTTCTGGGAAAACTGTAGATTTCAATGGTTCTCCATTCCATTAAAAGAAAACACCCAAAAAACAAGGTAAAAAAACCCCAAACCCTTCCAACCAACTGTAAAGAAAAAGCGTAAAGCTATCTCAGCGCAGCAGTCAGCTTCCTGAGACAGCCACGGAAGGGCGATGAAAGGAGGTCATGTGTGGAGCAGCTCTTCCAGCTCACATCTCCAGCGGCTGCAGTGGTGCTCACCTTGGCCGGGATACAGAGGGTTTGCATCCTCGGGATGCTCCCCGGCAGACCAGCCATTCACACCTGCGCAGCAGGGCTGCAAAGTCCTGCCAAAGCACCACGGCAGGTTTCTGCTCTGGGGACAAAACAAAACCAAATCAGGCCTAGAAATGTTCAGGTTTGGATTTCCAAGGATCTTTAATTCTGGTTTCCAAGACTGTAAACACGCAGTGATTAACAGTCTGGAAGCACTCACCATTTCCCCCATGGCCTGAGCCTTAATGGCAATCCTAGGGAGGGAGGATGATGGGCTAAATCCCATCTTTTGTTGAAATCCATGAGAAATTACTTGCCAGCATGCATTGGAAGCGAATGCTGTGCTTTGGCTCTGCTGACGGGCTCTGCTCTTGGCTCTTGCAGAGCTGCACGCATCTGTGGCAGTGCAAAACTGCTTTCAAATGCTGCAAAACACACCTTTCAAATGAGCTGAATAGGCACATCAGAGAGAAGGAAGGAAGGAAAAACGTGCTAAGATGTGATTGCTAAATAAGAAATCAGCAAAGGCCCGTTTGGCACCGTGAGCACTTCTCCCTGCGATTTGGCAGGGCTGCCTACATGCTGCACAGGTGCAAATGACTTCTCCAGGGACAAAGCACTGCGAAACTGGGCCTCTTTTCCAGCAAAAGACAAGTAGGGAAATAAAACCTCTGGACCAAACCCTGCTCTCATTAACACTCCTGAATTCTACTGACTGAAAGCAAAACGCTCTCTTAGATCAAGCAAGAAAGTGTTTTAATATCTCATTTTCCTGGTTTCACCGGAAGGTACCAGCAGGTGTAGTCTCCTCCATGCTGAAGGAGACACTAACTTTTCTGGAGTAGTGAAGAAGAGTTTTGTTCACCATCTTGTTACCCGTGCTCTCTACATACCATTTAACTGTTCCAGACATTACTTGTGGTTTACATATTCCCTCCATCTCCACCTTGGCTTGCATACATACTAGGATACGTACATTGTGGTCCTGCTGCATCCCACCCCCTCCCTGGAGGTGGAGATGGAGTCAGTTTTCCAATATCAGGGGTGTCACTGACATCCAGCAGCTCTGGATCTTCCTTGACTCCTGTGTTTATGGTGCGGCAAATCCCCGGGCAGAGCTCAATCATGGGCGTTACAGCTGCATGGAGCTTTCTCACTGGTCTCATCATACAACAGAGAATACATTACAAACAAATACCTTTGTTTGCCTTTTGTTTGCAGGGAATACAGAAGGAAGCCTTGAGGAAGGATGTACCATATCATATCATACCAATAGGCAATTTTTCTTAGATATTAATTAAGAATTAAAAAGAAAAGGTGCTGATATTAGCCAAATCTACAAACCAGCAGTTTTTTACAATGTCTTGACACTTTTTTGTTTTGTTTTTTTTCTGGAAAAAACTGTTAAAGCAATTTGGATAAACCAATGTTTATCTAAATGTTCAAAGTGTGCAGAGGTCTTTGATATCAGAGCAATCCCTTTGTGGCCTGTCTTTTTGACATACACCCTGCTGGCCTTTACTTTGTATGCTGCAAACACTAGACTATATACTCAGATACAGATGAAGTCAATAAATATGTACTTTATTTAAAATTATGTCCCCTGCCCACAAACTGCTGATAAACATCACAGTCTTCCAGTCCTCTGTTTTTTATGTTTTATGTTGTTTCAGGAATTTACTGTATGTTTATTGAGCTACAAACTTGTTGGTTTTCTTCATTTTATAGATCAAATATATGGAGTTGTTATCATTTGATGGAAGCTTCTGTTATTACAGAAATATGAGGTTCTTACATAATTGCAAAAGAAAATTGTAGAAGATCAAGACAAAGAAGACATATTATGCGCTTTACTCAACTTCCACTTTCATCCCAGCTGTCTTTGCTTCAGTACTTTCCATTCTTTCAACACTTTTCTCCACATTATTCAGTTGTTCCCCTCTAATGTCACTCTGCTCTGACGACCCATTGGGCAATATATAATAAAAATTTATAAAATAAAAATGCATGCACCCAGCACCAGTGGGTTAAAACTGCACTACAATATGAGTATTATTCTACCAGCTTGATGAACTCATTTACAACTATGGTACAGGTGATAAAATTACAGAGCTGCAAATCCCTTTGGTCTTCTAGAGTCCTCTAGCTGATGTCATTTCTCACCAGGAATTAATATGTTATTTCTTACTAGAGAGCTGAGAAGTGCAGGGAAAGTAGATAGATATGATTATTAAATGCAGTGTGTGCAAGAGGGGAAAAGATGCTGAAGTCAAATATACACAAAAATTAATAGCTTTCCTGATCTGAGCTCATGTTTCTCATGCTCTTTGGATTACAGTAGGGTTACCCTTCTGGTGTCTGCACCCCAGGGATTCACATCTGTGTAAATGTGGTAATAGAAAAAGGCCCTCATGATGAATTCATGAATTGTTCTCATTGACACTAGTTGATACTTTTACTTGGACAAGTCTCCTTTGCAGGTGCACTGACCACACACTAATTGAAAGGATTATTTTCATAACTTTCTGTGCAGTCTGCAAGGCTTTCTGTGAAAAGCATAATTGTTTCAACCAGCTGCTTGGAGTTGTTTTTATTAATTTCTTTAAATCCAACAATGCTGGATCGGCATATTTGAGACTCTCCTCAAACTGCATAAGAGCATAAATAAAATTAGTGAATGTGGATCTTGTGTAGGAGTGAAATTTTTTTGCAAGTACAGAACTTCTGTGAGGAGGAAAATTGCTTTTGAAATGGACTTTTTCTCCCAGCCTCTTGCTATTTTTACCCTCATCCCCACAACAAATCTTTAATGTGCAGTATGTCTGCATGGCACCTGTTAGGATTAGCTGGGACCCAAGCAGACACGTTACAAGTCCATGCATTTGCACTGCCCAAAACATCTAATCCCAAGTTTAAGCTGTGTGAAGCTCCAGCCATAAAGGGTTCTTCAAGTAGTTTTATTCCCCTTTCTTGAGTGAAAGCCAGGTTTCTTACCATAAGACTGGCCATGAAAAGCCTCATGAACTCTGTCCTTAATTCATATAGCAAACAAACAGTATTAAAAAAGAGTCCATTACTTGGATGATCAATTACTTGGATGCCAACTTGGTACCTCCCTGCTCCTTTACTTGGGGGAAATTCTCAAGGTGTGGTATTTACTCTGGGCAAGCAGAGTAAAACCAGGCTGGGAACAATACACAATCTCCCAAAGATAGAGAGAAAGGATGAGAAGGTCTGTGAGTTCCACTCACTGCTCAGCCTCTCTTCCCACCTCAACTCAGCCCCTCAACATCTCAGGGACCAGAGGGTTTAGCTTTCATGTGAAAATCCCTGCAGCAGCAGATCAAGATTTACACAGGAAAGGGGATTCCAGTCCTACCTCCTTCTCTCAAGCCTTTAACAGAGAAGTCAAGGTGTAGCCTAGCTACAAGGTGAAGCCTGCTGTAGCCTAGCTGTCTGTACACTGCCTGCCTGTCCCAGCCCCTCTTCCACCTCCATTCCCACTCCCTTCCAGATGGGAGACTACAGCCAAGCCCTTCTCTTGTCTCACCCTTTCCTTCTGGGCATTCCACACACCCAGCCATTGAGTGGGCCTCCAAATACCCTCTGAGAGACCTGGTCACCCTCGATAATGGGAAAAGCACCCTGAGCCTCTTTCTTCCCTTACATTTCAGGTCTGGCTTGCATGAGCCACATGTCATGAGACTATAGAAATGCAGCACATGTCGTGAGACCTTTGGTGGCTGAGCATGTGCCCGGAGATTGACCTAAAAACTATCAGGAGAATGACATTGCTGAAGCAAAACCCAGAAAAGGTGCAAAATGGTGCTTTGGTGGCTGAAATACGATGCAGGAATTTCTGAGCAGACAGCACCCAAGATTTTGAGCTTTCTTAATGTAAAACACCCACATCAGCCTCTGTCACAACCTCACTAATAACACCTTTTCTCCTGTGGGAAAGTGCTTTTGTTGGGCAAACTTTGTGACTTCTCTCTTACTGTTGCTGTCTGAGACACAAGAAAACCAACACATATGTTTAAAAACCAGGCAATGAGCCTTGCAAAACCAATTCTCAGAAATTACTATTAATATGCAAAAAAAAAAGGTAGGGTTTCCTAATTTTCTTGATTTGGACTCACCAGGGTGGGATATATATTTTTTACTTCTCTGCACCCATTAAAGACCAAAAAAAATTGTTTTGGAAAAAAAGATATGCAGGAATTAAAAATAAAAAAACAGCAAATATTTTGAGTATTTCCAGGAAAATAGCAAGCATTGGCAATACAGCTGGTCAAGAAAAAAAATGGAATTACCATTTCTGGGCATATTTTTACATGTTCAATCTTGTTTTCATTACAAATCAGAACAAAACTTAAATAGTTTAAATTTCATGGTATTTCATACCAAGAAGAAAAACACCTTTTTTTTTCAGACAGTGAAATCAGTGTTTTGATAACAGTCTCATGTAATTAAGTAAAGCTTGTACTAGTGTAGCAGAAGAGTTAACTCGGAGAAAATAGCTAATGGTCAAAGGAGACAGAGACTGTCTGCCAGAAATGTTTTGTCCAATACTTCAGCAGATGTCAAGGCAGCACATCTAAGATTACTTTGTCTCTTGTTTGAGCAGAGGATGGGCTTCTATGCCATCCTATGTCCTGCCTGCCACATCCCCACCTTCCTCCCTGGCCTACTTAGATGCTATTCCTTCCCTGACCTGTGTGGAAAACTCTCCCCACTCTGTGCCTCTACAAGTCCTGGGGACTAAGGACATGGCAAACAATCACTTAGCCATTGTGGTAACATTCAATTTTGCTGCAATGCTGGTCTGAGCAAAGTGCTCTTGTGTGGACGTATAGCCCAGGATTTGATGCACGCAGTTATGACTGCTAACTCTGATGCCATTCTTAAGGTGCAGATGAGTCTGGCCAGGGGTCCCAGCTATTCTCCTTTAGCCCTGGTGCTTCAACAGGAATCAGCACTTCTTCAGGCCATGAACAGCAAACCCTCCACAAAAACTTTTACTGTGTTCCCACCCTCTGCTGCTGCTCACTTCCCAGTGCTAGGTAGTGAATTGATCTCTGAGAAGCCCAGGCTGCAGCCTGTCTCAGAGCAGACATAGGTTTTCTTTGGCAAGAAACAAAAAAGCTTTCTGCACGGGGCCCCGCGTGGTTCAGCACGGCCAAGGGCTGCATTGTCCTGCAGTGCAGCTGAGGAGTGTCTCTTCTGTCTAAACAGGTTTGTAAATCAAATACTGCTTTATTCATGTTTGCTCTCACTGTAGCTTCATCATTCCTGATAATCACACTCAGCTCCAAAGTTTGCTCCTAAACTTCCCAGAAAAGTTATGTATTGCATTGTTTAAAAGCAGTGTATGTTATTCTACCAAATAAGGCAAAGATAAGACAGGATCTAGTCAGTAAAAAGCAGGGCCTAGTTGGTAGAAAGCAGGATCTAGTCAGTAATCAAAGCATTCCAAATACCTCCAAGATACGGAGAGCCTGGTAACATGACTTTCTGGTAACACTTTCATGGGTCTTATTTAGGAAATGTCAGGGGACGATGATGATACTCCTCCTACAGGGCTATCCTGGTACAGAATATGCTCCCAAGCAAGAGCTGCAAGGACATTCTCCAATGGATCCTCACTAAAGGGCCTCTCACAACTTGTCAGGATGGTTCTGCCTGTTGCCAGAAAGCCAACTGGGGCATGCAGGATGTGCCACTTGCTAGTGGTCCATGCACAATGTATGTGTAAAGCTGCTCATGTACGCAAGGGGCCTTCCCACAGCTATTAGGTTTTGTACCATAGGGTCTTACCTGAAGATTAGCACTTAAATCAATTTTTGTTCATAAACCCATTTATAACAAATAAAGCATGATTTACTTGCCCCGTAAGAAATCACTAAAGCCACGTTACTGTTACTATTTTTCCTAAATAAAAATAAATTTTCAATCTTGCCCTGCCTGATCCTACTAGTAAATAAGGGTGGCTAATGAGTGCTTTCCTGATAAGAGACAGCCCTTGTTAAACAGCCACTAAAAACACTCCTATCTAGACCACAGCTGCATCTGCTACAGCACGGGGTTCTTTTCATCTGTGATCCAAACCCCGCGTTCCTCGGCGAGACGAGACTCACTCTGCTGTTGGGTGGCACTTTGCCGGACTGAGAGCTGATTTGCCCACATGTTTGTCAAAGGCTGATCCTCAGCAGGTGGCATTTATTTGAAACCGGACATGGCAGGTGGTTTCAGCCTAGAAACACATTTTTGCAAAGATTCCAATTAAGTGTTTATAAGCTATTGGTTATATAAAACTGGAATCGGTGATGTTGGCAAGTTTTCTGTACTTTCTCTGTGTGCTAACAACTCGGCTTAACTTTTGTTTGTTGTTGTGAGGCTTTCAAGTGTGTGTCAAATATTAACATTTTAATTTGCAAGGAAATTAGTAGTTGGAAAACTATAATCCCTTACAAGTATGCATGCACACACATGTGGACACACTCAGTCCATTAAAATTACTTATGTTATTAAGTTTGTAATAAATCCTCAATGTGGAATGGCGCATGCTGAATCACTGAGGTACTTGACAAAGATCTGTTTTAAGGGTTACTCTGGGGCCCCAAATTCCATTTTCAAAAACAAGGCCCTATTTAACCTAATCAATGGGTTTTCTGTGATTCCACCCCCTTCGCGTCCCCCAGCAACTTTAATTAAGAGCTTTTGGGCAACATTAAAGGTTGCTATGAATTATTTTTAGCTATAGCTGTGAATTGCTATGGAAGCGCGTGGGCCACGGCTGGTGTTGGATCCTCCAGACCCAGCTGGAGGAGCAGGCACTTTTGGCTGTCACTGCTGGCAGGCAGGGGACATGCCACTCCAGGTTTATGCAGGGAAGGTCAGGGGCCAGACTTGGTACTGCCAAAGCATCTCGGGACAGCGGTGATGGTGTTGGCAGGCAGGAGCCCCATCCCCAAGGGTACAAGGTGGCCACAACGAGCCAGACTGCAGACAGCAGCCTTCCCCAGCTGCCAGGCTGGCAGGAGCAGGTTCAGCTCATGTGCTGAGCAGCCCAAGAAGTCTCCTTTTGTTTGTTTACGTTTTAATCAGGGCTTTCTGTGCTACATGTAAAGGAAGTAAAGGGACTGTTTGGTTTGTTGAGTTGGGTTGGTTTTGTTTTTCCAGGACAAATTACGATATCCATTCCTTTTTTTTCCAATTTTTTTCCTGATATTCTTTGAATGAGGAATGGGGGCATCCTGCCAGGACAAAGAGACTTGGCCAGAGTGCCAAAACTGCAATTACAGCTAAATGAAAAAAGCAAGAATGAAATGTATTTTATTCATTTCAGCTGTTATGTCTTAATGCAAAGAAATCACTTTGCACAGTTCTGTAACTGACACCAATTTCTAATCTCCAATACTATTAACTTCTAAATCCCCATTATAAAGAACATTGGCAGAATACCAGAGACTAGTGCAGCTAAATAAACTTAGTTGGACCTGGTGTTTTATTTTCTTTTTTCTGAAATGCTGAATAAAATCATTAAACTATTTTGTTAATTGCTGATAACATTTTGATTAGTTGGATTTCCTCTTTTGGCTGCCATAGACACATTCCTGGAGCATGAGCATGTTTGCCTTTGGGACAAACAAAAAAAAAAAAAAAAAAAAAAAAAGAAAGAGAGACCATTTTTTGAAATGACAAAATGTATTGTTATAGGATTAGAGACAGGATAGCTCCAGGATTATGCTGTATCGCTAACTCAATTTAAGAGGCCTACAAATTGAAACTAAATATTGAATAGCTGTAGGGAAAGGGCATTGTTAAGGAGTAATATCTGTGTGAAAACTTGATTGTTTCATCTCAGCTGGATTGAAACAGTTTTCTGACAACTCAGAGACCATCTCATACAAGTCAGAAAACCTTAAAATATTTATTTCTCCCTACCACTTCACTAAAATGTCACTGGAAAACCAATCCAAGTCTAAGATGTGCACAAATAAATATTAACTAAAAACAACCTTAACCAAAATGTTTCTACAAGTCAGGACGGGCTTAGAGCAAGGCTCCTGACTTGACATTATCATTCCAAAGGAATCTGCAAAACTGTCTTCTGCTAACCTTGACTTTAGTGATGTTCTAAACCAATGTAGCATCACTTCTCACTTCTATGCTACAAGATTTAATTGGGAGCTAAAACAGAGCCTTGCCAAGTGGGACAGTGGAAGTAATTACCAGATTTAGATATTCTGGCATCGTGGACAGAATTTCTTAAGCACAGGAAATGAATTATAGCAGAATATCCTTAGTCTCAAAAATTATTGGCAGGGAGGAAGAGAAGAACAATGCAGCCTTGGTTACATGCTGACGAGCTTTGGCTGATTTGCTGTGTTACCATTTTAGTCTGTGTGTGGCTATTTAATTTTTTTTCCTCAAGAGAGCTGAAGTTCTAACACCATCTAAGTCAGAGCTTGGAGAGCTTTTTTCTTTTTGTGTCCAAAGAACAGTTGGGTTCACAGAGGACTGAACAAAGGGAGAATATCAAGAAAATATGGGTTGCTCTTACTGGAGCATATGATCGTCCATGAATAAGAGCTTCTTGTGATATTAAAATGGGCTATAAAATCTCCTTCTTCTGTTTTGACTTTGCAGCCTGGCTGTACCTGTGTTCCGGTGTCTTTTAATAAATTCAGTGTTCATAAAAAACTCTTGACTTTGAAGCCATAGAGAAAAAGATCTGGATTTACCTCACCTAATTTGAGACATTTGCATGAGATCCCTTGGCATGGAGTGTGACACCAAAGGCTCCTTCAGTAATCCCTGCAGACAGACCAGCACATCCCTTCTTTCACGGTCTGAGTTGCCCTCTGACAGATCATCCATTTAGTAGGCAAGTCTCCTACCAGACTTACTACTTAGGTCCCAAAGCCAAGACCTTAAAATGGTTGAAGAGAACATAAGGCTAGGCCATAGGACAGAGTGGATGGACAGAGGAGCCTTGTGCCAGGGGGCCCAGTGGCTGAGTATTTTCCCTGTGGCTGTCGAGGCTACCAGAAGGGCTGACAATGTTGGTCACACACTGCAGACCCGTGACATGCTCAGAAAGGAGATAAGATTGCATCACCTTTACCAGCTGTCACAAATGGATCTCAGATGGTAATTTTCTACTGTACATACTGGCATTTTAAACAAAATATGATCCAAAATGACAGGCTCTATATGCCATTATCAATCCCCTAAGCCTGTTGTCTTACCAGCTGTGACATCATTAGCTGCACATCTGTCTCTAAACCAAAGGTGGTTTTCTAGCCTAACTCTTATCCCATGTCCACTCTGAATAAGCTCTGAATGAAAGATATTTGTTAAAGTTCAGCTGTAGCAGGGGTTACATCAAGAGATGGCAGGTGGGCAGGCCCAAGCCTCTATCACCGAAAACAAAGATATATGGCCTATTGTCTCCTTATGGCTCATGTGATACCCTTGATAAGGAGAATGTAAGTGTCTGGCAGCCATACAGAGTGAAATCTATATCCAAGGAATGCATATAAGTCAACTTCTACTTAAGCCTTAAATGATGGGTATGATAGTAGCACTGAGAAAATGTGAGGTTTTCCAGTTCAATGGCCTAAACCGATGGGAGAAGAGCAATTTGGAATTGATCTGAAAAAATATTTGAAGGGAGTTTAAATCAACTAGAAATATTTTTTTCCTCTGGCATTTAAAAAAAAAAATTGAAAAAAAAATTCCAAAAAAAATGAAAAGGAGGAGAAGATGGCTCCTACTCTGTGTTATCTTACCAGTTTATAATGAGACCAATAACTACACACTTTCCCCCGCAGTAGTTCTAACCAACATAGATTTTGTGCTGCTAATTATAAGGCTCAAAAGTGCTGGTGTGTCTACACCTGCATTCAGCCCCATTGAAACTTTGCTAAAAAAAAGCTAAATCTCACAAAAAATGCCTATGTGAGCTTGAGCTGAAAAATATACAGGTCTTTTTCACCTTGAGCTAGATGGCATGACAGCAAGCGGAAAAAATAAATGATCCCTACTGGCACCATATTCATAGGAGGGAAGGTCTCTCTCTCGTCAGATACTGCACAGTGCTGGAGCCCCCTGCCTCTTCATGCTACCTTTAATAATGAGAGGGAGTCAATGAGAGCCAAATCCTGACACAGCAACAGCCTTTGCTCCTTAGAGCAACAAGGCCTTTTAGGGATAATTCAACTTAAGGATAAAAGAAAAGAAGCAAAAGTGGCACTATGTTTCCTACCAGAGAGAGTTCTGGGCATGTCTGGGTGATACCTGCAGGCTCACTGTCAGGGTCCCTCTGTACCAAAAGTCAGTGTATTCTCCCATTCATACATTTGCTTTGTAAGAAACATTGGGGACCATGCTGGGAACTGCAAAAGCACAGGCTGGCTACTGTTTTTGTGGCCTCATCCCACCGCTGTTCCAGAGCACAAATAAGGAATTTTTACTTTTTAACAGAGTCAGGAGTACTCTATAATCCAAGCAACTTCATAATGAACAAGCTCTCATTGAGTGTGAGGCCTTATTCATTGCATGCCATACTTACAGCATACTGTTAAAACAGCCATGATGTTGCCCTGACTCTGTTTTGGTTTTGGACTAAATACAGTACAGTAAGTCAAACATTATTGGTCACAATGGTAATGCGGAGTGTATATAATGTGCTTTTATTGCTGCAAGGCATAGCTGAAATATTTACACAGAATAAATGAAATAACAGCAAGATTCATGTTCTGTTCCTTATTTGTAAGGTATTTTATTAAAAAGAATCTGAAGTTCATAAATAAAATAGTAATATCACTTATTTCCAGATACTGGTTCCAGCTTGTTGATTTTAATAGACAAGTATAACACTTCAAATGTGGAAACACAGTGGGTAATATTTATATGAAATCTCCAAGAACCGTGGTATTTTGCTCATGTGGAATATCATGGCATTTTGCCTGGATCAAGTAACCAGCAGATTAGCACATTAACACTTTTAAGAAACATGCGTGTAATCCACTCTGAATGTGGTCTTTGACTCCTGGTAGGAATACCTAATGATTTTCAAATTGGCACGTTACTTTATAAAGCAAGTCAAATAAACAGGAATTGCAGAGCAGCTTTGGTTGGGGTGGATGGCATAAGCACACACGTGTTATCAACAGAGGAGACAGGATCAACCCTACACCATGGAAGGATTTGCAGTACCTACAGAGAGATGCAGGAGCTTTGTGGCTTTATTGTTCTATGTCAGTGGGCAAGTGGATATAAACTGCTCCACTCATTCACAGTCAGTCAAGGTGACAGAGTAACAACAGGCCTCTAAGACTGACCAAAGCTGGTAAAGCCTGCAAAAAAACATCAGCATTGCCAATTACGAAGGCCCCACTCCAGTCTGCAGTTAGAGGGGTAGGTCCACAAGACAGCCAGCCATGTTCAGGCTGCTACAGCCTCCACTTCTAACCAGCAATTAAGAAGGAGAAGAGCAAGAGGCATTAGGGTTGTCTGTCCTCTGTTACTTGGACAAGGATGTGTGCCTTCAAAGCTGTACTCCAATGCAGACTCTTCACGTGGTTTTGGTCACATTGCCAGTTCACTACTTTTCCCACTTCCCACAGAGAAAAAAATCCATCCTTCCCTTCATGGGAGCTGCTGCTGACTGCAGTGGTGTGCTTGTGGTGATGAACTGCTCCACATGTGCAAAGTCCTGGTTGTGTGGAATGCACATATAAGCTCAGTGGTAGGGTAGCTCAGGGCTCTGGCTAATTTCAACAGCCATATAGAAGGGAAAAACCCTTTTATTTCCGGGGTGCTTTCAGTGTGCTGTAGCAACTGAGTTCAACTTCTGCAGTAGGACACAGCAGGGAAAACCTAATAGTCCCCCTCCCATGAAAGAAGCAACAGAGTCCAGGCTGCATGCCAAGGAATCCTATCACTAGCCTTATAAAAAACTCACCAGGGCCACCTCAAAAACAATAGTGAAGTCACGCTTGGCTGCAGTTGGTTATGGTTAGAGAGCGAGACCACGAACAGGTCTCCCAGAACTACTGTGGCTGGCTCCATTTCCTGCTAACTCCATTCATCACACTTGTTCTCTCCTTCCTGGAGACAACTTTTATAACCCCATTAATGTGCTTACAGAGTGTCCCTGCTTTTCTTAAGACCAGATACACCTGCCCCAGGTCACAGCAATTAAGGCTGTTCTTTGGAAGTGACTACATAGAAATTAAGGGTACAAATCAAGAGATTGTTCACAAAGGTTAAGTTTAGAATTTCATCCTGCTGAGGCCTGATGCTCTTCTTGCTTCTGCACTAGAGAATCAGGAATAAGCACAGAGTTTCTGGCCCTCTAACTAGAAGGTAAAATATCCTTGCTAGACCATGTACCCAAGACTTAAAAAATAACCTATGGTTTCAACTTCGGTTAAAATAACCAGGCTAAGAAAGTCCAAACATGGATATTTGCAAAATGAAAGAATTTTAGAAAAGGAAATTCTGGGATTTGGAAAAAGAAGAGAAAGTTGTCGTTGTGGAAAGAGTCAAATCAAACATTTTTTTAAAGCTAAAAGGCAAGTAAAAAAAACACTCACCCCTCTTTTTTGCCAGTCTGGACACAGGAAGGATTTTTCCTCTGCATTGAAGTAATCTGTTAAAAAAAATACAGTGGGAAATATTAAAATGTTAATCATGAAGAACTTGGAAGGCTCATTTAGAAAGCAGCTCAGATGTCAATGAGCATCAATTGCTGTGAACCAAGCACATACTGAGTAGACTATTAACATCTTGTCAAGACTCTTGGGTATACAGCATCAGCAAAGGAGAAACAGCTCTGAGCAAAGCTCCAGTGTCAGGACAGGATGAGGTTTGGTGGACTATTAAAAACCCAAACCAACCTCCCCCTACTTAAGCTCACACAAAAGCCCAGATTTTTGGAACATCGTGCTGGAGTCAGGCCTTTCCCCCCCTACTGACAGCTGAAGCTATTTTTGAATTTGGGTTAGATTTAGTGACTAGGATCCAGCCAAAAAATTTAGGGGGGGTAAGGGGAAATCATTGGAAAAAGTCACAGGACTTTTGCCTATTTCAGAAACAAAAGGTTTCCATTTTTTGGACTG
Organism: Certhia americana; assembly: GCA_018697195.1. Classification (NCBI taxonomy): domain Eukaryota; kingdom Metazoa; phylum Chordata; class Aves; order Passeriformes; family Certhiidae; genus Certhia; species Certhia americana. The sequence continues at coordinate 33,200,571 of CM031859.1, forward strand.
GGTTTACAAGAGGATTTGGGAGCTGACCACTTTCAGATGTGCGTGCTGCAGAGGGGTGATTACACGCCTGCAGCTCCCAGCTCTGGCACCGCAGGAATGGGGATCAGAGCAACGCTTGCCATCCCTGTGCTTTTATATCAGCACCCTCCACAGAGGCAGCCAGATCTGTATGGAAGTGTTTGAGTAGGCAGTTTAGAGCAGCATGCTGAAACTGGTTATGCTTGAGCCTTGTTTAGGATAGCAGAGCTGCCTTCATGTGAGGCCTTTCTCAATTCATTTAAAAATTGGCTTCTAAACAAAATAAGGCCAATGTTTGTGGTAATAAAAGGGGGGGAGGGGGGGGTTGGGGGGGGGAGACAAGGATGCGCTTTGCTGGAGTGCATGAGGATCCACTTTTGAGGCCAGACAGGATATAGTTTGATCTCTCCAAAAGTCCTGCATCTTTTAATCCGTACTTTTAGAGCAAAGCAAGTACTTCTGCAGAGTGCCCTGTGGAGGCTTTCACCTTTTCACTCCCTCCAGAGACTTCTTTTTAAGTTCCTTCATTCAGAAAATCTGGATGTTTGGACTTGCTCAGTCAAAGAGCAGCAAGTGAGGCAGCAACAGGAGAACCTTCACATAAAGCTGCCTTTTATCCATACACTTAAACAGTCTTCACCACACAGCAACTGAGTCTCTTGCGGTCATTGCAAGATTCCACCATCACAAGACCATTTATTAGATAAATACGTTTACTGCTTTTATCAATGCCAGACAGTAGGTAGGAGAAGCAGTAGGTGGAGGGATTGTCTTGGCAAAAGTCTTGGAGGACAATACCAGTTGAAGGATGGGGGAATCTTGGTTTTCTAGGTCCCACCAGCTCCTAGGACATCTCTCTTCTGTCAGAGGGAGGAAACAAGGTCAGCAGCAGTCGTGCAGAAAAGATTTGAGCATAGCAAAACCTAGGGCTGACCCAGGAGAGAATAAAGCAAAAAGCAATGTGTTTATTTGAATGCCGAGGTGGTTTAACAGTGCTGCATCTCCACATGAACAGGGGTTTCTTCACTTCTCTTAAAGGGAGACTTGACTGCAAAATGTGACTGCAAATTTGGCCCTTTCCTCAGAAGGTCCCTGTGTAGAAATCAGAAGCTGGAAGAGAGCAATTTCCATTTTGATAGGAAAGTGCTGCTCCTCAATCACAATTTATAATTTATTTAGGACACTAAATAAATCACTGAAACCAATCAAGAGCTAAAGAGTCCAGTCAGCTTAGGTATCTGCTCTTACCTTCTCACACAGCCCTTTGTGCACAAAGAAGCTTACTTTTCCTTCCAGCACACATCTCTTCCCTGACTTCCATCTAACCATGGCCACAAAGCCAAAACTTCCTGCCTGGTAGGGTCCATGACCCTCCTCAGCAGTCCCCACTGACATACTACATGTCAGCTGGCAGGCAAGAAAGTCCCCCTGTCTCTGAAAACTTTTGGGTGGTTATGGAGCTGGGGTATGGAGGCCACAGAGTGAGGACGAGCCCCTTGCCTCCACAAAACTAGCACAGTTCCTTAAAAAAGACAGATGAAAAAGCATGTTTTTCAGTAATGAATTCTGCAAGATAACCATGAAAACTATTGGAGCACAAGAAAGCTTTGGTTCTACAAAGCCTTAGAAAAACTGGTTACAAACACAGGTGCCTCTCACACAGGGGCATGTGCCTCATGACATGCTGACAACACCACAAGATCACAACCTCAAGCAGAAGGACAGTGAGCACCTTGTGGGCTTCATCTGTCATGTTTGTATGAAGTATTTGGGTTTTCCACTGGGAAGCAGAAGGAATAAAACTGAACAAGGATCCACCAGCTAAGGACATGTAACTACATAACATGTGTTCTCCAGGGCTGTTCAGAGGCAGCTTTTCCAGATTTCTTGTGCTATTTCAACACCTCTATTCAGCCTCATTTTCCTGCCAAAATGTTACATTCAAACAAAAGCTCCTTTAAACCCCACAAGCTTAAAAATTAGGTCATGCATGCGCCAGGAATAATTTTGAGATATCCGCATTACCTTTCTGCTTCTTCCCAGAGTATTTTACTATTTGTTTGGGACAGAGGGAATGGAGCTGCACTATTTTTTCTCCCAACAGCGTTTGCATAGAGGCTTTAAAGAAGTCATGCATTTTTTAAAGCCTAACACCTATTTCACTGGCTAAAATATTATAAATCTTTAAAACAAATACTTCTCAGCCCAATAGAGATTCCATGGCTGATTTTTTTTTTTTTTTTATTTCACTTAGGACAAAGCAGTAGGCACCTAAAGCTGCATACATCAAGAAAAGCTGTTTTAATGATGTGTGTGTCTAATGCATGCCTTCCTAGCCAGCCTCCTCTTTTCCTGATAAGCACAGAGAGCTGAGCTAACTTTTGGTTTGATTCTTTATTACAGCATTTTACCACTTAACTGTAACCACTTCAGATTTGCTGTAAGCACAAACAAGCAACAATTAACTATTAGGTGTTTGCAAAAAGATGTCAGAGTTAAGGAGCCTTAATTCAATATCCATCTTCAGAGGTTTATAACTGAATCCATACTTGAATTTAAATACCAAATAATCTGCTGATTATTATGCATAGTTTTCAGTCAGTGTAACAAAAACATGATGTAGCAGTCATGCTGTGAGCTCTGTAGCTAGGTTTTCTTGTTTATATTAACAGCTGTAAACACAGTCTAACTCAGCCTTGATTTAAACACAGATTTCCCATACTTTCAAGAATTCACCACATTATGAAAGCTACAGTTTCAGAACTTTTCTCACGTGCATATTGATTATTCCCAAGAACAGCCTGCAATGCTACACATGCACTTGTAATGATCCATTTTAGAGACTCTATATTAAAAGGGCCAGTTTTTCATCCTCATTAAAAAGTAAAACCAGTTTTGTGAATGCTTGTGCATAAACTTGCCCCAAATGTTCTGAATACATCCTGCAACCTTCTGCAAAAGGTATTTTTACTTTACTGGGCCAAGGTTCTACATGTTTATCCCTTCATTTAAAAATACAGGTTGTTAAAACCTCCTAAGGTCACTTTAAGCAGCAAAAAATATTTAATTCAGTCAGAAATGGATTTTAGTGCAAAGTTTTATATTTCTACCTTTTAATAACAGCATTGGAGAAACTGAGCTTTTGGAAAAGTGACACTGCCTGGATAAAGGACTCTTGAGTTTTCTTCTTCAAGAGTATGGTAAAAAGCAAGCTCCATTTAAGCGGAGTCAGGTGAAACAAACAAAACCTGATAGGAACATTTTGTAATATTTCTGCCTTGAGAGGGGCAGCAACATGGCATTCTAATGAGTTCCTCTGACACGGATTAGATCTCCCAGACTGTGAATGCTGAGCAAAGTCAAGCAGCAGTGCAAAGCAGTCTTGAGGGCCAGGCTGGTGGGCATCCAACCCTACTGGAGGAAAACTCCCCAGTCCTGCAGAGCTGCTATTGAAATTTACCATCACAAGGGCTGCCATCCACTGTGTCTTGCATGGAGAAAGTAAGGGAGGAGGAGGGCTTTTGTCTGATATTGCAGGGTCCAGCAACCCTATCAGAAGAGCTTGGAAATCACATTGTTCTACCATGAGCTAGGGACGTTCCTGGGAAAGCTGACACTATGTCTCCACTGGTAGCTTCACCACTGTTGACCAGATTTCATTGTTACAGCTCTCCTCCCAGTACTCTGCCTGGAAAACTTGATTTAGACCATCACAGACCATCTGCAACTTTGTCATGGTGCAAATGGTCCAGGGAAATACATCACTGGACCAGGAGGGCCAAAGCGCAAGACTGATCTCATGACCACACTCATCTATGACCAGTGGCAAAGCTTCTGGATTCACAGAGGTGAGCACAACACAGGGCAACCACCAGCTTTGCTCCCCCTAAGCAACAAAGGGCAGGCTTAGGGTTCCAAGCTGTAGCTAGGTAAGGCCCAAAGATAAGTACACAACTCTAGAATCCAAGCACTTTGGTCTGCTCTGAGCCTGCTTCTCCATCAGGATGCTCCCCAGAGTCTTACTTCATTTCTTACTGTCTGTTCCAGCGAGAGAGGGCTGCTAGAACAGCACACAGTATGACTCATATAGAACTCCAGAAAGTCTCATGGCGAACTCTGAATCCACTCCTTTGTAGACTAGGACAGGTTAAGCAACCTCTTACATCAGTATTTAGGTCTCATGCTAAATATGGTCTCTTGTACCACCTTCCCTTCAATGATTTGAAGTACACTTGTCCAAAACTTCATTTTTCCCCCTTTGAAATCACATATTAATGAGATCTGCCAAGTGCCTAATCTAGCCATTTGTGGTGATGCTAAAATACAGTATGGGTTTTGAAAGGATCCAAAAGGAGTTTAGCTAGGCCATTCTATATCATCCTTTGCAAGTTATTTTTACATGTCTGAGATCTCATTCAATTTGCTTGGCTTCTCAGAGAACAATTTAAAACAATACATAGCAGATGGGAGAGGTAAGACAAACAGAGGTTAAATGACTTGCCTGAGGCTGGTAGAGTCTAGCAGAGTGGGCGACAGGAGTCCTGGGTATTAATTAGTTAATATTTTTACAATGCTAAGAAAATATATAGCCCTATATAAGTATTATTGTAAGGTGGCCCCTGCAGTTTGGAGAAGCAGAGGGCAACAGTGCACAGGCGAATGCAAATATCCTCTCTTGTTTTGTGGCATTTCGGTCATCATGGGGTCTGGGAGGAACAGAGCATTCCCAGGCCATATGAGAGAGGGAATGAGAAAGCCCAGGAAAAGAGATCCCACTCAAGCAATGCCGTTGGACACCCGCAGGCCGCTCTATCCATGCACTAAGTCCAGGATCAGCTGTTTGTGCCTTCCATTGGGACCAGCAAATCTGTGAGGTACAATCAAATCGGGCTACATGGTCAGCTGCCTTCAGCAGAAACCTTGGAACTGAATTTGAGTTATTTGGGGGTGTTTACAGCATTAAGAGGTGCAAATCTCTCTGAAGTGCCATGGGACCCACATGCCACACTGCTCTGTGCTCTGCTGAAATCCCAGGAGGAAGGTCAGGCCCATCTGTATTAAAGAATGGTCTATGGGAAAGGAGGAAAGGGTCACAGTGTCAGATTTCTCCTTTTTTTTCCCACCTCTCTGGGGCATTCATACTGCTCCCATGACTTCAGATCTGATTTCTTCAGATGCCTTTTTCAGTCCAGCTTCCCTTCACACCATCACACATCCCACCCTCCTGCTCTGAGCCTCCTCCAGATTCCAGTATCAGCCTGAATGAAACATACATCAGATTTTCTTCAGGACAGCTCTCAATCTCCAGTGTTTTTAACAGGATTTTGCTATGCAATTTCAAGAGTGGTTAGAATTTTTGGCGATTTCCCTTTTTCCTCTTGGCTAGAATACAAGAATATTAGCTAAGCTGTGATGTACTTTCCTCTGCAATTTTTAAATCACTCAGACTTCCCGTGTAGTCTACTAAAATTTTCATCCAGTTTTCATCACTTCATATCTTCATTATCTGAACCCAAGATTTCTTTTCCCATCAGTTTACCTCAGACTTGACTGAAATGCGAAATTTCCAGCTGAAAATTCCAGTGTTCGTTTTCATCCAAAACAGGATAAATGCCTCAAATTTTAAAAGTGCCTCCTCAGAAACACTAATATTTGAAGTTTCACATATTTAGGCAAAACTTTCCAGCATTTCTAGTTGCTAAATTCTAAATGTTGAAATTATTTTTATTTTACTTGGCGGGCTTTATTTAGAGTAGAATCAACATCAGGCTATATTACGTCTCCTTTGCAGATTCTGCTTGCTCTGAGCCAAAATCCATAGGAAAATACACTTCAGCGTCAGTGGTCTCTACTGTCCCTATGGCATGGTACAATGGGAAGGGCATGTAGTCCACATTGAGAAATATATATGGTGTAGCAAGGGACCTCTCCCAGGAAGAAGCAGAGAGCAGAGCTTTGTGGCTGCCCTACAGCTTCCACCAGGCTCCAAAAGGATGCTCATTTCTCTACCATGCAACCTGGTGTACTGATTGCAAATCACACAATGGGAGGTATGTGTCCCACATACCATGCTTTTCCCCTAAGTGATATATCATGCTTTTATCTGATTTTTTTTAATGAAATGGTTTGCATAGTTTTAGTGAAAAAAAAACATTAAATCAATTCGGTCACACTAACTTCAAATTAAGCCTTTTCTTTTTGCTACAGAGAATTACCATTGCTGAGAAGCTGCGTCCTCAGTTGTAAAACCATCCTGATAAAAATGTTCCATAGCCTCCAGTACAGCTGCCAGAATCATTATTCTTGCTACTGCTCTAATCTGAGCAACCTGATGCCTCTTTGAATTCTTTTATTCTTTCTTTACTGTCAAACCCTCTTCCCCATCAAACCCTTAAACTCTCCCTCTCGTCCCTCATATCACCCACTGCAGCCTTCCTTGTGCCAGGCAACTTCCTTGTGATTTCCCAACCCAAACCAACCTGCAAAGCCATCCAAACCTCTATTCCTGGCTGAAAAACCTTTATGTTCTATAGCGGCAATTAAAGAAAAACAGAAAATTACAGCTGTCAAGAGGGTTGTCAACAGTTTCAGACAGTATTCTGAAATGTCTGGAGAAAAATAAGTAACAAAACATAAATACATTTTTATTTGATTCTTACCAATATTTAAAATGTTCAACAGCTTTTTTGATTGCCAAAAGAATTGATGGACTGTTCTGCAGATTGTTTTAAAAGCATTAAGTATGTGGTTGAGTTTGTGGTTTGAAAACTTTTGGAGCTTTTCTTCATCAGAATTGCAATTTCCAATAAGAAATATAAAAATAATATTACATGCAAGCCAATAAAAACATAAACATAAAAATAAAATCTACAAAATACAATTCTTTCAGCCAGGTCTGCTCTCCTTTTCCAAATCCCATGTCAAAACTTTGCTTCAAAAGCTACAAGAAATTGGCGAATTAGCAAATACCAAGGCAAGTCGGGAAGCAGTGTTTCTAAATGACTCTGAAGTATCACATTCTGATCATAATTAATGAACTTGGCCAAGAAAACACATTGCTGAGACCCTGCAAGATCACCCCCACACCTTCTTTTAATTTCTTACAGTCATATGCTGTATTTTTGTCATGTACATAACCTTAGGTCCTCTGGATTCCAAAAGCTCCTGGGAAGCATCCTCTTTAGGATGGTGGTCTCTATGTTTGGCAGGTCGCATCTGACCTGCAATCAAGGAGCATCATTTTTTGATTTTGGGAAGCTCAAGCTTGGTGGACACAGTTGATCTTTGATTCTGTGCTGGGCTGGACGCACCCAAGGAATGCCAAGTACTCTCAATTCCATTAACTTCAGTGGGAATTAGAGAGCTCAGCTGTATTTAATATTCTACAGGGTCAGGCTCTGAAAACTGTATTAGCATTCTCAGTTCCCAGTAGGACAAAATTCAGCAAAGCATTTGGATGGAGATTTAACTGTAAACATGTGAACACTTCCCCCATTCTCAATATGACTATTCTCATGCTTAAAGTTAAGCATATGCCTAAGCTATGTGCTGATTTTAGGCCAAAAACTACTGTTTTCAAAGGGCTACACAAGTTTACAACAGTCAAACTGCTGGTCTAGAACGCCAGTTGCATAATCTAATTTTTCCTTTTTCATAAAGGCTGACACAAGACTGTCTTCTTAAAATGGAGCCAGCTACACTGAAGAAGATGGGGCATTCTGGTGAAACACTGAGTATTTCTCTAAAGTTACTAGTCCACTATTATTATTGTTATTACTACTGTTATTCCTATGTGAATGCAGGAAAAGCACCTATCCCAGACTCAGAACTTTTGCTGTTCCTGAAAGAATATAAGCCATACAGCAAAGAATAACAAACTCTCTCTACATGACAGCAAACATCAGTCAAGTGACAGATAAAAATATCCTACCCTCCCCAGAGACCCTCAGTGTCTTGTACATCTGAACCCTTCCAGGGGCAGTAAAAAACAGAAGCATCTTACAGCACACTCTGAACGTCCCCACCTTTCTCTACTCCAGGGGCCAACGAAGTCTACGTGCTTCTGAAGGACAGGCTGGCATCTCTCCTTTTCTGAATTAAGAGGGGGTTTCTCCCTCTAAATGGTGCTGGCCCTCAGGAGACAGCATCTTGGCTAGCTCGTGGCAAGGGACAGATGTGGCTCTCACACAAATTCCTTCACCCAGAGAAGCATCAGGGGGTGTGGAGACTGCTGTGGTGGCTCCTCTCCTCTGAAAGAAAAACGCTTCTTCCTCTGGGAGGACACGGGCTCAGAAGCCAAGGGACAGAGGGGCTTCCCAGGAAATCTGTTAGGGCACAGAAAAAAACCATAACTGCATCACTCTGCATTTTGGGATCCATTAAGGCTCTTACTATACCCTGCAGAGTGGAAGGACACAAAACAAACCAACCTCCCAATGGTTTGGTTTGGAAGGCCAGGAGGAAGGGAAGAGCTTTTGGGGCTCATTTTTCACCCAGACCCCTTAAGTGTATGCTCATGGAACTGGAGCCATGTTCTCAAAGCCATAGGAAGATGCACAGAGGAGGAAAAAGCAGAGTATGGTTCTCACTCCTCCACTGTGCAAACTGGGGCCAAGCCAGGACTTGCTGATATGCCTCCAGGCCACCTCCAGAGGTCCATGCTGAGGCTGCCTCCCTGGACTTTCTTCCCTCCTGCAGCAGCAGATTGTCACTCTGGCTTGCTATATCAAACTCTGGCTTCTCCATAACTCCATGATCTACGAGCCTTACAAGGCAATTAACTGGCTACTGCAAAGACACCACCAATGCAGAACAAAGACACGTTTAACATGGGACAACTGCATGTGGACATAAGCCCAGAACCTGCTATCGTCAGTCTGCATCTCCCTTTTTTGACACATTTCACAATTATTTCATCACACAGTTTTTGGTGCACATGCAGCTAGTGGACTGACAAGATAGCTTGTTGGTGCATTTTCTTGGGTGAGGCTGATTAGGAAATGTCCTCTACTTTTTGTTTCAAGCTCTTGTAGAAGAATTATAAAATCAAAGCAACAGCATCGCCAAAATACATAATGCCAAACAAATCTCTCTTGGCACCATGACAGAGAAATGGCACCCACTGTTAGAGAGGAGCCTTGGGCACGAGATGGAGTGCTGGCAAGACACAGGGAGAAGGAATGACCTGGACTGGTGGGCTAGGCAGAAGTACTGGTATTTAATATCCTCCTCTTCTGTCCACTTCTGTCACCAGTGACTCTGGTGGCATCAGCTGATGGCATGGGCTCCCAAACAGTGGCACACACTCCTCATGAGTGTTCAGTTTATCTCACAGAGATGTTTCCTGAGCACCTCCACGTCCTGGCTGTGTGTGTGTCCAGTCCACATGGGTGGTAGAGCTGAGGGCGGCTGTACTTGCCATGGGTGGCTGTGCCTGAGAACCCGCTGTCCCAGCTGCCAGGGATAATCACTGCGGTGACAAGATTTAAGGCATTCTTCTGTGCTGACAGAAAGACAGTGCTGGGGAAGGTTCTAGACTCTCACCCCAACGCTGTGGAAACAGATGAGCAACAAACGGAGCTGGGACTTCTTCACTTTGTAAATACGTGCTGGTTGCCTTCATTTTGCTCCAACATGTCCAAGAGCCTTCCAAAGACTCTCATTCTCTTTGCTGCTCTTGCACACCGTGGGATTTTCCCCCGACAGCTGTCGCCGAGGGCTGCCGGGCTGCACATGGCCCGCTCCAAACGCGGCGTCACCGCAGCCCCGGGACCCGGAGGGATCCCCGCACACACCTCCGCTCCGCACACCCACTCCGCTCCTCACACACATCCGGCTCCGCACGCACACCCCAGCCCGAACACCCACCCCAGCCCGAACACCCACCGCAGCCCGAGCACTCATCCCTCTCCTCCACCCATCCCTCTCCTCCACCCACCCCGCTCCTCACTCCCATCCCTCTCCGCACACCTATCCCTCTCCTCACTCCCATCCCTCTCCTCACTCCCATCCCTCTCCGCACACCCATCCCTCTCC
>CM031859.1:33210633-33440633 GCA_018697195.1 Certhia americana
CATCCCTCTCCTCACTCCCATCCCTCTCCGCACACCCATCCCTCTCCGCACACCCATCCCTCTCCTCACACCCACCCCGCTCCTCACACCTATCTCTCTCCGCACACCCTCCCCATCCCGCTCCGCTCCGTCCCGGCGCAGTTCCCCCAACGCCGCCCCTTGTGCTGCCACCTCCTGGGCATTGGGGCTCGGGCAGCGCTCCTTCTCCCATTCCCGCTCCTGCTCCCGTTCTCACTCCCTCTCCGGCTCCCGTCCCCGCGGCCATGGGCGACCGCTTGTGGGCGTGGGCGGTGGAGCTGCAGGTGCGCCCCGCTCCTCCGTCCCGTCCCGTCCCGTCCTGAGCCGCCCCGCTGGCAAGGGGGAGCGATCTCTGCCGTGGATGCGGTGCTGACATGAAACACCCCAGCAGCGTCCTGCTTTCCAGTGTTTTTTGACGTTAAGGCGTCCTGGAGGGAAGACCCCAAAGCCCATTAATCACTTCAGGATGTCTGGGACGTGGGCAATAACACTGCGGAGAATTCAGGCCCTCTGACACTCCAGTGCAGTATCTGAGCATTTAACAATAACAGTCAACACTGCTGATGCCTGTGAAAATACAGATGTAAGCCAGCTGTCTGTCAGGGTGAAAAATGTGTTTGTCTTTTTGTTTTAACGTGTCATTTCCCTCTTGGACATTTGCTGTGTTACTGCCAGGAGATCACGTGCTTCCAGCACAAACTCTATCCCAAGAAGACGAACCACGTTCACATGGAGGGGGCTGTCACTGTGCTGTTTCTGCAACGTTTTTTCTTCATCTGAAGCGGAACAAAACATATCTGACCTAATTCTTTAATTTTTATTATTGTTGAAGTAATTTCCAACGTTTGTTTCTAGCCTAATGTGATCGCAGATTTATCCATAAAAGGATCATAAGAGGGGTGAAAGAGTGTGTGTGCTGGGAGGTGTCAATATTGAGATTATTAAGAGCCAATGGAAGCACATATATCATGATCAAAAATTAATAGGCATAAAATACACTTATGGTGGGATGACTGGAAGAGGGCAGATGTGTATCACATATTAGGAAGAAATCATTTACTGAGAGGGAGATGAGACACTGGAACAAAGTGACCGGAAAATCTGTGGATGCCCCATCCTTGGAAGTGTTCAAGGCCAGGCTGGATTGGGCCCTGAGGAACCTGGGCTAGTGGGAGGTGTCCCTGCCCATGGCAGGAAGGTTGGAGATGATCTTTAAGATCCCTTCCAACCCAAAACATTCTAGAATTCTATAACAACTCATGACTGGCATATTAGAAGAAAAGGATGCAGATGTTCATGAAGGACCAGAAAGGGTACTTCAAGGATATACTTCATATATTCAAAGAACAGACAGGTAAGTTAGAATGTAAAGACATCTTATATTAAAAAAAAAGAGTTAAGGAAAACTGACTTTTTTTGTTTTTATGAGCAACAAATATTGCAGGTAGATGCACAAACTATTTCAAAGCAGGTGAAGAGGTCGCAACGGTAATAAAATCAAACTGCTTACACCACCAGCTCTTTCTTGAGTTCAAACACTGGAATACACACAAGCACTGGAAACCAAGCTAGACGGCTAAAGCAAAAAATTAGTGACAATAAAAAACAAGGTCAGAAAGGCAAAGGCACAAAATGAGTATAAGAAGTCACTCTGTAAGAGGAAAATCAAGAAAGTATTAAAGGAAAGCTGTTGGAGGGTGATCTTCTTAAGGCCAAAAGCTCTTTTTCTTGAGCCCTCATTGAAGATAATTACTAAATTGGGTGGCTTAAATACAGTACAGCAGACAGAAAATAAGATCTCCTGCTGGAGTATGGGAATAAAAAGCGAGGGAGTGCTTTTTATAATATAAGTAAGAGCCTTTCAGTTCAGCCACAGCTCTATTCTAAAGTATCTGGCTAAAGTGCTCTCAGAGATTTACTGGTAGCAAATATGCTGCAAAACTTGTAGAGTTCAGGTGAGAATCAAGAGGAGTGAGAAGGCTAAGAAACATTCCTGTCTCTAAAAGAGCAAAGATGGAATCATAGCTGCCTCACACTGGATTGAATTCTTAGAACAGGAACAGAACAAATAAAAATAATCCATAAGAACCTAAAAGTTAACAATGTAAGTAACAGCAATGTGGGTTTCTCCAGAATACACTGAATCTATTTGAATTATTTCCATCTGACAATGTAACAGTCTTCATGGATGGATAGAAGAGAATTAATAAATATTGATGTACTGAGATTTAACATGATTTTTGACACTGCCATATAACTGAAAGTCTGGGAGACATGGTCTAGATGAAATCATTATTGAGTAAATGTAAAAAAGGGTGGAACAGTGCCCTCAGATAATAGTTAACCATTAACTTACTGTGAAAATGGTATTCTTTAAGAGTCTGTCTTGAGCTTAGCAACATTTGTATATTCTTTAATGACCTGGATGTTGTATATTGAAGATTTCAGTGAGGGAAAAGCTTCAGAACAGAAAGAGAAAATTGGAGAAATTATCTGACAAAGAAATAGGGTGTTGTTTACTTTGGATTCCTTCCTGCATGTTACACCTAGCCAGGAATAACCACATGGACAAGTAAAGGATGGATAGGTTTTCTGGGAAAGGTCTTGTGCTTCTGGCAGATCATAACTGAGCACAGGTCAGCAACATCTGCTTGCTGCAAAGAAGATAGAGTCAATAGTGGGCTCCATGACCAGGTCCTTGCTCTCAAGGCAGAGGAACACAGCTCTGCTCAGCATGAGCCAGGCTCTGGCCCAAACAGTGCATGCGGGTTTGGTGTGTGGGGGGCTGCAGAGCAATGGGTATGGAGGGAGATCTGGGGAGGTCAAAACCATCCATAAACTGCGTAAAGCCTTTGGAGCAGGTGTCAGGGAGGCAACTGTTGCAGTCTGCCTGGCTCTTTTTTATGTTTTAATGCAGTTCTGTGGTCACCATAATAAGCACTTTTAGCCAAGATTTTTTTTTTATCTGGAGAACAATTTAAGCAATGTAGGAGCCAGCAAAGACAATCTATCAATTGGAGTGGAGATGTTGTCTGGAGACCTGCAAGTTAAAAAATGGATTTTGGTTTTGTTGTCTAACAGACCTGATTAACCGTGTAAATTCATGTAAATATCTTTGACAAGGACAACTATCTCAGGTCTGTTTCAATTAATTTTATTTCAAGAAGGAGGCAATTCCCCCTGCAATCCAAATCATTCAGAACGCTTAGGCTCCATGACAACCTGTATGGAGGAAGTTGTGTTGGGGTAGCTGGCTGCACTGTTTCATTTTTTAGAAGTCAGAAGAAATTATCTTGACATTCCTGAAAGGAAAAAGTTGCCAGAAGTTTCATGAGAGATTTTTCCTTTCAGTGAGAGTGAAATCTTTTTTAACATGCCGCATTGTCACACAAAATGGAAATCTTGAATTTCCAGACATTTCTGCTGGTCAGTTAACTCCTGCTAAAAGCTGCTTGCTCTATTAAAAAGAAAAAATAGCTTCAAAGTTTGTAAGATTTACAACCTTTTCAAGGGTGGAGGCCTGGGACACAGACACTGCAGCTCAGAGGTCCAAACTTCCTTGCTTACTCCCTTTAACTTCCAATGACACTTCAGTATCCTGGTACTACAGTTGCCTTTGGAAATGCTTTTCTGATTTATTTTGTCTTACCCGTACAAGAAAATTACCACAAAGGCAGGTGTGAGACTCTAATTTTCTGAAACAATAAAAGGGAAAGTTATTCATTTGTGTTTTTGTCCATCTGCTCTGCAGTATTCATGGGATCTAAAGCAGTGTTTCCACTCAGTTTCTATGGTTTAATAATCATCAAATTCTCATACAGAGTTTGTGGCCTGAGCCAAGTTTCTCCATAAACCAGCCTGAAACATCTCTGGTCCTGAGATGAAATGAGATCAGATTCATTAAGCCCAGCATTACCATAAGGAAAATATATAGATATTTGTTTGAAAAAAACCCCCTCAAATTTCTTCATCCCAGATAATTTGTTCCTGCTAAAAGTCACATGTTGCAAATACCTGCAGTTCATAACGGTTTTATGAATCAGAGCTTGGGAAAGATGATTAATGTAAAATGGGCTACGTGGCATGAACCAGGACACAAGAGAATGGTACGACAGGAAACTGTGCCGGTGATTTCAGGCTCTGATGATACTTTACTAAATGCTAACATGAAATTCCCCTAAAAATCTGTAGAATAACATACCACTTCAAGCAGAACTTTTCCCTAGTGACTTATTTGCTAAACATGAAGTGCCTTGGATTTTCAACGGTCAAGAATACTTTGAGTTTGACTAAGGCATAAAGTAATAAAATAATAAAACTTTTTTTTTTTTCCTTTATCCTTCATGTATTTTTTCTTTAACATCACAGGATAGATGAGGTGAAAAATATAATTCAAAGTTTTTATATTGTATTCTTGCTCATTTTTTTCCCCTGTAATGTATCCAGACAAGTTGCATTTTAATATTCAGGTCATTTGAAGAATTTTTTTTATCTTTACAGGAAATGGAATAGTCACACTGTGCTTTTCCTTGACTCATAGAATTATTTTTTTTTGGCAGTGGTCCTCACAATCTTTTCTATTTGGAATCTGCTAAACTGGAGTTCTCTACAGTGCTATAGAATAATGGTACTTCTTCACCATGGACCTTGTGCTAAGCATCAACCACAAACAGAACCAAAACCACAGTCTAATTATCCAAAAATATTAAAAGGGACAATGTGTCTGGTTCTTAGTGCAGGGAAGGTGAGGCACAAGGAGATAATTGCCTGATTACTGCCCGCCACACTGGCCATCTCTACCTCTTGCTAATGGATATACAATGAAGCCTAGTCGGCACTGCTGAAGAAATCAATCCTCAGCTGACTTACTTAACCTCATAGAGGAAGCACCTGGAGAAGTACTGACCTAAAAATGCTTAGTCCCTTGCCAGTCTGACAGTGGGGAGACCATTTTTCCACTCTTCAAAAGCATCTTCCTTGAGCAAGCACTAACAAAGCCTTGCCAGTGTTGAAAATGGCCTGATTTTGTGTAGTTATTCATTCTGCTGAGGCTGGCCCTGACTCAGTGTTTCTGAGTGCTTTGGAACATGAAGCCTGCAGAAAGCTGTTGGTCTGTGCAGTAGAGAGTTAATGCCATTGCTTATGCAGAGCTCCAGCTTTGTAAGTAAGGAGGGCTGTTGATGACTCTGGATTTCAGTTTTCCCTACTATGACACTTGTTTTTCTTTAACGAGTTGGAAGAGTGAGTACTGAGGTCCCCTAGAGAGATGGGGGCCCCTTATCTTCTGTATTACTCTCTCTACAAACAATGATAAGCAATTGCACTTTTGCAACTCTACCGCCAAGCACTGACATAATTTCAGCCCTGGACACACCATTGCCACAAAACAGCAGCAAGCATCACCACTTTTAAACTTGTCCTTTTCCACCACTCAAAAGTCTAAAAGGCTAAGCTAAGCTGGCCAGTGAAGGACTGAACAGCTTTCCAGTCCTGTGGAGAAAGTGTATGAGTTAGCTTTGGAGCACCTGAATGCTGTCATCTAGCAGCAGGGACAACTAAATTCACGTGAATGGGGTGAAAAGTGCCATTTCAGTCCAGCATGGAGCTCTGCTCTTTACCCTAGGGGAACAGCTGCACAGCAGTTCCTTACATTAGCTGCAGCCACATAGACCTACATTATCAGCCCTCAACCCCAAACTAGCAGCAGCATCCAAAAGCTCAGTATGAAGCAGGTCCAGGTCCTTCAGCAGTTTTACAGCTTGTGCTGTTTTATAGCTCCATGCTGCCTCAGACAGGCTGTTACCTGTACCCAAGCAAGTGAATTTAAAGCTGGCTTAGCATTTGTGGGTGACAGTACCACCCTGTGTTACTGCTTTGGTACAAACACGACCCTAGAGAAACAATGCCTCCCATCTCCCCCAGTGCCCAACTGACCTTGGGGCACCTGCCCTGTGTAGCCATGCTCTCTTTCTGGGAGCACAGTCCACTATGCTGTGGCAGGAGCATGCTGGCAGCAACAGAGGGTGTCACTGCCAGGCTGCAGTCACCCGCAGCTTTCCCAAGTAGCAGCATCATTCCTATAATGCCGAAGGCTGTAATTTGAACGCTGCAAACTGCAGGGCCTCAGCTAGAAGGGAAACAGCAAAGCAGGAAGAATGACCATCTCTGTACAGATTATGAGAGATGGATTACAGTCAACTGGAAAAAAAAAAATCACAGAGCAACAGAGAGGTGGCTGGAAACCTTGGAAAAAAACCCAATTCAACAGAACATCAGTATTTTGAGAGTCCCAGCCAGGAAGCAGGACACAGATACCATGCAGTAAAGTGCTGCCAGACATGTTGGTTATTGATTTTTCTGAAGATCCCACCTGAACTGAATGTGTGGACTGAATCCCAATGAGAGTCCCAGATGGAGTAGGCAATTGTGGAGGCAACAGACTTATTACTCTTTAGGACTCAAGAGACCAAGATAGGTTTTTACAAGCAGCTAAAACGAAGAAAGAGATCATATGGGAAGGTGCTAGGCTCCTATTGTTTCCGGACACAAGTCCTATAACCCAGGGCAAAAGGGAAGAATTAACTGTGGTTAAAAATAAAAAAAAGAAAAAAAAATTATTTGAGATATAAAATGTGTCTGCGTCAGTTTCTCTGGCTTGCCAATGTGTACAGTTCACACAGTGAGAAAACCAGCATCTTTGGGGAGAAGAGGCAACAGAAGTTACTGTCAAAATCTTTGGAGACAATAGTCTGCAATGTGCTGCTCTGCACAGCAGGGAACTGGATACTGACGCCATGTGGGAGTAGCAGAAAAGCTTATTTCTTTTTCCTTTCTCTTTATTTTATACCTTGTAGCCTGTGCTACCATGCTAGCATCTGAGTAGTTAAAAGTACCTGCAACTTCTGCCAGGAGTGTTAGGATAAGCACATCCAGTCCATCACAGAACTGCATCTGGCATTGGTATGTGTAGTGGGTGCAATTGCTGTTCAAATACTACATGTATGGTTACCTATTTTGGCACTTTCATCTGTGTCCTGACTGTATCCAATGCATAACAAAACAATGTCAGTAACATCAGAGCCCCCTGGCTTTTGCAGCAGGGATGGGTCCAAGAGCCCAGAGAGCGTCTGCTTGGTACAGCCTAAAAATTACTCTTGGCTAATGTCAGCCTAAGTGCCCAGAAAGGTTTGAATTTCAGTGTCTGTCCTCCTCCTTGGAAACCTGGGGGTTTTCAAAGGGGAAAACCATGACTGCTCTCCCTTCCCAGGGTACTGTATCTGTGGAGGAATAACCATACCAGTACAGGCTGTGGGCTGACCTGCTGGAGAGGGACCTGGGAGTCCTGGTGGATGACAAGTTGACCATGAGCTGGCAATGTGTCCTTGCAGCCAGAAGGGCCAGTGGGATCCTGGGGTGCATCAGGAATAATGTGGGCAGCAGGTCAGGGGAGGTGATCCTGTCCTTCTACTCAGCCCTGGTGAGGCCACATTTGGAGTGCTGTGTCCAGTTCTGGACTCCTCAGTACAAGAAAGACAAGGAGCGACTGGAGAGGGTCCAGTGGAGGCCACAAAAATTATTAGGGATCTGGAACATCCCTCTCATGAGAAGGAGAGCCTGAGGAAGTTGGGCCTGTTTGGTCTAGAGCAGAGAAGACTGAAAGGGGATCTCATAAAAACATAAACATATCTCAAAGATGGGTGCCAAGAGGATGGTGCTCTTTTCAGTGGTGCCAAGTGAGAGGGTGAGGAGTTGTGTCCATAATCTAAATGACAAGAAGTTAAACCTCAACTTTAGGAAGAATTTTTTTACATTGAGGTGGCAGAGCCCTAGAACAGGCTTCCCAGAGAGATCATGGATCTCCTTTCTGGAGACATTCAAAACCTACCTGGACACATTCCTGCATAACCTTTGACCCTGCTTTAGCAGGTGGTTTAGACTGGATGATCGCCAGAGGTTTCTTCCAAACCTAATGGTTCTGTAGTTCTGTGATTCCCTCTGACTGTGAGGCAGCCTGAGGGCCACTGGTGGCTCTTTGCCCCTCAAAACCATGGCCTGGTCTTTTGGGGGAGACAAAACTCAAGGGAAAAGGACTTATGATGCTGCACAGGTGGTAGGTGCAAGGCCACAGAGAAATTGCATGTGAACATCCCATTCTTTGACAGTAGCTCTCCTGGGCAAGGCAGCTGGACACTGTGGGTTGTGGGAGCAGCACCAGGCTTATGTGTCCTTGGTGCCCAGGTGCTCCTGCCAATGACTCTGCTGCTGACTGTGTGCAGCATCCCTCAAAGCCACCATGCCTGAGCTGTTGGCTGGACCCCCTGCATCTAAGCAGGACTCCTTCAGCTGCTAATATTTTATGCACCTCCATGCCTCTCCTGGCATCTCTCCTTCCATGAACAAGCACAGCTTAAAGCCTGCCAAGAGGTTTGCCACCCCAGTAGCTGCTGCTTCTGAAAACATCCCAGGAACCACTAACCCTCTCTTACCCTTTCTCTCCTCATACATCGTCCTCCTCCTCCTCACAGCAAGAAACAGGCCCGAAAAATAGACTCATTTTTTGAGGCTGATTCCGCAGGTATTCCCGTCTGTGATAGTAGTGCTCCATCATTAGGGGCTGGGCTCACACTCCCAGTTCATGTGAATACTTTCAAATGTGTAGAACCAAAATAGGAAGAGAGCCACATGCTAATAATATGCATTGAAATACACTGGCATTTAATTGCCTTCTGCTTAATCATTCCATTTTCTTCCACAGATGAGATTTGCTGCTGTAGCCCAGATTACAGAGCAGCAATGAGGGAAGAAGGAAGCTCCCACATGCAAAGAGAGGCTTAGCCAGAAAATAAACAAACAAATCAAATAAATAAAACACCATCCCACATTAGATGAAGTTGTACTGCCACCTCAGGTTTACCATCTGTTTCTACTTTGATTCCAGTGTTTCTTTCAACCATTTTGTCTACTGCTTATGAGTTCAGCTGGCGGCTGTTGTTTCTAAACACAGTGGGGCCCCAGGAGAACCACAGTGCCCCATTCTCCTGGTCCCAGATCCTGGGATATATTCAAGGATAGAAAGAGAGAAAGAAGGAAGAAGATAATGAGAAGGTGAAAGAGCAAAAGATGAAAGAGAAGTAGAAAGAAAGAAAGAAAGAAAGAAAGAAAGAAAGAAAGAAAGAAAGAATTTTTTCCCTTTTTTGTTTTTTTCCCCCCACACTATCCTACATTCTTCTAATCTCTTTCTTTTTAAAACAACTCTTCAGTTTGGAGGGATATTAAAAATAGAAGAGTGCTAGATTTGGCAATAAATTAATGTCCAGATGAAGGGAAAACAATTACAAATTGGAAACAGATTTATTCACACTCAGTGTATTAATGAAAACGTAAAAAAAAGCTAAACTGGGTATACTGTGTGGAAAAAAATAATGGCCCAGCAGGTCTACTTTTTATTAACAACTCATCAGTAAGCAGGTTGTAATTCATAACAAAGAATTTACCCCAAGGAACACCACAGGACTGTGAGCTTTTTAGTTTCCTAAGAAAATACATATGTTGTTCCACTTGGTTTCCTTTCAATAAAACCCACCAGTTAGCACTTCATTTTCGAGCTGTTCTGACAAATCAGGTGAGTTAGCTTTGTAGAAAAAACAGAAGCCAACTTTTCAGCTGAGAATTTTAGGGAATTTTTTAATAACTTAAATAAATTTCCCAAACGGCAAGGAAGTATGATAAAAAGCTGTGAAATGAGTTTGTTTGGAACAGCTTGAAAGCATTTTCCTTTTAATTTACTTCATTAATTTTTCCTGAGGAAATATTTAGGGATACATCCCTTACTGCTAAGGTATGTGTTTGAGACAAAAGGAATTTTTATGATTTTTGTTGTGTTTTTATAGTGTCTTGAAACCTGATTAAAGATACTGATGAAAACCTGCCCACTGGTTTGCAGCTATGTGCAAGGCCTGAAGGAGGTTGAGGCGCCAAGAAATCAGTTTTGGGGAGGTCACTCTAATACGATAGGTCTCTTACAGCATAAAATCCTGTATTGTTTCCTTCAGCTTCCCCTATCACCTACATACAGAAAAGCCCTCTTGAAGGAAGAAAATAATCAAGAAGGCAAGTAGGAAACCAGAGAGAATTATATGAAATTAAAAGAAAGAAAAAGGAACCAAAATTAGTGCAAAATTAGTATGGATTTAAATAAATCACTCCAGTTTAAATTAGTACAGCACAGTGCTGGTCATGATATGCACCATGTCCAGCCTGGGTTCAGTGACAGACCTGCCACAAGGACCAGGGTCTCCCAGCTGCACCAGTGTCTGTTATACCTGACCAGAATTCTCCATTCAGTCATTTTTCAGAAGGAAAAGAGCATCTTTCCCCATATTTTGTCAGCCTTTCTGTATGGTTTGGGAGAGTCGAGTTCTAGTGCAAGGCTCCAAGAGACCACTGAAAGCTTTCCTATCAATTTATTGGTTCATATGCACTGCTTATCAAACATCACTGAAGGAAAAGGAATTACCTGCTCCATGATTTCCAAGCATTATACTGAAGTATAATTTGAGATGCAGAGGAGACTGTATTCCTAGTTATTTATCATTCTTCAGCTGATGAGAGAAGCACTGTAAAAACAAGGACTACTAAGGGACACAGAACTTACATGGAAAGACTGCTTATAGACAACAGCATATTAACACAGAGTAAATGTGACTGAAAATTCTAAACCTTCTCCAAAAGGATAAATATTTGTATTTGAGAGTCAACTGTTTCTCTTGCATCTGCTGTGTCTCTAATGACTGTCACTCCCCTGGGTGCATAGTTCTCTGTGGAAGAGATGTGCACAATTACCTGTTTCAGAAATAGTGAGACATGGGAGTGTGCTGTTTCACGTGTCACTACCGTAACTATATATGTCCCAAAAGCACGCACATCAAGTGGCAAAAGTCTCTGTGACACACATGTAGATTATAAAGCTCACATGAATAAACCCAGGAAGGTTCTCAGGCCCAGCTGTAGCCTTTTAGAAGGACTGACTCTCCATACAGCTGTTTAAAGCAAATTTAAAGTGTTAAAGACTGTATCTGGAGATAATACTAGAACTTTTCTAAGTCAGTGTTCTTAGGTCTTTACCTCCAGACCCACTTTGCAGGATCCAGCTGCAGAGAAGGACCAGCCCATCTTGTCAAAAGCAACCTATTGCTGTGACTGTTGGGCTAGAGTAGGACGTGGACATTGACTTTTCCAAAGCACTTCACCTGAGAAATGCTGGTCCGACAAGTGGTTAATGCTCAGAGACCGCTGCAGTGAAACAATCTTCTCCCTCTTCTATTTCAATAGAAACAATCCATGGTGTCCTCCATAATTAGAGATAGTAGAAGTGCTTAAGGATGCAGCTCATAGCTTGGAAAGTGTAGGCAGCTGAAGCATTTAGGCACATGAAATCACTGCAAGATTAAAATACTTATTGTGTTCATCCGCTTTCAGCCAATCTCCAATTTGTAATCTGTCCAGAAAAAAGTGAGATCATATATCTGCTACTCAAATTATTTTGCTATCTGCCAAAGAATGCTTCTGGGAAGGGTTATTCTTCCCAGCAGAAATGTAGGAAATAAGTTGGAAAACATTAATTCATATTAATAAAAAAGGCCTGTGAAGACAACAGCTGTTTGATCCTTAGATAAACTGTAGACAGTTTTCACTATTTAAGTCATCATGAGTGATGTAGTGTAGGCTTAGAGAGAAAAAAGGAGCCAAGAAAAAGAGGAGAGAAAAGAAAAAAGTCTGGAGAAAATATTTACTTGCATACTTTTCCTAGGAAAATAGAAATGTAGCTAATGAAACAGACTTGTTTAGAGACTCCGTAGTACTCCCTGAGGGATCTGCTGGAGATGTTTTCCACCTACTCCTAAACTTGCTTCAGCAGTCATGACTGGGGTTCTGAGGTGAGACACTCATGGCCAGGAGCTTTGCAGGCATTTGCAGAAGGCTGTATTTGGGGGACTGACAGTGCCTTTGGGGCTGGAGGATGGCAGTTGTGCCAACGTGGCAACCACTGATGTTTGACAGGGCAGCTGATAAGCTGGGCATCCAGCTATGGAGAGACTCTGCCTGGGGGAGCCAGGAGCTGCAGGGAGACAGTGGGGATGGGGTGTCCACATCCAAACAGAGCTACAGTCGGTGAGGGGGAATCCAAAGCATGAATTAGTTTCAATTTTCCTGCCACCTGAGAGGGGTGGTTGATGCCTTTCAAAGTGGGCAGTGATCTTGGGCAAACCTTCACACCCCTTCCTTTGCTGCAGCATCTTTCCCTGTTCCCAGAGAACACTCATCAGTAGCTACAATTCAGATATAGTTGACTTTAAATCGAGAAGCATACTGAAAAAGAAAACACAAACTGGCACATGGTTTCTGCTCCAGAGGCACGCAGAGATGAGTGCAGCATGAAGATGGACGTGGCCCCTTGGCTGCTCTCCTTTGCACTTTGTCCAGGGAAAGGATCTTCTCCCGAGTGTGGAGTATCCCAAGACAAAAGGGAAGAGACTTTCCCCAGGTCACAGCTAGAAAAGAACATGGCCCAGTGCTGGGGTTTTCTCCAGCCTAAGATCCAGATAGAATACCTGGGTAGCAGGAAAGCTTGCTCACTCCCAGTCCTAATCTCTGCTTCTGCTGGTGAAATCAGTCTGAGTAATCTCTTTGTGGTTTTTTTTTTACCTGATTGCTCTGGAGACCACATTGGCTGGATGTCTCATACATCCTAAGTTTATACCAAATGCAAAAATTCCAGCTTGGGGGTTATTTTTTCTCCATAATTAATATTTATTCCCTGAGGTCCCCATGCAACTCCCTTTCCTGAGTGCTCAGCAGGTGCTGGGGTTCACTGCAGATGCTCACACAAGGGTGGACCAGGTGATATGAGGAAGCCTTTGGGAGGCCTGTTGATAAGTGTTTGTCAGTGGAACAGACAGCTCACTGTGGCTCCCATTTACAAGCTTCTTAAACTAGCTTCTAAACTAGCTTTTAACAAAGAAAATGTGTCAAAGTACCAATAAAACTGCTCTAATAAGCCCTCCATAGCAAACTCCTAATTGAAGCTCATAAAGAGAGCTCTAAACAGTATTTAAAGTGCAAAGAAAACATATTGGTCCTCAATGCAAACAAGTAGATGTGGTGCTGATGCTTTTTATTTGACCAACATGAAAGCTGCAGAGCACAAAAATGTAGGTGTGGGATGTGTGTGGTTAGAAAGCCGATTATTGGACTTACAGGCAGGTTTAAAATCTCTCCTTCAACAAACAGGCAGTTCAGCTCCAGCACATTCAACCTGCTCAGAAACTTGTACAAATGCCTATTTCACTTGTACCCTTTCCCACACACATGGATGTACCTGCAAATGCAGGACAGAGGATGCACACATTTCATTGACTTGATTGATTGATTAGTAAGTGCTGATTTACTTTTGTATTTCAACTACCGCAAATTATGCTTCTCCTCCACCATGATGCTCTTGTGACACAGTTTAGGCTCTCAGTGTCAGCACAGAAACTGGATTTACTTTGCATCCCACTGAGGTCATGCAGTGACTCTTTGTGACTCCTGCTGAAAGCATCTGGAGGGCTTCTGACAGTCCACTTTAAGAGGTCCCCCATGAGTGACAATGGTAAGCCTCCTCCAAAACTACAGGTTTTTCTGTGGCCTAAAGGAAAAGCACATACAGATGCTAAAGAGGAAGGAGAGGGAAAGAAAAATACATTTGAGAATGGTGTAGCTTGGGAGAGAACATAGCATTCACAGCAATCCATCTCTCCTCACTGCAACTCCTGCCCCATGAAGATGCAAAATTAAAATATATTTTCCTCCTTGGTTGTATATCCAACTAGGAGCTCTACAGAATGATTCTCCCAACAGAAAGTAATTTCCTTGTTCCTCCAGTTGTTGCAGTGCTTGTTCCCACTGAAGGCAATAAAATTAGGGTGGCAGGGTTATCAAATGCTGTCCTGCTAGACAGGACACACCCCAGGGTGTGTTTAACTCAGGATGTGCAGGTACCACTGTCATGGGTTGCAGTGCAAGATGTACCCAGCAGTGTGTATTCTATCACCATCTGTTAAAACCAGGGCAGGGGGTGAGGGTAGGGTAACCCTCAGTTAATGGGCCAGCTCTTAAAAAAAACAGCTGGGGCAGTTTTCATATCTCTTCCACAACCCAGCCTCCTTCCAGGGAGAGATCTTCTGCTAATGGACCATCGAGTCTCACTGATAGAATTACATCATCCCACTGGGAAATGCTCCAGCCAGGGGGAGGAGCCAAGAATTCCTACCTGGATAAAAATCTGGGATTTGAAACACTGAAGCACCCTTTCCACTGGGTTCTCAGAGGAAGACCAGGCCCATCTATCACTACTGGACCTTCAGTGGAAAACACCTCTCTACGGGATCATTGCTTCAAGAGAGCTACATCTGCCACCAGGACTGCAGCCACCATTGAATGGGACTGCCACCAACACCCTGACCCACAGGGTGTCAGCTTGGATCCTGACTCTGTCAGTGGGTTTTGGTTTTTTTGTAATACTGCATGGGGGTTTTTTGTTTTATTTTATTTTATTTTCATTCTCCTAATAAAGAACTGTTGTTCCTATTCCCATGTCTTTGCCTGAGAGCCCCTTAATTCCAAAATTATAATAATTTAGAGGGAGGGGGTTTGCATTCTCCATTCCAAGGGAGGCTCCTGCCTTCCTTAGCAGATACCTGTTGTTCAAACCAAGACAACAACTAAAGCATGTCAGGGAGCTCCAGCCATGCCTGCAGCTTGCATGGCCTTGGCTCCCCTGCCTGGCAGTGGGAGGCAGATGGAGTGGCTGGGCAGCCACATGTGGAGGGGAGCAGGGATGGGAGTCAATCTGGTGGGGACAGGGAGAGTTAAAAATACCATGGGATGAAATTTTGGGATCAAAGGAGAGGAAATAATAGACTTTGAAGATGAGGAAGGAGGGAAAAGGAAGACTTAGAAGACACGGTTAAAGTCTTTTGAAAAATCACTTAAATCTTGTACAACATATTTGGGCTGTGAGGCTGATATACCTGGTGGTGGTGTCTCCTGATCTCTGCCTTCCTCAAGCTCTGTTCAAGGAAGAGCTGCATTAAAATCCATTGTGCTGCTGATGAAACACTTTGTGGTTTTGCCTCAAGTAATTCATTGGTTTCCACAAAAAAATAAAGGCATTTTTTATAGGCAAAAGCTGTCATTTCACTGTGCTAAGCTGTTTCTGCCATAAAAAAGGTGTGATTTCACTTCCTGCACATGTGTGAAAATTTAGGATGTGTTCCAGTACAAAAGAACATGTTGCCACATGAAAAGCTGTGTTTTTAACAGCATTTGCAAAATCTCACCCTTGACCAAATCTGTCAGTTCTCACAGAATCTTAAAGATCAGACCATGACTTTTTTTGTTTTCTGTGAGTGCACAGAAGTGTTAAAATACTGCAGTGTCAGGAAAAATGAAGAAGATGGAAAAGAAGAAGAAAAATAAAAATAAGAAGAAAAGAAAAGAGAAAAAAAAACATATATGCAGGGACTTGACATAATTATAAGTGTGGAATTTACAAAGAATTTCAGTGGTATAAAGAGCATCTGCCTCAGACAAGACTGTTGTCCTGGAAGTTTAGACTCTTTTACCCTTCATTCAGCAGGAAATGGGAGCCTTGATATCTCATGGGACTGTGGTATGCTAGAGGAGGAGGGGAGAACTTCCCTGAGGCACACTGCCCACCTAGGGATGCCGCAGACTTCCTGTTGCATCCAGAGCCTGGAGAATAGAACAGCAAGTTCAAGTGGATGATGGAAGGCAAACAAGTCTGAAAGCTTCCCTAAAATCAGTCACATACTTCTTGTGAGTTTGGACTCAAAAATATCTCAGTGTATTGAGAATCCACAGACTGGGATGCATCATGTGGAATAAGGTTAAGAGAAGAAACTGTTGATGAAAGCTCTCAGGCCATCAGTGCATCCTATGAAATCATCATAACACCAAAATAGTTTCTCATTTTCAGCTACAAGTCTAGAAATATTAAAATACAAAAGGTTGATAAAATTATTTGACTACTGAAAACTGAACACTTCTGAATCAGAGAATGGAATTCAGCTGTTTCTCCACATTAACTAAAAAAAATGAAAAAAGTAAAATGGGAATTTTAGACATTTATTTACTTCAAAGTAGCCTTGTTCTTCTGTGTGATACCCATGTTCTACATATGGCCTACAGTATATTCTTCAGCATCTTGCTAATACTTAGATGTATTCAATGCTTTATAATGCTTCACTGGGAAGTTTAAATATTTAAAACGCTATCAAAGGGCCAAGGCACTGCAATCAAATTCACCAAAATCATCAAGAAATGCTCCTTTTCAGTTGCGATTCTGAGTCCTAATAAAAACAAAAGTAAATAGAGAGCTTTGGATCAAGCTGTGAATCAGCTTTTCGAAACAGGTGCAGAACAGTGAGCTAGTCTAGGGCTGAAGTCAATTAGACCCACACAGGCATGGTCAATTAGTCATTCTTTTGAACTCTCAATCAATCAGAAAAGAAAAAAATGCCCATTTTTAGTCAGTTCTTTAGCTGCAGGGAAGGGGGTGTTAGTGTTGAAGCAAAAAACCTTGTCTGGATTTCTTTTTTTTCTGTCTTACACATTATTAGGCTTTCTGCAAGAGGACAAGTTTGCAGATGCTCAGATGGAATACTGACAAAAAGGATCCTGAGAGGCATTGGGGACAGAGCTTCAGGATATTAAAGGAGAGTAATCTGATGTTAAACCAGCATCAGTTGCACATGAAATGGCACTGGGCTGGGCTCAGTGATGAGGTACCTAAACTTTGATACACTGCAGCCAGTGAGCTCCCATCCTCAGCAAATACACTTGGAGAATGAGCTGGGATGAGTCCAATAAAAAGCTCCCATAAAAAATGTTGCATAAACAGGCTGAGCTTTACAAGTGGAAATGACACAGGGAAGAGCAAGAAGAAATGGGTCAGAAGAAAAGGTATAGGATTGCCCTGATGAGCTCCTTGGGGTTCGTGTCTTCAGGTACAGCCAAGAAAATCACTCCAGCTTCCCTCCCCATCACTCCCTTCATGAAGCTGCCTGGCATAGCACTTTCAAGCTCCTCAGGGAAACTCTCTCAACCAAAGTAAAAATAATTAACTCCAACTTTGCACATTGAATATTAATTATTTTTCACAAAATTCTATTTATCTTGCAAAGTAAGTAGTGGTAACCTATAAGTTAGTCTTATCCTATGAGAGAATAAAGGAGTTATCCTTCTATTAAATTAATTGAAGTGCCCAAGCAGAACTGCTATTTTAGACTTGCCAATTCTGCTAGTCTAAATTCTACTTAGACAAGACCTAAAGCCTTTAATCAACATTAAATCTACAAAATCTACATAAACGGGTTTCCCAAAGTAGAGCTAAAGCAGATTCAAGGATTATTTATGGCAAAGAACAGAGAATTTTGCATTTGGACACAAAATACAGTCTGCCTCACTGAAACTGTTGCTAGAATTACAGAATAATCTCCTGTACCTTGGCACAGCAATGTGTACTCAAAACCACACAGACCTGTAACTTCAGACTGCAGCTATCCCTGTGGAGAACAAAGCACTAGATGTCTTGAGGATGGCATCAATACAATATTGAAGGCTCAAGCTGCTGGAGATAAGCCAAAGAACATAAATTAAGAAACATTTTACAATCCAAATATGTTGTAAACTGTATGCAGAACTGACTTTTTTTGGGTGATTTGAAAAGCACATGGTTTTAGATTATTTTGGTGGATTAGGTATTTCACTGAACTAGCAGGTTCTCAATAAATTTCAAAGAAAAAAATTCTACCATGTTTTTAAATATTTGTGTACTGTGGGATAAATGAAACAACTCATAGAGTGAAAACTTGGTCCTACTGAAATCAGTAGTTTTCCTTTTGGAAATTCATGTTGACTTCTAGAATGGCAGAATTTCATCCTTGAGAAAATACCTCTATATGAAACAAACATCATGTGACTTTTCTTCCTACTAAAGCACTCTGGAAGTAAAAAAAACCCATAATACCTTTTTTATAATAAATATATTTCATATGGAGTCCTTTAGAAAAGAAGAGATGGAAGCCACATTACCACAATAAGGTTTCCATATTCCTTCACCATACAATTTGTTGTAGGAAAGCTGTCACACAGTCTCTGTTGAACCTGACTGTCTCATTATTCTGTTTCTATCTCTGTGTGCACCCACCCCTGGCAGACTCAATGTATAACACAGATGACCCTAATAAACTGCAGTTAGTGCATCAATTTCTGGATGAGCAAGGACTGGTATAGTTTCAGTGGACTGGTTTCTAATAAGAAGCAAATGTGTGTCCTTCAAACGCTTTTGTGTTTCTTCACTGACAATAAATTCCTTGCCATAAGCCAATCAGAAAGTAGAGGAAGGCACAGGGAAGTGATTAAACCACTTTGTAACAGCAAATTTGCCATGGGCCTGCTACCCCTCCAACTGTGCCCACCTCCCCTGCAGGATGCGATGGGCTGGGTGAGGGGTTTTTCCTATGTTGATGCTGATTTGTATCACCATTTGAGTGTTTAGTTCAGAAATAAGTTTTTCACCTTTAAATCTAGATCTGAGAGTGAAGAGGGGAGAAGGAGAAGCAGTGGAATGTCTGAGGTGGTTGTTTTCAAAACATAAAGATCAGAGTTTTCATCTTCCCTTCACACACAGCCTGTGTTGTCTGCAGTGTGGATGGTGGGACAGAGCTCTCCTTTGCTTTTGGTTAGTTTTTGGCTAGCTGAAGCAGAGAAGTTCTCCGGACTGTGGTTTTCCTTCCTTTTCCTTGGAACAGTTTGAACCTGCTCTGGACTCAAACCCAGCAGAGTCCCAAGAGCTCAGACCCATGGCCTGGCCTGGGCCCGGCATTTCCCAGCATGGAGGGACTGACAGCAATGGAGTGAGCCGAGCTACAGCCCAGGGGAGAGACTTTCTGAGTTCAGCATCTCTGCAGAGCAACGAGAGGCTTTGCTGTTTAGTATTGTTCATTTGTTGTACTGGGGAGTGCTTTGTTTGTTAAATGAACAATTTTTTCCACTTCTCTCCAAGGAAATCTTTTTTCCCAAACCAGTTAAAGGAGAGGCCACTTGAGTTTGTTTTCCAGGGGAACCCCTTTGTAGGTTTTCTCCCAAATTTGCCCTAAACCAGGATAGGATGGCTGGCTCGCAACTGAAATGGCCCCCTCATCCTTTCCCCCACACCACGGTAGTCACAGGGACCAGCCTTGCACCAGAAAAAACACATCACTTTCCCTGCCAAGTCAACAATCACCTGTGCCCTTATCACCTGCCCTTTCCCACTCCAGAAAGAAATTTTACCAGGTCAGTTGTGTTTTACCAGCAAATGAGAGGCTAGTGAGATTGTCTTACAGCACTCCACCCGAATTCTTCTGCAGACATATTCCCTTACATTGAAGCAGTCTTGTATCTTCTGACTTTTGTGCCAAAAATGTGGCTGATCAGTTATCTCTCCGAGATAACTTTGGAATAATATCAGGAAAGTGCTGGGTCTCTTGTGATATTACCTGATGCCACAGGACTTGACTGCACAATTCCCACTGTCTTTGGTCAAACCCTTATGACTCTGCTGAGGTCAGAGAATCCACAGGCACATCTCTAGTGGTCATAGGATCAGCTGTGTTGTTGACTCTGGCATGTTTTTATGGGCAAATACACAGAAAGACCAAAGCCACAAAATAGCTTAAGTACACAACCATGCCACTATTTGATTCTGGAGGTCTAACCCCTAAATTAATTTCCTATGAACTGCATGTTACTGCTCATCCATCTCCTTGGAGACCATGAAATCTATGTGTTCCAATATTTCCTGCAGTCAAAACCACTGGGCATCCAAGAGCCTGCTGCTAAAAGTAGTGGGAAGTAAGAACAGTCCCTGATATAAGGGAACATATCTGTCCCCATCTGTAAAAGATTTCACACCCGTCTGTGTTGGGGGATGAAGAAGTCCCCCTCAAAACTGTTGCATGACTAGAAGGCAGGAATATTTCTCACTAATGTAAGAGCCTTACAGGTAGAGTGTACAGCCCCCATGCCAGGAGCACACAAAGAGCTGCTAACTGCACTGAGCAGATGAACCTGCAGCAGCTCCTGAGTCCTCTCACTGTGAGGGGCAGAGGTGGTCAAGCTTCTCATCTGAAAACAGAAAGGCTACCTCCAGCACTGTTCCAGGGGAAATGTAGTGTTGCATATTTCAATATTCAGCTGGAGCTTTTCAGTGCACCCAGAAAACTTAACTGTGATGGAAAAAATTAATTAAAAACATCAACAATTATTCAAAACCTGAGAGAAGGCAAATCGCTTTTTTCCTCTCTCTTTTTCTACTACTCAGAATCCTGAATTGCTTATGAGCTTGTAATGGTGTATATACTGGTGGCAGACACAGCTGTTAGCACTGGTAGGGCAGATGCCACTTTGCAAATGTCCCCATTTGCTGGAGTTAGTGCAGAAACATCTCCCCACCCCTGATCTTAGAGTTGTTCTGGAAGGTGGCATCAAAACAAGAAAGCCGCCTATGCCATTTGTAAAACAAATGTCTGTCTTTGTTGTCGCATGCTGTACTTCCACTGCGGGTTTTATTAATACACACATTTCCTAAAAGCTACCATAAGCATCAGTAGAAGTCTCTGCACAGAGTCAGTCTCAGAAGCAGCAGAAGTGGGAACTTGCTTTTGCTGGCCCCTGGGGAGGGAGCTGTTCCATGAATTTTGTACATATAGAAGTTGTTGATAAGCCCTCTTGCAACATCAATGCCTTTCCCATAGGCATTGGAGTAACCACTTCCTTTCTTCTAGTTTGCAGCTGCCTGTTTAACTCAAGACAGAGAGCAGAGATTAAGACCAGCTTAATAGGAGAGAACACCTGGAGCAAAGCCTGTTAGCAGCTCCTGCATCCCCAGGAACAGATCTGCGAAATGAAAAAGCCACGGCAAGGTCCATTCCTTTGACAGGGAACAGTGACATGATCCTAATTGCAATGGGGAATGGGGTGACCCTCCTGGTCTGCTCCACAGAGAGCTTGACCACTATAAATTTTTATTCTTGTGGCATTTTGCCTTCCTGTGCTCGGAAAGTTCTGCATTCGTTGACTTTGTGTCAGCTGATTAATTGGGTATTAGCAATGCTTTGGGTGAAATCCTGGTCCTGCCAAGCAGGAGGAGAATTACAAAATTGAATTTCCAAACTTTTACTTTATATATGACAGTGTGACAGGATCTCAGGGTAATTCACAAATAAGAATGTACTTCCTAATTGTTGCGCCCATCTATGGATATGTTAGATATCTTTCACATATTAAAAAAAGAGGAATAATTGGAGGTATAATTTTCCTTGGACCTGAAGATTATATGAAGACAATGTGCAATGCAGTGTGGAAAAGTCCTTGGCTACCCTCTGTAGGAAGTATGTGTTATGTTATTTATTTTTCAAGAATACAAAAATAGAGCCTAGGCCAGGGAGAGCCAGGGCTGCCGTCTTTATTTGAGCTTGAGTCAGACCTGGCGAGCACACTGTGAGGACTTGCTCTGTCTAATTTCAGTAGCCAAGCTGATGCATGATACACCTCCTTTGGCAGTGAAGCCACATTTTTCCTGCTTCCCTCTACGTGCCACTGTTCATTTCTGCGTCCTCTGTGCCAACCCTTACCTGAAGAGGCAAGTATGCATGTGGGGACTATGCGTGTTTTAGACTGAAAACAAAAATGACCTTCTCCTGGAAAAGATACGTTGGTATTTTTTTAAACTTGGATTGTTATTGTTATTTTGGTTATGGCATGGCTTCCCAGGCCAGCCTCACTGCCAGGACAACAAGTTGTGAATGGGGAGCAGAAGAGAGCAGCCAGGAACTGCTTTTGTTGCCTCTTTCTGGCAGAGAAAATGTATCCTGAACTGCCTGCAGGTGGGGAAACACCTCATCACTACCTGCTGCAGAGCAGGGACTGGGGATGAGAAGCTCCCCATATAGCAAAGACAGAGATGATGTGGGATAAAACATCCCTAGCTGTCCTGAGAACAGAAAATACAGAGCGATCCTTAACACTTCCTACATCATTCAGGTATCCTCCACTTACAGCTTCAGATAATGAAATCATATACCCCCAGTCTGTTCGCCCCCGATTCACTTTTGTTTATACTTTTCAGGGCGTAAGTCTATAGAGTATCCTTGAATCTCAGGCCTAGAGGGATTATTTTGTCTGACCAAAATGTGAAGACAGTTAACCAGCACTCTATATGGAGTTTGCAGTTATACACTAATGCAATACAGGATTTGAAAAATAAAAAGGCTAAAATCCTAAGACATCAGCAGAGGTGACTGAGAAGCCACTTCAAGGACTGAGAAGAGCACTAATGTTAGCCTGACAGGTTACGAATGAATAATCCCAGTATTCCCAACAAGACATTGCCAAGGGAAACTGGACCACACTTGTTTTATCAGCTTTCCGTATCAGAGCAATAAACACACCACCTGCTAATAAGGTTGGTGGGGCTTTCTCTGAGAGCAGCTCTCCCATTCAGAAAGATGCAGTTGTTCAGGGTGCCACGGAAGGAGTTATCAGGGAGCCCTTCAGCTCTACTTACTAGTTAAATCCCAGTGATGAAACATTAGCACATGACTAAAGGATAACTTAAAGAATAGGCCCCCATAGTATTTGCATTTATTTCTTTAAGCTGGATCTTCTATAAATCTTTTCCACTCTACAAATTACTACTGAGCTAGGCTCCAGAAATGTACACAGTTTCTTCTAATTGCCTTCCTTCATTACTTATTAGAAATAATCACATCTACATTTTCAATCAATGATCTGTGATTTTATTCTGACCAGGTTTCCCCTTTCACCCGAGGATTTCTTTTTGCTGTTGCGTTCCAAGATAGCTTCCCCCTGGAGTTGGAAATTATGGGACTGTTCTTCCAATTACTGCATGAACTTAGGTTTCTGAAATTCAAAAATGCTTGTACTCGATGAGTTTGACAGGCAAGCAAAACCTGGGGAAAAAAAATAAAGAAAAAAAGTGAAATAACAGCAAAGACAACAGTTTCATAAATTTGGAAAGACGGTTTCTTGCCAGTGTGTTTTTATTAACTGTTATATAGGAAATGAGGCTCAAAGTATTGAAAAGATGGTGGGAGAGCAGGATCAGGTAAACAGATTACAAAGCCACCCCAGACAAGTTTAAATTGGTCCATTGAAGAATCAGGCTTCACATGCCTGAGAATCAATAACTGAGAATCACCACTGACTATAAAAGTGCTTACAACTAACCAGCAATAACCAGTAATGATCATTTGACTTTTTCTTTTCTTCCTACCATAAAACACTCTGAAAGAAACAAAGAACAAAATACGTATGAGTTCATGTTTTCAGAAGTCTGCAAGAGTTTCATCCTTCAGACCAGTGCTTTGTTGGCTTTCCCTTGAAATGCCAGACCTGTTGGCATAACCAGACTTGCAAGTACTCCCAGAGCAACAAGTACAGGAGATACTGAAGGGTACTGCCACTGACAACTATATAAACAACACACTTGAAAGTAAAACAGATCTGAGGTGGTTTGGGAGGGAGATGCCATTGGTGAAATCTGTCTTTGTTTGGGTTTTGTTACTATGGTTTTAGGACTAGTTATAGTAGTTGGTCATCTAATATCTTTCACAGAAAATGTTTGTTTTCCAGTTAAATTTTCCCTTTGATTTCCTTGTGAACCATCCTCAGCCCTCCCAATCACACCCTAATAATCTTGCATCATGTGCACACTAATCCTTCTTTCCATACTCACTGCACAGATTTTTCATTTGAAATTAAACTGATAATTTTGTTGCTCTGATTTGTCATTTTTCACCTGAATAAAAGTCTATATAAATTTTCTATATTCTATAAATAAAATATATTCTCAGCTTGAGTAGGAGGGTTATTAATCAATCTTGGAGCTTTTATGCCATTCATAAAGCCTTGAGTTGTACCCTGGTGATTCTTCCTGTCAGTAGACCATGATTGAATTCTACCCATGCAGTCAGTCAGAGACAACTTATTACTCAGGGTATTTCTATAAACAACAGGTTTTGAATGCCCAATAAATATAAGATAGTGATAGAGGAATTGGATGTTAGTCATAATGAAGATGGCTAATTTTTTATGTATTTAATGAGACTGTGGTTTTTCTTCTTCCTTTTCTTCTTGGGTAAGTAAATCATGACCTGCACATACAGAAATCATATCTTGTAGATAAGGAAATGCTTTTCAGTTCACTATCAAGGGAGGAATTAGCAGAGAAAGGAAGAAAAGAACAAAGAAAGGAAGGAGGGAGGGGGAGAGAGAAGAAGGGAGAGAGGGAAGGAGGAAGGCAGGAAGGAAAAATTAGCAATTGAGATGTGAATTAAGCTCTAGTTTTCTGTTACAAAAAAATCTCAGTAGAATTACAAACAGGAGGGCCCTGAATTGTGTGTTTGTTGTTCAAGATGGCAAACATTTTTGCACATCTTTCTAGTTTCTGCTGGCTGCTCTGTGTTGAGTGCCCATGTCAGCAGGCAGATTTCAGGGGGACAATGTATGCAATGGGCTATCATAGAGAGAACTGGTCGAGTGCTGTCAGATATTGCACAGAATCACAGGAAATGCTGAGTTGGAAGGGATCCACAAGGATCATTGAATCCAACTCCTGGCCCTGCACAGCACCATCCCCAAGAGTCACACCATCTGTCTGAGAGCACTGTCCAAATGCTTCTTGAACTCTGTCCCACTTGGTGCTGTGACCCCTTCCCTGGGGAACCTGTTCAGTGCCCAACCACCCTCTGGGGGAAGAGCCCTTTGCTAAAATCCAAACTAAGCCTCCCTGACACAACCTCAGGCCATTCCTTTGGGTCCTATCACTGGTCACCAAGGACAAGACATCAGGTGCCTGCCCCTTCTGTTCCCCTCGGGAAGAAGTGGTAATGAGGTCTCCCCTCAGTTTCTTGAAAGCACGAACCTGTGCTGTGATGCACAGGTGGGTCCATCACTGAAACTTCAAATGTCAGGGCCTTTATAGAAGCACCTCAATGATTCACAAGCCACATGGGTTTTCATTTGAAAGCCCTCCTTATTTTTATAGTGGTAAAGAAGAATCACAGTTGTGTTGGGGTAGGGCTGTTATCAAGAGATTCACTGGAAGATTGTCAGATGATTCTTTGAAATATAATCAGAGACGTGTTTCTGGGAGTAGAACTATTGCACTCTTGGTATGTAGCAACCTAACTTCAATTTGGTATTGTGATATAAAGACACATTCCTTTGTTTTTTTGTTAGTTTGCCCAGGAAAAAAAAAATCACACTCTTTCTGTGGCCTTCAGAAGTGACCTGGTCCTTTTTCAGGATATAATAAAGGAAATAATTAAAGTCCTGGGAAAGGTTTGTTATAGAATCACTGTTTCTCTAGAGCCAGATCAAGTAATGAAGTATTTTACTAGGATACAAAAGGCCCTGTAATTTAAGAGAGGAGCAAACTTTTTTCCAATATAGTTTCAGATTATATCATCTCTCAGGAATCCTTTGTGACTGGTCTTCTATTTAAAGAGAAATAGCCCCAAACTAATAGGATACTTGACCCCCAATTATAAATTGTTCTACTGTCATAGTCAGTACTATTTTTTATTACTGCTCATGTTTTTTTAATTTCTCTTTCAAATAAATCTAGTCTTTCCACTGTTTTCACCAAACATGGGCCAAAAGAATCATTTTTTGTTTCCAAATTCCAAAAACCTGATGTCTCAGGAGCTGGTTCCACAAACTCTTCCTCTGTGTTATTTTTAATCTTGGGAAAAAGGATCTGTGGCAACAGCCAAATCTTCTGTTTCCTGGGGTAAGTGTCCTCCCTCAACAGATCCCTACCCCTGCAGAGAACTTTCCTGTGTTTATGAAAAGGATTGCGGCAGATTTTTTTGTTTATTTCTGAGCGCTTTGTCAAACCTGTAAGATATGTCCCGAGGCATAGCTCTACTATCACATGGATAGGTGTATTTATTTGTCTGACATTGCTGGCCATATTTATGAGAGAGGCAGCAAGAATAATGTCACAAGAAGTTTGAGAGAGCACTTTGCCTGAGGCCACCCATCCCCTGTAGCTCCCTCCCAGTCTCCCAGTTACACACACTTTCCATATGGTAACACAGACCCAGGCCTTAAAATAGGCATTTTGGGAAGGGGCTTGCCTTAAATGTAGTGATTTTTCCTAGCTCTTTGGCTTATTTCTTGCAGCATTAACAGTTCAGATCATCTGTTTGTTAGATTTCTGAGCCAGTGATGGTATGGAAGTTGTAATCATAATGTCCACCTAAACCTAACATAGCAGCACAGTCTAAATGCCAGCTAGACCAGTTTCAGCTGCTAAATAGGATGAATTCAGTGTAGCATAGTATTGATATAACAATTATTGCTTGTGGTCCAGGTATTATTCTATGTAAGTCCCTTATTCAACAGCGTAACTGTGTCCTGCATCATGGACCAGCTTCTGTTTCTGCAATACCCATAAAATGTCAAGGAAATTCCAAACGTACAAGATAGGCATGAACTTTTTTCCCCAAATTTTTATGTTACGAAATAATCATATTTGCTTAATTTACCTGTGGTTGCCTACCTCACCTCCAAAACAAGAGGTGTATGTTTCTGTTCTCAGGTCTAAAGGCAGGGCTGGACCAAGGCCTGTCCCCAAGCAGCCCATTTTGGGAAAAAACACACATTGAGCCTCCTCAAGAAAGACCAGAGAGTAAATCCTGTGTCCTGTAAACCAAATCTGAACCTGGACATCATCAAGTAAAGCAGCTCAGAACATGCTGCCTTTCAAGGGGAGAGATCATAAATTCTCGTATTTAGTTGCCTTTCCATATAAACTGAAATTTGACTATTTTAACTCCATCTTCTCACTTCAACCCATTTAAGCTACTTTGGAGGTTGTTTTTTAAGGATTAACTCACTAGAGTCTCTGCTATATTACAAAAATGCAAGGTGGCATCTCATACTCCCTGCAAAGGGAATTGACAGTCAGTTTCTGCTGGGCTGAAAATATTGCGATCTGAGAATTTGTCAGCACAGAACTATTATATACCAAGAGTCTGATAATTTTTTTAAGCTGAATTGGTTTCATTGGTAGTTAAGGAGACTCACAGCTATGCAAGAATAGGTGCTAAATCTACTTTGCCTACAGAAATTTTATTTTGCTTTGGAATTCCCAGTTGAATTTTGAAATGACTTTGCAAGTTCACAAGCTGTGTTTGTCAGCCT
Organism: Certhia americana; assembly: GCA_018697195.1. Lineage (NCBI taxonomy): Eukaryota > Metazoa > Chordata > Aves > Passeriformes > Certhiidae > Certhia > Certhia americana. Next base: position 33,237,991 of record CM031859.1, read on the forward strand.
AATGTCTGCAGTGCCTTGCAGAGAAGTCTGTTTCTTGTGTCAGTTTCCTGCAAGTGCAATCTCATCTCCTGTAGCACCACTTATGCACTTGATATTAACTATAACAAAGTAGTAGCTGCAGCTGCACCTCATCTCCATTGTACTTCATAATGGCTCACTTTACCTAGAAGAACCCTCCAAAGCCTTCACACACGGGCAAAATGTTAAAAAATAAACAAACAAACACACACACACACCCCTCCTTTTTAAAACAAACCTTGTGCTTTTGTACCATGTCCAAAACTGAGAACAGCCTTTAGCTGGCCTGTCAGCCATACTTTTGTTTGGGCTGGATTGTTCTGGACAGTGTGGAGTGCTCCTCTGATATTTTTGAATGTCAGTACCTTTGATTACACCTCTGTCTTGTCCACAGAATTATCTGAGGTGAGGTATTCAAAACTGCTGTTAGGACTGCAAATTCATATTCATATTCAAAGAGCTGCGCAGATTTAAAAGAACTTATGAACATCTATTTCAGCTGGGAAAAGATCCTTGTATTGTCATCAACATTTCAGAGGTGGCAGAGGTGAAGTCAGATGCTAAGACCTGTACTTCTAACACACCTGCACGAAGTTGCAGAACAAAACACACAACCAGAATTTTTAACAACCTTATATGTAAATGGCAAAAGAGGCAGTGTTGCCATTCTGTATCTTCCCTAATTTCAGCAAGCATTTGGAAAGCGTCTGTGAGATGAAGGACCATCTCTGCATCTGGCATTTGTTATAAATGAAAAAAATACTTTTGCAAGGGGCTATTAGAAATGATCAAGAAATGTCCCAAATCTTTTTCTAAATAAGAAAAATAAAGTTATGGTATTAAAACTTTGTAAAGAAACACGAATGTTTCAATTAAAAAGTTTTCAAGAAAATTTTTATTCTCTGGGCTAGAATTACTCTGTGGGAAAACCACCTTTGTAAAGCCAAGATCCCCCATCTCACCTTGGATGGGGAGATGTCAGGTCAAGTTCCTCATCTGAACCATTGCCCTACCCTACTAGACTACTAAGCTTCTTTTTAATATGCCTATTGTTTTATTTTCTCGTCTCTCCCTTGAAAAAGAAAAAAAAAAAAAAAATGGAGAAAGATCTCATATTCTTTCTGCACTGGAATGAAAACAAATTTTGAAACCACAACATTTTTCACAAAACAGAATTCTTGTTTTCTGGCCAGCCCTATTACTTATTATTATTGACCTTTCAGAGACTCCAGTTTGAAATTTTTAGTTAAGTTTCAGAGGGAATCAGTGCCAGAGCTGCAGTCAGCTCTTCAAAATCCCCAACTGCCCATTCTGCTAGCTCTCTCATACCAAAGATGCTGCCCCTCCCCAGAAACAGCCCAGGAAGAAAAACCACTAATGATCTTCACCCTTGCAAGGGAAACCATCTGAGTTTTGCATTTGGACAGCAAGAACTTCTTCTGTCCTTTCCCATAATAACCTGCTCAGATACTTTTTAAACAGCTGTAACCGATGCCGTCCTCAATAAAGTAAACGAAAGAGAAGAAAAACACACGCCACAGCACATTTGACAGTCAGACACCTAGAAGAGAAGCTGGTTCAGGCCCCAGGGGACACAGCATCAGTGCTTCTCTGCTTGAAACTCCCTGCTCTGACTAGAGTTGGGAAGTGTCATGTTTTTTACACCTTCCTCTCAGAACCACTCCCCTGAGGCAGATGCTGCTGTGATTAACATTAGGGAAGCTCAGGATGAGCATGACATCATTGTGATGTCATTTCTCCTGTCCCTGGGGCACCTTGGAAGCAAAATTTCCACATGCACTGCAGCACCCACAAGCACCTTCGTAGGCGTGTTCTAAGGCAGTGATGCTTTTAAAGCCTGTCTCTCATCCTCTCACATCCGCAAGGTTGGCGTGAGCATCCTAACCAGATTTACACTCCCCATTTTATTAGCACATCGGGCTGGGACATACCCTCTGGCAGAGATGTATGGCAAAAGAAAATTTCTCTGAGAAGCTGAAGATCTGAGGGTTTTTACAGAAAGCGCTTTTTTCCCCCCCCCGAAGAAAGGTCAGAATTGAAGCTTTTGGAACAGTGTAACATGTTTCCCAGATCTGTCTGACATGCAGTCCTATTCCCATCTTGCTAACCACTAGTCCTCCTCCACCTCATCCTTTGTTGGAAGCTTAAGAATGTCTTGTGCATGTATGCATAGCTAGAAAGATACTGAAACCTTCAAAATAGTCTGTTGACTTGGAAAGGAATAGGGCAGGCAGAACTTTTTTCTTGGATCCTCTCTGTAACAAGCATTTGATTAAAATGTTCTTGGCACCTCCCTTTTATTCCATCCAGTAAATAAAGTCTCTTTGAAAAAGTGTAGTTTTCCCATATCAGAACTCCAAGTTTTCTTTCAGAGAAAACTATGTTTGCTCCAGCAAAATGGGTCAGGAAGATGAAGCACACTAAAGATTGAGTGAACAGTGAAAGTAGAGGTCATGCCCATTTATGATGCAATGGAAATACCTGTACCAACAGTCAGGGATTGAATTCAACCTCTTAAAACATATAGGACTAGATCACTCTTGGGCAAGAGCCCAGAAAATTTCTGCCCTGCCAACTGAAAGCAGAATTGGATCATGATCTTGTTCTTACTGCATATACCTAAGCATCCGGTGAAAAATACTTGGGGCCCTCTTGAGCTGTCCCTGGAGAAGATAGACCTGGTGGGTTTTTTAAAATCTTTAAGGGAAATATTTTGTCAACAACAACAACAACAAAAAAAAAAAAAAACAAAAAAAAAACAAAAAAAAAAAAAAACACCCAAAACCAAAACAAAAAAACAAAAAATCCCACAACAACTAAAGAACCTACCTGCAGACACTCTCGAGGAAACTGAATCCTGGGCATTCAGAACAAAATACAGATCATGTGTACATGACCAGAACTCCACTGCTGTCAGTCATTTACCTTGGGTCTGACTGTGTCTCTGTAGGATCCTTGCATGTAAAATGTGGGGCTCAAGACTTGGATGGTTTTAAGAGATTTGCCACTTCTGTAAATGATATAGTCCATAAGAGAAATTTTTCCTTTCTAACAGAGTGACTTTCTTATCAAAGGACTACTTTTGCTGTGTCATGCCTTTTAGTCAATTCAGAGAAGACACTACTTGTCTGGCTTATATTTGGCATGTCCTCCTTGCAAAAGAAAGGTAATTCCCTGTGACTCACCATAGATGTTTAGAAAAGACAAAACATTTCAGTGAACAATGGTCGGTTAAAAAGACATCCCCTGGAGAGTAGCTTTTCCATAAAGAGAAGGTGGCCACTGGAGACAAGAGTAGGAGGAGAGGTGCTGAGCAGTGTCAGATGTTGAAACCACACACTGGTTATAAATCAGAGATATCCTTGGCTGTCATGAGGTTTGGACTCAGAACAATTCCCAGCAAGGGGTTCTAGATGCGTGTTATTTCAGGATCTTATCTTGATGAATGGATGATGGCACTTCAGTGGATATTGCATTAACTATTCTGCACTTTTACTGCTAATTGGCTGTAGGGTGAAGACAAATTGTCTCCTTTCCCCTCTGAACAGTGTCAAGATTAAACAGTGAAAGAACATGGAAAGAATAATTGCTTAAGGCTCTGGCGTGATGTTTTCTCCTGTACAAACATACAATTAGGCTGTCTTAACCTCCCAATGTAGCAATAAACACCACTTCACAAACTAATTTACAGGCAAAAGTCAGAGACAGGGCTGGAGCTGTGCTCTGCAAGGCGAGGGCCCTGTCATTCAGCCAAAGGGGCAGTTCCACTAATTTAAGCCAGCAAAAATCTTTGTATGCTTTCCTCCAACTCAAATGAGACTGAAATAAAGTCTATACATTTGAATCATTGAGAAAACTAACTAATAAAAACTGCTTTTCTGACGGTCATAAAGAAGGAATGTAATTGGTCATACTCAAGAAACTTCTCAGAACAGGGAAGCAAGGGGAGCAAGGTCTTAATAATATTGACTTTTCTAACACTTTGACATTTTTCTGCCTCCGTCACTATCTGTCAGTCAGTCGCACTTATGGACAGGAACTTCCAGCACACATTTCTTCAGCCAGGCTGATGGCAGGCCCAGGATTGCACAAGAGACAGTGCACTTTTCATGCCCTCTACGCTGCCCTCCTCTCACTGAGGGGTCACTCAAACCATATTCAGTGCTCTATTTGCAAAGACAGGATCAGCTTTTATTTCCTAAATGCAAGGAGCAGTACAAACTGTGATAAATGTGAATGGACAAACCATGGCATGGGTTCAGAAGGAAAGGTCCCCCAGGTACTCTCTGGACTGGATGGGGTCCCACAGCCATCCCTGTGTCACACTGGGAACCTATTGCAGCCACAGGCACTGCCTTGACTGCACAGCCACTGAGCCACATACAACTCAGTAAAGGACAGAATTCTAAAGAGTTCTTGCAAGTTTCCTGGACCCTAAGGCTTTCCACTCCATTTTTCCTGACTTAGGTGCAAAGAGCCCCAAAGCCACCACAGTCTGAGTGAGCTGCTCCTGTATAAACCTGGTGTTCAGACACAGGCCTTGCTTAAAATCCAAGCCATATTTTTTTTCCAGTGAATTCAGATTGAAAGAACAAAGTTGGATTATCTAGCCAGACTTAGAAATTTACTTTATTTGGCAATGCTGGACCACCTGTGGTCTGTGCTAGACCAAGAAATCCACCATGTAAACTTTGAAAACTTAAAAAATCCCAGTTGTTACCTTTGAGCCTTGTGGCACAGATTCTTTGAGAACCTGACTGGAATCATAGTGTCACTGGTTACACTGGAAGGAATCCAGTGCCTCCAGACCTTTGGATTCTGACTTGGGTGTGCTCTAGATTTAGGTTTTGGTCTCTGTCTCAGGTAGCAGATGGAGCTCCCCTCATCCCCACTACATCTCCATGCTTGGACTCCACTAAGACCACAGGTGGAGCTGAGGCTCTTCTCCAATCACCTCTGGACTGCAACAGACTTCTGGGAGGGTGTGTGGGGGCAGATGAGCATCCCCTTCCCAGAACTGGTATTTCTGTCCATTAACATTCATTTCTGCAGGATCCTCCAGCCTAAGGGGGGAAGAGCCTAAGGAATTTATCTTCCTGTGAAGTTGGAAAAGTGCCTGGACTAAACTCTTTAGGTCTTAGGTTCTCTGTTTAGGAGAAACGAATCATACAATGCATAAAGAAGCAACAGAAAAATATTCCCTTCCTCAAGGAGATCTGCTCACTGGCCTAGGCAATGTGCCTCACGTGTTATTCACCACATTCATCACTGACTATTTACTACAGTATCATCTCTTTTTTCATATACTCAGCCTTCATGATAGGTGTTTTCACTTTCCATGACAAGTCAGACCAATCGACAATTTTGCCATTTGCAAAGCCATAAAGTACTGACCTTTGTCAGCTCTCTTTGTGTCAGATTCACAAAAGCTTGGGAAGCTTTATTTCTTTCATTTATTTCCTCCCATAAGCTGTCAGTGTGGCCCACTATCCATTGTCTTTTCTAATGTGTCCCCTAAGGGTAAATATGACTCCAGATGAAAATAACATTTTGCTGAGGCTCCTAAGTAGCCCTTTCTGTATGGCTGTGCCTGGTTTTGTCAAAAACAGTATAATTTTCTTCAGTAAAGTATCTTTGAAAAGCAACAGCAGCTCTGTATTTCCAAAGGCAAGCCAGCTCTAGCTGTGCCAATGAGAGACTACACTTTCCATTCTTCCACAACCTCCAACAATATAACAAATAAAAAGGTTACCAGAGGTTATGCAGCTTAGTGTGTAAAAAAAAACCTAATCAGATATCTTTATTTCCCATAAACACTTACAGCTGCAGCTTCTCTGCCAAAAATAAAGGGTGTTTTTTCCAATGGGGTTGCTAAATTCAGCATCTCACTGGGAAATTTCAATGGAAAGACGGTAAAAGAGCATATGACTAATGAAGGCAAATCCCAGGAGGAGTAAAAGACCTATCTCAAAGTAAAAGCTACCTGTGCTGCTTTGAACTGGGGTTTTACCATTGGGTAAGCAAGCACTCATCCAGCAGCAAAGACATAACCTAAGAACAAATTTGTTTCTGGGAATTATGAAACAGACGCAGAGGTCTTTTTCTCTGAAATGTAAATGTCATAGGTGATATCATATCATCAAGGTGGGACAGACTGACTTACTGGTTTTCTCTTTTAAAGACAGCTCACGTATTCTGGGAATTACCGTTCATCATCAGGTTCCTGGGACTGCAGAGGTTCACCCAAATCATGCTTGTGAGAGGTTTCAAGCTTTTATCTCTACTTGTGACAATCAGACACATATTTTCTGTCTGTTCTCATAGCAAAAGCCTCCTGGTGGACTGTGTATGAAAGGAGTATTTCAGCTGTGCAGGTAAGCTATGCAAGGACACAGGCAGCCAGAGAGAGCTGAGAGCTGTAAGACCTCTGGGAAGACAACCCAGTCACTCTTTTGTCCCTGGTGCAGGTGCTGGACATATGGTCTTTCTCAAGAACAGAGCAATTTCCAAAGGGAAACCACAAAGAGACTCAACCCTTTGTCTGCCTCCTGTATCCATCTCACCCTACCCAAACATCAGTCATCTGGATGAAGCCATAATGCAGTTGCCTATATAAAATCATTGACTTGGAGGGTCTGCAGATTCTTTGAGGTCCTATGCTGAGCTGCTGGGGGAGATCCAGTCACTCAGCTTTCACAGTCTTCCCAGGCTTTGAATTTGGGGGAACTGCATCTTATTCTGGGAATCTGCTTTGCCTGGAAGCACGTGCCCTCAGTCCCAGCAGGGCTAGCAAGCTGTTCATAGCACACAGTTTCAAAAGCATATGGGCCAAAAGTCAGTGAGACTTTTTTCCTGAGTAATAAGGCTGGGTTATCCAATATCAACATGCAGCTATTTCTGCAAATGTGTGACAGCATGCCACAAACCTACAGAGCAGTCTTCCCAAGAAATGCCACCAATGCATTAGGCTGTCTGCCATGATATTCTGGGCTTATGAACAGCAGCAAGGCAGCCTGGGATCAACTCAAGAGCTGAAGTAGAATTGGGGGTTTTCCTGCAAGAGGCATTCTCCAAATTAAACTCTGATATTTTATACTATGGAAGTCAGTCTTGGAAAACTGAGGATTCATCAAGGTAAGGAACATTTTAATAGTTTAATTATGAGCCCTTTAATGTCTTTTCATAATCAGTTAATAAATACCTTAACAATAAAATTGAATTTAAGCTTTTAATAGGCTGTGTTGGATTGAACCTAAACAAAAGAATTAGCAGCTCCAGGCATTGTGCAATAACTTCTCACTGCTTGGTGCCAGGAGAAACAAAGCATTTCAAGTACATTTTTTTTGTACCTCACTATAATAAACGCTTGTAATATTCCCCAATTTCTGGAGTGTAAGATGCAGATCTTATTTATCACAGTATGTGACACATCTGGCACATGGATCAGGAAACAACTGTTTTACTTCATTTCTGTCATCACCTTCCAACAGATTTCTTTCACATTCCAATTTGGACGAGAGAACTTGGACTTTCTCTCCATAAGTTCTCCATTAACAGTTTCACAGCAACGAGCACTATTGGTTCATTCTCCTTCCACAGCAATTAGTTACTCCAAGCTGCATATTTTGACTTTTACTACAAGCAAACATGTAAAGTCGCTGGTATTTGCTCCTATCTGCTCGTAGCTTCTCCGAGGCAGGCAGAGCAGCAATGCAGCGATGTTTGCTGACTGTCATTGCCTCTCTTTAGTGCCTCTTTCAAGTGGCATCACTGCCTGGGTGTGCCTTGCCGCTTTCTGCCGCCGCCTGTCACCGTTGTGAGCATGTTTTATTTACAGTGGGGCTCTTGTTGTGCCACTGAGTGCAGTCTCCTGGCTGAAGGGAGCACTCAGTCTTCTGCTCAAGCAGGGGCGGGAGTATCAAACCCGCCGAGATGGGAGCTTTGCAAGCTGCACAAACGACTGTGCACTAATAAAGCTTGAAAAGCTTGAATTACACTGGAACCCACAAAAATTTTCAAATTAAAATTCCATATTTAGAGGCCCGCTGTGGGCCGTGATTTTATTTAGTTTAATCCCCTCTTGAGGCCAATTAGGTAGACACTCTTCTGCACATGCACACACTAGCACAAAAAATAAATATATAAGACTAGTTAAAAAGGAGAGGGTAATATATCACTCATCCATTCAAAGACTGAAATTCTTTTCCCTTCTCTTGTCCCTGAAAATAGCATGGCTGTCAGAAATCAATAAAAGTACATGCAAACAGTACTCATTTTTTATTTCTAGGCTATGCTTTAACTTTCCCTTGCTTCTTTCTGCAACATCTAGTAAATTTTCACTGTTGCATACTGTTTCACCAAATGTATAATAAATGCAAAACCTCCAGTGTTACTGGCAGAGAAGGGCTGGATGCCTTGTTTCTTCGCCTGGGAAGTAAAGAGGTGCTGTGAAAATAAATTTCTCAGGCAACTGATTGAAATTTATCATCGCTGCATAACGTGTGTGCAGAGGGTGGGATAAGGATGCACTCCACTATCCCTGACTGAATCCCATTAAGTGCAGTGGGTTTGCTCCAGCAGGAACCCCAAAGAGAATCTGACCGCACATGCACAGTCTGAATTCACCCATCTCCACAACTTTTTAGGGTTTTCCGTATAAACAATCGTGAAGGATCCAGCTTCCTCTCTGTCGCTCTTCGCATCTCAAGTGCAAACTTTGTCTTCTCTGTACCAAGTGGCAGACAGCACATGCCCCATGTGAAAAAGGAGTTAATAGAATGCATGCAGAAAGTATAAAAGAAGGTCAGAGGTGATGTTTAGGTAATGAGGATTTCTCCAAGTAGAGAAAAAAAGAATAAGGTTGTTATAACTGCTACAGCTGTCTACAGCAAGGGAAAACAGCAACTTGTGCTTTCGCTAACTAAGTAGGTTCTGAGTCCAAAATTATAAGTTCTCTGATCTTTGTCAGATATTTAGAAACAAAGCACCTTTCCCAGAGGAAACACACCTGTGTTGAACTACTTACAGGAGAAGGTCTGTCCTGCCTGGATGAAACAGCACACTATAGTGTGCTCAGGATTGAGCAGCCTCCTGGCATGGGTGGGGGGCTCAGGGTAGAGGCAGCATGGGAGTCTGCAGAGCATCTCCTGGCATATTTTGAGAACAAACATGAGCTATGGCTAGGAGCTGCTGGTTTCCACCATGCTACAGGGAAAGAAACCCCTGGTATGGAAAAGGAAAAAACAGTTTGTGAAATTCAGCAGCTCAACTGAATTTTCAGGATAAGCATCTTTATGATAATCCAAGGAACTGCATGGAGTCTATGCACAGATACAGCGGCTTAAATCTTCGAGAACAACATAATAAAAGCAAGAGCTAAGGAAATGTGCCTGAAATAAATTGCAATAAATGCAATTTTATGGCACTTGAAAAGAGATTAGGGCAAAAAGTCTATTTTGTTTTACAGGGGCTCTCATCCTGTTCTCATTGCTACGGTGTTGGAGCAGCATTTTGATGCTCCCACATGTTGATTATTCTCTCATCTGCCACACAGGGGCAATGCATCTGCAACAACTGTCACGTCTGGGGAGGCTCTCACTTGGCCTTTTTGGGGAGATTGCACAGAGGGCTTGAGGGGAGCACTTCTGCCCTCGTGCTTGGTTTGAGATTTCTTTTGAGAGAGTTAGGTGCAAAAAAGAAAAGTTATTAAACAAACAAAACAAATGACAACACCCCCCCCCCCCAAAAAAATAACACCCAACCCCACCCCCCCCAAAACCCCAAAAACAAAACAACAAAACAAACAAACAAAACCCAAACAAATACTGAAACAAATTCAGCCTTTTCTTCCAGACCAAGGCTAAAGCTGCATGGGAGAATCCTTATTCAATATATGCATCAGGTAAAGAAACCTCACCAAAGGGAATAATCTAAAAAGAATGAGATGGTTACAACCTTGCAGATACTTTAAAGCATTCACCAGACATATGCATATATACCCATCTTTGGATCTGATTCAAAGTTGGGGAGAAAGTGTCTCTTAGACTCAAACTGAGATATGGACAAACTGAAGGAAGAAATTTTTCTGGAAAAAAATGGTATTTGGGAACTCAGTCCCAAATGTAGTATAGTGCAGTGTGCTTAGTGTAGCACCATTTTACCCTGGTCTTTCTGGAATCCATTTTTGCAAAGTGCAAGAGGGAGGAGGAAAATGTGGAAAAGGCTAACATGCCCCACACACATATACACCTCAAACCAGAGAGAAAATTATGGACTAAATGGTCAGTCTTCTCCTTTTCCCCCCACAAAGCCAGCATCTGCCTCCCATCAGACACCTTCATGTGCACAGGGCTGGGTCTGGGGCAATCCCCAAGCTCAGTTCATTGGCTGTAAGAGGTAGATGCTGCTGTAGTGATACGAATCAACAAATGCCACTATACCTGCATCAGATGAACGGGTTTCTTTAGATACTTGAGAGAAATTACACATCCCCTGTCTTTGTATATTTTCTCTACATAATATCAGGAACATTAAGCCTATCTGACATAACTTTATGGCAACAATGCAATTTTATTTTATTCAAAAACACAGCAGACCTCACACTGACTGTTAGGACTGCAAGAACTCAAAGGCTGCAATTTACAGCCAAATACTGTGCTGTTGTGAAGGTCTGCCAGGGTGCCTGGAGTGCTGCATGGACACAGAGCTGCCACATTAGCACACCTTGTGCTAATGGCAAGACTGGAACACTCAGCTTATTTGCCTGGTGTTTTCTGAGGGGCACCTTGTGAGGACTGCAAAAGCAGTCTGTAGGACAACTAACTGGAAAAGATGTTCCATCTGTAAGTTAGGGAGGCAGGTATTTATTGTGTTCCATGGAGAATGCACACACTAAGTCCTTACCCGCCCCCCTCCCATGGAGAAATGAGCAGGAAGCTGCATGCTGAAATTCATTTGGTTTCCTCTACCCTGCATGTGTTATTCCCCTGTAGGGGAGAATGGGGCCCTTTATACCTCCATAGCTCTGGGCTCTTTGAGTAATGAAGGGAGCACATTTATTGGTACAAGGTTTGGTGTTTATTGATGCTACCCATTTTTCACCAGATTTAGCACTCTGTGGGGAAGGCACATGGACTTTCCAAAACACATTTTATAATCAAGCCATTTCAAGGTTTATGTGGTATAGTACGTTTGACTGTTAAACTGTAAATAAAAGTCACTGCCCAATACTAAGCTTCCTTCAAGATATTATAGTCAGCTACATCTTTAATTATCTGATTTATAAGCAACCGTGTTGCATGTGTTACACGCACATGTTATTTGTCTGACAGATGTAACATGCAAAATTCTTCTGGAAGAGGTTGAGGGCTTAACACCCGTCTGCCTCGCTGTCCTAAAAAAGTGATGCCCTCAGCTGTGGGGATGTGCTGTATCCCCATGCCCTCCCCAGCTGCTGCACTCTCTCTTGTGGCAGCACAGACCCTAGGGAAACCCCAAGCACAGGGGATTTACTCCCAGAGAGCAGCTGGAGATACAACAGAGCTCTGGATACACGGAGAAAAGGTGTTCCAGGAGGCAAAACTACATGCATACATGTGAAAGCACCCCTCATCCCACGCCAGAAATTTCCCAGACTGTACTGATGTAAGTCAGTGGGGAATGACCTTGCTGTGTGTAAAAATGCTGTGCTGTAGTGTAATGGAGGAGAGCCTGCTGCCCATGGCCTGACAGGGAGCTCCCCCACACCCTGGCCATCCTTGAGGCCATGCAGAGGCATCAGCCCAATGAGGCATGAGGAGTATTAACCATTCCCAAAATCCCGCATCCAGTAGTGATTTAGCAGCCTGGCGCTGGTAAACACTGCTAAGCACAAGGAAGGCTTTTGCTCTGCCCTCATCTGACTTTTGCCTGCCAGCTTAGCACTGCCTGTTCAAAGACAGGCAAGTACTCCAGGTATTTACTTAGCGTGTTATTTATTCTCCACCAAAAAGCAAACCCTCTAACAAAGGAATACGTTAACAAAAACATAGCATCTCACATTAAGACTGAGAAACAAGTATCCCATCAGTTTTAGCTAGTAAATAAAAAATCCCCAAAGATGATGAAATAGATCTTTTTTTTTTTTTTTTTTGACAGCACACCCAGATCAAATACTTCTCATGGCAAGACAGAAACTCACAGCGGGAAGCTCTTCTTTGCAGAGATTCATTTGCTCTCTGGCATTGATGTGCTACTTAATTTATTGATCCACAGAGGAATGAGAACCTGGAGGCAGTTAAAAACTTCATTCTGCACAGGTTCTTTTGAAGGAAAGGGTTTTAGCTCCTCAACTTTCTTGGAACTATGTCTGAAAATGGGCATCCCTGTCATGTTCTCAAACATTGTCATGGTATAAAAAATTTCAGGTCTGTTTAAACCTGACAGCTTGTCAATAGATTTGCACAATAGACCTTACTCTCCAGCCCATTCCTGTTGTTCACTTTGTTAGTACAAAATCTGCAGATGTTCATTTAAAGACATAAATTAAATAACTTGCTTGTAAACATGGTCTGGAATCCTTATTCTTACTTTTAAAATCAAAAACCTAATCAATTTAATGGAATGGTGTTAAGGGGACAACCCATATAAGACACACAGAGAACAGGTTAATATTTTCCCTTTTATTTTTGCCATTTTAGTGTTGTTCAGAGATTACAAATCCATGCATGTGAGCTTACAGCACAATGCAAATGATCCTGTAAAATGAGGAAAAGGATCCTGTAAAACAGTTGAAGACATGTGAGGTTAGAGGATGGAGATTTCCTCTAAGGCTGTGTCCTCCACAACATTCATAGAGAATTTAGCCTCATGCTGTTATTTGGGGTGCTATGTTTTCCACTAACCACCCAGAGAGTATTGACATCTCTCCTCTTCTCACTTGGGAGCAAGGGCAGGTGTAACAATAAGAGTTGTGTCCCTCAGGACTAATGAACCCCTTGGTAAGAAGTAAACAGAACAGATACACACTCTTTTCCAATTACAGGAACTGGATGTCAGTAAGATCAAGGGACACATCAGTAAGATCAAGGGGTACATCCTTTCTCCTGTCTTCTTACCCTTCAGCCAGGTAAAAGGGACTAGACTCCAACTTGGTTGAAAAATCATACCACTGCAGGAGCCTGGCTCTCACCCGAGCATGAGCTCTTAATTTGAAAGATCACAGCAGGGAACTCACCCTTGCAGAAGTTGTGGAGCTTGCAAAGGCGAAGATCTCTGCAGCTTTCGTTTTCCCCTGTGCTAAGTGACCATGCAAGTGGTGGCCATCTGGCCTTGAAACAATGCTGCTGTAGAAAAGCAACCTGTAAACAGCATATTACATTTCTTGCAAACTGCAATTCAACAAACAGAAGATGCAATTCAATACTGAACTCAGCAGCAGATGGACAGCCAAGAACATGGATACTGTAATGTAATTCTTTGTATTGTTGGCATCATAAAAACATGATGATCTTGTACAATTTGATACTTTTACATGTTCAGGATGTCAGTAATCTTGGGTGCTGGCTGCAGGGCGTCACTCCTACTCCTGCATGCCTGAAATCTCTGGATGGTGAGGACTCAGAGAGCAGGAAATCAAGAGAAATCTCACCATCATAGGAACTAATGGCTCCCATTTGCCTCTTTTCTGCCAGCAGTATATTAAACTTCTGACCACAAACAAAATATCTAAGAATCTTTTTTTTTATTGTCCACCCTCCTCTTGGTCTCCAATGATCATTACTAATTGAACGTCCAACATATGTTTGCATTAAAGTCTATCAGGAAATAGTATGATCTCCACCCATCTTCAGTGGGATTTCATGACTATTTATCGCCATGATTCTGCTCTCATTTCAGTGAAAGGTAGTTTTTCATTTACTTGAGCAAGGACAATTTTAGATCTATACTGAGAGTTTTAACAAAGAAAAAAAACCCAGCTGATTACAACAGGCTCCAGACAATAATAGTATCACTTTCTTATATTCAGAGCAGTAAAGCAAATAAAAAACCAGCAACAAAAAACTGGAAAAAAAATGGGAGTTCATTCTAAGTTCAGTTCATTAAGAGTTACAGTTTGATACTGTTGATTTCCCCTGAGTTCAATAAAGACAAACTCACAAAAAAAAAAAAAAAAAAAAAAGAACATAGCTGTCCTTTTCCAAAAGACTTTAATGGAGAAAGGTAATAATGAGATCTGACTTTATCTAATCAGTGAATAGACCCAGCAATACAACTTCATCTCCTGAAGTCATCAAACTGCTGACAATCATAATGCTGCAAATAAAACTTCACAGTGCTCAGTAGTTAAAAAAACCTTTAAATTAGCAAGTTATCAGGGGCAAGGGATTCACACACACATACTTAGCACACTGAGGTTACTGTCTGAGATCAAATTTCCTACATGGAAATTCCTACATGCAAGAAGAGGCTCAGAGTTCCTGCTGTACTCCATGGAGATCCTACTACAGTTGGAGAAGCCTTAGCAGTGATTAATCTCATCCTTAACTTGGCATTGAAAGATCAGTCCTGTTGTCTAACAGAGCTGTCTAGCATTACTTGAGACACTGCATGGTATCTAAGACACCCTCCTGGGACTGAGGGTCATAGGATGATGATGTGACATAGGACCCTGGGGATAACCACGCCTGTTTTAAGCAGAATCTGAAAGCTGACAGGATATCTGTGGGCAATTCAAACATTACTGAGTGCCTAAACTTAACCACCAGACCCCCTTTACTGCCCCCCATGAGGACACCTAACTGTAAACAATCAAGTTAAGGTTACTCTTGAGTTTTATTCCACCAAAGTCAGATGGAAACATCACAGGTCAAAAGGTAAATAAGCCTAGCAATACCTCATTTCTGAATGTGTGATAATTGGTCCTTCCCTTCATCAGGCTACAGGTAAATAAGTAAAGCAATTCCAGATGCTATAGCATTTGCAGTCACCTTGGAGAGCACCTTGTCCCAGTCACAAAAAAGCCTCAACAGACCTAGCTCTTCACAATCTGCACTAAGTGCTTATTATTAGGGAAATAAAAAACAAAAGTATATAACAGGGAAAAAAAATTATATAGCTGAAAAAAAAAATATCTCCAGTTTCAGCAAAATCTTGGATACTCTCTACTTCTATCAGCAATCTGTGTTCACCTCATGCCTCTGACCACACATTCTTAATACCTTAGTGAAAAGAGCAGTATATCTCAGTTCAGTTTCCAGTAGACTAATGTAAATATAATCTATGAGCACTTTTGGTGACTGATACCAAATACAATTGGATTTATTTGGGAATTTGGGCATGTGAGAAAATTACCAGCTTCTACCATCATTGTTCCCTTCAAACCAAATTGGAAGTAGATTGCAGAGACACTTCTGCCATTCCTGGTCCACACACAAATGAAGGACTAGCACTTCTCATCATAGCATAACTCTGAAGAATATATTGAATTTTAGGATAAAAGCTGTGGGTATCCATAGGGTTTGAAAGATACAGTTGTAAATAATGTTGCAAATAGTCAACAGAACACACCTTTGGCACATGAAGCCCTTGAGTGGGCAAGTGGTTGGAGGCTGGGATGTGTTTCTAAGAGGTGTCACATAGGTTTCACCTGACACGCTCAACTCCAGGTACCTAGTTTTGGCCTTGCTCAAAGGCTTAGGGATGCTTTTTGCATTTCATATTCACGTTCACATGCAAGAGCCTGACGCTATACTGAAACATGAATGAAACTACGAGACTATCTCAAGGAATAAAGTGAAGATTACTAGACCACAGCTGTCAGTGTGTTTGAAAGAAAGACACCCACAGTTGGAGAAAACATGTCTGACATAAATAGTTTATCTAAAATATACCATGAGACAGTACTCAAGGACAATTACTGAAATGGGCAAGATTTCTTACCTAGAAATGGAAAATTATCTTTAAAGAAATATCAACATTCATGATAACATTTTTGTAAATCTGGTAAGCATATATTGCATTGCAGAAGACAAAGACTATCTGCAAAGTAAACCTATTCATCTTTAAATTTAACCACTAACCTAAGGAATCCATGCAGAATCAGATGTAAATTTAGTGGTGGTATGGATAGCGTGAGTGAAATATGTTCACAAGTGACATCTTGGAAATACTCTTACATGAACTAAAATTCAATATATTATGGAGAATAAAGTCTTTTGCACTTTAACAGCCTGATCCAAGTCCTGTAGACAAAAGAAATATTCCCATTCACTTGTGTGAATGCGGGACGAGAATGATACAGAGGAAGTAACAGACCATATGTTTCTGATTCCACTGGTCCTTTGGTGGTGAAGAACAGACATTTCTTTGACTAAAGAAGTACTAGGACTCTCAAAGAGAGCAACGCCTGATTTACTCCATTCTGGGAGGAGAGTGTGACCTGCCCTTGAGTGCATGCTTTCTTAACTCCTTAACACATGGCAGTAAGTAAATCCTGCAGAAAAGCTGCTGAACTTGCACATGCAGTAACTTTTAAAGTAAACTCCATGGCCGCCAAAAAGTGTATGAGAAGTCAGAAATAACTTGCAATATGGCAGGTGTTACAGTGCAATAAGGGCATATCTTAGGTACATAATAAAACACAGACTGAAGTGGTTCCAGGATCTAAAAGCTATTACGATACAGACTGTGTGGTTGCTATTTAGATTAAATTCCTCCTACCATGTCTTCAAACCAATTTTTTTTCCCCTTCATTCACCACATTTAGATGCCACCATCTTGGATTTCCTTCTCAGTAAAGGAAATCCCCACTTCTCAGCACAAAACCTGAAAAGCTTTCAGTCTTAGAAGGAGCTGCTGAGCCTACATCCTACAGCCAGGTAACCTAAGCCACATGGAAATCTGAACTGTTCACAATCTTCAAGACCTTCACAGTGGGCCAAGCTCAGAACCTAAGCCAGCACCATTAATACCTCAAGCAGCAGACAGCACCAGTTAGTGGGGAAGTAGGAAGTCAAGGAAGTGGGGAGCTTTGCCAAAGCACCAAGAATTTGCATGCATTAAAGCACCACTCTCGGAAAAGAGATGCTCTCATTAGTTCTGAACATACCAGACATCTCCATGAAAGTGTTGATCCAGGAGATGCTGACTTTGTCCTGTGAGCAGGATGCTGCCCCCTTACCTAATGAACCTTGTTTCCCAGCCCACTGCAGCATCACTCCTGCACAGCAACACAGACTCCACCAAGTTGACATGCCTTGGAAAACTGTGGAAAGCACATCTCTAGGTAGGGAATATGCTCTGCAACCCCAAAAATCCAGGTTTTGAGGGAACTCTTGAGTCTATTCAGAGGGACTCACAGCTAAAAGAATCCGACTTTTTGGCCCTTTTGAAAAATCTCACACTAGATCTTACAAAACTGGCAGTATTCAGGAGTGTAAATTAGGACTTCAAAAAGAATTCCTCCAAGAAATAAACCCCAACCTTTCATCAAGCAAAGGCTCCATCCTGCAACAGCAAAATCCAGAAGCCAAGACCACTTTTCCTCATCTCTAATGTAAAACAAGAAGAGGCTTGGAATGAGCTGCAGGCAGGATTTTGCTTCACAGGAGGAAATCCAAGATGGTGACTGCAAAGTGACAAATTCCTGCTTGCGCTGTTCAATTTCTGCTGAACCAAATGAGGCTGTTTAATGACCCTGGCATTAACATAAAGTGGCCTCCTGCACCCAGATGGCCTCATGTTTTTTGGATCAGTAGCACAAGAATCATGAGAAACACTCTTCAATTTCTGTAGAAGGTAGTAAGAATATGGAGTGATAAAACAAAAGTTTTCTTCTTAAACATGGAGCTAGTCTCCAATTTATAGAAAATAATTTTTTTCCACTTGCTGATAGCAAAACTGTAGCCCTTACTCAAACCTGCAGGTTTGTTGCTTTGGTTTGTTTTATTTCTCAAGAAAGCAGAACTGTTTCCCCTCCCACCACATGCCCAA
This sequence comes from Certhia americana, assembly GCA_018697195.1. Taxonomy (NCBI): domain Eukaryota; kingdom Metazoa; phylum Chordata; class Aves; order Passeriformes; family Certhiidae; genus Certhia; species Certhia americana. Next base: position 33,256,000 of record CM031859.1, read on the forward strand.
ATGAATGCAAGGTGGCTACTCCACAGGGCTTGTTTGGGGAGGAAGGCTGCTTGTTTACTGAAGCCCCTAAGGTTGTCATTCCTTCTATGGTCATTCCCTCAGAAGGTCATTTCTCCCTTTTTCTCCTCCTTGCTGGAGGCTATTCCTTACCAGCATTTTCTTCTGTCAGAAATCTGTACTGTTGGTGTCTCCTCACACTTTTTTCACATTGCATTGCAGCACATCACATGACAGCTGAACCATAGAACAGAGACATAGCTAGCACTGGAGGGTGGCTCTCTTCTCATCCAGCATTTCAGCTTCATTTGGCTTGTGATCAGTAGCCATTGACTCCCTAACAGAGATGGACTGTCTTATGCTACTTCTGCCATACCCCCCTTTTTTCAGTCCTTCACTGTGCCAAAAAAAACCCCAAACTTTGAGAGGCATTTGGAAGTTTTTGATTTCAACATTTTTAAAGGTGTCGGGCTGGGACTTTACCCAAAAATAGCAATAGTTAAGTTAGCTAGCTATCATGTTTTAAATGTTTGTTATATATTTTAAGAGGTTTTTTCCTTTCTTCTGAAATGTGCCAGAAACATGGGGATTCTGTTCTATACAGTGGTTCCCCTCACTTTTATTTTCCTGTTTTTAGTAGGAACAGTGATTTAGGAAGACAGAAAAGAGGTGGAGCAAATAGTAAACACAAATCAGGGACAATTTACTTGTTCTTCCCTTAAAAAAAAAAGTCTCATTTCAAAGCCTTCATTTCAGGCTTTCTGTAACAACTAGCTAAAGGATCCTAAGTCCCATTCCAGCTGGGCAAAAGATATATCTCAAAGCATGACAACCTGTTCAACCTAGTGGGACTTTATCTTTTAGTTGCACATTAAAAGACAAGTGTTTGCCCTGTGCCTGCAAGCAGCTGCATACAGATGGCGATGCACTGGACTCACCCAGGAGAGTTTGAACTGCAAAGCAAACTGTAAATCCATTTGGGAGCATAAACCCTTTTTATTTTTTAAATTCCTTCTAATTTTCTTCTAATGTCTACTCATCCTGGGAAATTTTTGCCCTTAGTGAGCTTCACAAGTCAAATCAGGCAAGCAGGACACTGCTTATTTTTCAGCTCCAAGTGATGAAGGGTGGAGAAAGGATTTGTCATCGCACTAAGTTCTGGGAAGAGCTTTGGGTCCCAAACATTGTAGTCAGTGGAGAGAGATGACAACTCCCATCTCAAATTGCAGGTATGTGAAAGCACTCTTTGGAAAAGCTCTTTTCTCTCTCCATGACTTTGGAAAAAACCCAGGTGATGAAGACAGATATAGATAGACAACAGCTGTAAGAAAGAAAAAGCCTCTTTTTTGTGTGGTTTTTTGGTTTTTTGTTTGTTTGTTTTTTAAATTTAGTCATTGCTGTACAGAAGAAAAAGCTCACACACACATATACACGCAGAAACACAGAGTCCCCACTGGAGAGAGAACAAGAATTACATGCCATAAAACACAAAATACCTCTGTGCGACCTGGAGTCAGATGTACTTAAATGTGCTATGAGTGCATAAATAGTTATATGTTTTACACAGCAAATGTATAAATGCTTGCACAGCATTGGGTACATAACTCAGCTTTGCATTCATTCTACCACACTGTCTTTAGAGTAAACTTTTGTCCTTGCACACCAAGCCATATGTGTGCCAGGAAAATTGTGACTCAGTTGAGTTTGATGCAACTTGCACTGAATGTGTGTTTAGGGAACTATTGTAGGAGGAAGAGAGCCTTATATTTCAGGCTTAGGCTGGGATTATGTGTCATCTGACTTGGCAGCTCTGGGGCATTAACTGGCATTGCATATCAGGTTAGGTTAATAATCCACCACTTGGTTCTGCTTGAGCAGATATGTGTGCCCAAACTAGGGATCAGTTGACAAACCTGGAGTCTCAGGGGGAAAGGATTAGTTGCTCTGTGATCAGCAGGATGGCACTTGCATCACAAGATGTTTCAGACCTAATGCCCGGATCTGCCATGAATCAGAAGCTACATCTGAAAAACTGGCAGTACAAGTCAAAGTCTCCAGGGATGCCCATGGCAACAAAAGCAGGCTTGGATAGCAAAATGACAGATACTGGCAACTTGGATGAGATATTACCAGAATGGGAGAAAAACTTAAAGGACATAAAAATACCTGCTTTTTTTAGCAAGATGCCCCAAGAAACTGGGAAGACTTTCCCTCACTCCAAACAAGTCGGGAATTACCTAGTGGGTAAAATGATCAACAAGGGCTCCTTTGCCAAGGTGATGGAGGGACTGCACATCCCCACAGGGGAGAAGGTAAGCTCATAAGAAGAGGGTAATATGCACTAGGAATGGCAAGTAAACTCACACTAATTTATGGCAGAAAATTTCAGACTGTTTAATCTGAAAACCACAATCTACTCAGTGAATTATCCTCTGAACCTCATCCTCATAAATTAACCTCATAAATTCAGTTTATTGCTTATGTATAATCAATCACATGTGTGATATGTATTGAGTGCAACTATTTTCACAATTATAAAATATAGAAAATAAAGATATCCTCCTGCTGAAAGAGAAAAGGATGCTGGCATGAAGACAATTGCAAATCTGCTTTGACTAACAATCCTCACTGAGCAATTAGTGCCATGCATCTGATCTTTAAAGTTATGGACAGCACTGAGTGAAAAGCCAACCATTCCAACAGCAAACATTTATATGGCAGGACACAGATAGCATCAGCTATCTCCAGCTCAGTTAGGGTAAAATAACACACCACTAGACATAAGTGTGGAAAGGTGGGTTACTCTCAAGTAATTTTTTGACTTTTACTTTTCTTGTAGTTTCAGTAGCTACACTGTCTCACCAGCTCCCCAAACTGCAAGGAGTCCAATCCCAGACCAAAAAAGCCAGTATCTGTAATAGCTTTTAGACTAAGTCAGAAGGGGAAAAAAAAACCGAGGAACATTTCAGATGCAGTTACAAGTCAAACATGAAGGGATTCTTGCATTTCAGAATATTTCATATATGCATCTTTATTAATGCAATAAGAGTGACTGGTATGACAGACTTCAGCTTTCTTGTTTTGGCCTTCAATAGAAATAAAAAAGCACATTCTTTCAGGAGTATCTCCCTCTGTAATTCTGATTATCGGCACCACATCAAAAAAGCCTCTTCCCCATGTCATCTTACTCCATATCCACCTGAAAACTAATCCTTGTGGTAAAGCTTGTTGCTAATTTGCAAATATCCTGCCATTTAGGTAGCCATAAAAGTCATTGACAAGAGGAAAGCCAAGCAGGATTACTATGTTTTAAAAAACATGAAGCGTGAGCCACGGATACACCAGATGATTAAGCACCCCAACGTAGTTCGGCTATATGAGACCTTGGAGACTGACAACTCCTATTACATGGTGATGGAGCTGTGCCTTGGTGGGGACCTCCTGGACAGAATTTGTGACAAAAAGAGACTGGTGGAAGAGGAAGTAAGGAGATACACCAGGCAAATTCTGTCTGCAGTAGAGCACCTGCATTGCCAGGGGATTGTTCACAGGTAAGATGTTTCTTTTCTTTCAAACAGTAAGAAAAGGAAGCGTGCAAGAACATAGAGTGCTGTTCTTCACCAAGAGCATTACTTTATTTTTCCATCATAAAACCAGAGATTACAAAGACTATGTTCTCTCAACTTATATTAATAAAGCATTTTATTCTCAGTAGTGGATAGGACTGTTATTAGTTGTTATGAACTCCTTGGGCCGTAAAGTAGAAAAGATACTTATGCCAGGGACAAGAGCAGATGAGCACAACAAACCAACACTTTGCCACAATTATCTCAGAATTAGTTCATGGCAAATGTGTATCTAATTCAAATATTTCAGTGTGGCTGTGCATATAAATATTGCTGTCCTTTGGTTAGCCACAACACATTGAAATAACCATACGTCACTCAGAACAGAAATTCAAGGAGTCGCAGCCCACTTCTTGTCAAGAGAACACGTCCTGAAGATGTGGGTCTGCAACAGGTTGATGTTGGCTTTTGCATTATGAGGGCAGATCATGACTTCAGTCACTGCTAGAGCAACTTGAGCAGCCCATGCAAGAAGAGCTGATCTTCCCCTCTATCAGGGATCTTGGCACATATGCAGAATAAGACTTGCATTTTAGCTGGAAGAATAGGCAAGATGCAAGTTTTTCCCACCGTATTTCTGTTTTACTTAATGATTCACAGTCAATCAAATTCTTAATTTTAAATGGTAATGCACTCACCAAGAAAGCCCACAGGACCTAAAAAGTAATCCAATTGACTCCATCGTTACAGCAACCATGAAACAAATAAGCTGTAAATGTGATGTCTCAGCATTTACAAGTGCTTTGTGGCTCAAAATGCTTGTAATCCAGCACTTCATTATATTGGATTTGTCAATTAGTAAGGAATGGTCAAGAAAGGAATAGTCAGTATCTGACCTGGAGAATTTAAATGAACAACAAAACAAAAAAAACACCAGAAAACAAACCCAAGAGGCTGCACCCATTTAGTCCAGGCTGACATCCCTGCCTTGCCGGTTCCCTAACTAATCTATTTTACAGCATTTCTTCAATGCTCATGATCATAACATTTATGGTCTTCCCATGACGACACTCGCCATTAATTTCTCAAGTCCTGTTCCCATCTTCTTGTTTGGAATATTTTTTCACAATGAGCTGGAGACTAACCTGACTTCTTGCCCTACTTCTTTCTTTTTCTGTTGTTCATGTTTTGCTGGAAAAGCTTTGTGAGAGAGAAGAATTTTGAGAGCAGACAGGTACAAAGTGGCGTGAGCTCCTCTGGTGACTTGATTTACTATCAAACTGCCCTTACCAAAGGAAAACTCATTCCTGGCTCTCCAGCACTTTGTCATAAGGTTTATGAAGTTGCATGGTCTGGCAGGAGCCCAGTCACAGGTGTAGGTTCAGTCAGCAGTACTTCAACTTGTGACCTGCTGCTAGCTTTGAGATTCAGAGCTGTGGCCTTGACCTCTTACCAGAAGCAGATTGGGAAGGAGCTGGAAGGGCTTGTCTGCTCAGCTCCAGCTGCAGTGATTTATTACAACTCACTGCAGATGTTAAACCAACAAGGATAACTTTGGGTGTATCCTCTTCTGAAAAGAAGGCATCAGTGTTTCCAGAAAGATGAGTGAAGAAGTAGGAAAGTTACCTTAGGAATTCAGTCTGGTTTTCCCATCTAAGCACTGAGCAAAGCTCAACTCCTTGGAGTGCTTTAACACAAGAAAAGGAGGGCTCCCAAGCTGCCTATAGGGAACAGCTGCTGATCCATGGGGAGAATCCTGGTAGAATGACACCAGTTATGAGTTCATGAGATGGATAATTTTGTGCCAGTTCTTGGGTCTATGCCAAGAATTGAGGTGTCTGCTGATTATATGGTCTCATCCCTAAACTCATCAATTAGGAATGTGATAATTTAATTCACTTTTCTCAAAGGTATCTTATGGGCATTCCTGATTTTTAAACCCTGCATGTATCTCAGAAAAACAGTATTTTCTACTGTCGTAATATTTTATACTTGATGAAAAACTGGCCAAATTTGTAGTTGTTTTTTAGTCCAAATTGATATATCTCAACAGAAATTCGACACTTTGTTCAGGCAGCTATTTGGTTTCTTAACCTTTGCTTCTCCAATTCATCACTAAAATCAGCACTACCACAACAAATCCTTACAGGTTAAACTGAGATCACATTTCAGAATAAAGGTAGTAACCTTTCTTGTCCATGAAAGATCATGGCTGATCTTTTGCCACAGTTGCCAGAATGACCCAGGGGATGGAGCATTGACTCCCAGCATTTTACTGTGCCAGATATAAGAAGGCTCAAGCACAAGATCTGGCTCAACAGCTCCACAAGCTAACACTCATCAACTGAGTTCTGCTTACTATCCCTATGCCTGCTCTGGACACAGCCAAGTAGTGAGGTAATGCATCTGAGCTTAGAAACCTCAAATAAAGACGTGTAAGCTAAATCCCCATTGCCTTGTAACTGGATTGGGGTAGCGCATGTGCAGTCAGCTACCAGCCCCTACAGCTGGCACTTGTGAGGTGACAGTAACTTACTTGCTTGTACAGTTCCTAATTTTTCCTGGCTGTTTTTCCTGGATATTTTCCCTTCCTTCATATAAAAATGTCATATATTCCTTTGAATCCCTACTGAGCCTAAGTCCTGGAGAAACATCACAAGCTGCCCTCTAGGCTCTCTCTCTCTCTGAAGTCCCCAAGGGAATGAGGAGGAAAAAAATTATGGTGTTGCTTAAATTTACAACATTCCTTGGGAAGTTTCCTTTGGGGAAAAAGAAGAACATGATGTATCTTTGATGTAAGATAACTTCTGACATTAAGTAAACTTTCATGGTGACCGTTATCAGCTTTTTAAGGCAAGAAAGTCTACATTTTTATTAACTCTGTGAGCAGTCAGATCAGTCAATGGAACAGCAGTTGTAGCAATACAACATAACATTATTTAATGGCAGTGAGTAAAAGTCTTTAGAGTGCACTGTGGAGTGCTAAATCTGATAAAAATGTAGATTTTCAGTCTGAAACACAAATAATTTTAAGCCTCAGCATTTCAGTGCATAGGGATATGACACAGGCAGGCTACGAACAAACTTACTTTAAATCTACCTCCCAGATTTTTAGGTATTGGCTAGTTTGCCACTCCAGAAAACATGCTATTCAAATTAAAATTATTAAAGAAATATCATTAAAACCATCCCCATTCGTATTCTCAGCCTGGAGCAGCAGAGGGTTTTGAATGAAATGCTATCCCATCCAGAGCCACGGAGTTAAAAGGATGCTCCCATAAACCCAACCCATCATGATCACCTCCAGGCTTGATCCTCTGCAGCAATGCAGTGCTGTTCATGCAGCCCTTGTTCCTATCACTCCATCTGGTTTGTCCTTCAAGGTCTCTCCAAGAGCTGACAAAAGCACTTCACAACTTCAGAGCAGGTGGGAGGGAAATCCAGGACTTAGCAAAGCATCGCAAGCTCTTTGACTGGCTCTCAACTCTGAAATTACACTAGCTGAGGACTCCTCCATGATGAAAAATATTTCAGTTGCCACTTCAGGCACTCCCCACAGCGAGGCTTTATTCTGGCTTTTGCTTTTAATTTGAAAATTTGTAAATGTTCACATAAGTACCTGAGCAAGCATTTTTCTTGCAGCTTAAATTGCATCCCCCTGGCGGAGGCAGCTGATAATGGTTCATCTTGTTTACACAAACATCACTGAAGATGTCTCCACTTTCAGGGTAGCTGTCTCCAACACAGCTTCGGTACATCTCCCCTCTTCTACAAGCAAGGCAAATCTCACTTTCCAGTTCCCCTCTCATCTTCCACATTTCCCAGGCACAATTTACTTGAAAAGAAATCAGAAATACTCAGCAGTGCTCAGTACATCAAAAAGCCAAAAGAACTGTGGTCCAATACGTGCAACTTTTTTACTAAAAACAAGAAATAAATTCAATTCATTTTTTAAAAGTCTAAATCAGTAGAACAGATGGTTCCTAAAATTAATACTTTTTTTTAAATGTATATTCATAAAATATTCCCTGAAATACAGATACTTTCAATTTTCCTGACACAAAACTTCAGGCAGAAAGAAAGATCTTGTTGCAACTGTAGGCAGAGCTTTGCAGAACTATTGTTATAATATCAATTAAATTTTGCCAAAAACTATCTGCAGATGTTTAGCTGGGACATCAGGCATCCTAAAGTTTGTTTTCTGTCTTAATTTCAGGGACCTAAAAATTGAAAATTTTCTTCTTGATGACAACAACAACATCAAAATCATTGGTAGGTGAAGTGTTGTCTGTGAGGCATGTTTTCTGCTTCTTTTGTCTGTGTACAGCTTCAGCTACTGTTCAAATACCATACTTGATGAGTGAGCTTGTGATTATTCAATAAACACATTTGAGCTTTTAGAATAAATTCAAGTTATGAGGTATAACTAAACAGCTTGTTTATTTGAACTTTAACTGAAATGTATTTTTAAGAGAACTAGGAAAACAATTTTTCCTATTGTTTTCCCTTGTGTATTGCTGGCAAACCAAGAAACAATTACAGCTTTTATGTGTAGAAAGCTGTTACTAGCAGAAGTGATTTGTAGACAAAGAAATAAATCTTCCGGGGTGAAACACAGGTATGGACACATTAGTTTCTGTTGAGTCATTATTTCAGCTAAAGACCTCATCATTTGGTATGTGTTAAAAAAAACCCAAAAACAGACTGTTTTGGTCACTAACAGAAATCTTGCTGGGGCTGTGAAGCAAACATTTATAAATATGAGAGAATTTGCACCAAGCAGTTAACACAGCTCAGAGAAACATTAATTTTATTCTATGGAAACCTCACAGAAAAATCCCCACAAGGGAAGCTAAATCTTAGAGAAGCCACATGTTTAACCCAGTGTTTCCCAAACTTTTAAAAGCTTAGCACCTCTGAGAAAAAAAGGCACCAACTCTTCACCCCTGTTTTATAGCCAGCCAGTCCTCTACAATCACACCTTTCTCTTTCCTCCCCCTTGCACACATGCACATACACAGAGAAAAAGGCTTAAGTTAGCACTTTTACCCCCACATTTACCATGGGCTAAAGCACACAGAGCTGAGCCCAGTGTCATAGCTCATTAAACCATGCTAATGTGGCTGTGTTATTCAGCTCATGCAGCCAACAGAGGCAAACCAAAATAATTAAACCAAAACCAACCAAACCAGGTCCGTGGCTGGGTAACTTCACTGTAAGTCCCCTGCTAATTCATGGCATGTTTATTCAAACCTAAATTGGCATCCACAGCTAAGACATCAATAGATGCTACAATTGGATACTAGTTTCGTTTTCTATTTTCAGATAATTGGTAAAATTAAAGTAATTTGAAAAGAGACTAAAACTGCTTTGCCTTTGTGACCATCAGATTTTGGACTGAGCAATACTGCAAGATTCGAGGGTCTCTCCCAGGAGCTGTTACATACCCAGTGTGGAAGTCCAGCTTATGCTGCCCCAGAACTCCTTGCTCATGAGAAATATGGTCCAAAAGTAGATGTCTGGTCCATGTAAGTAGGCTAAAAAATGTACTTAATGAAACACTCTCAGTACTGATATAAATGGGTTGGTGGCATTCCGTTTTGAGGCATAAAAGACTAAAGCAGAAATACATCAGGGAAGAGTTGCCAGAAAAAAAACCCAAACTGAGTATCTTGAAATGTGTCTCTGTTACAAATAAAACAAGAAAACACCAGAGAAAAAAATGAATTATCAATACTCATGCTATTCTGGAGAAACCCTGTGCCACAAGAAGCCAGCAGAAGGTAGGGCATCTGCATGTAGGAACCTGTGCTGAAAAGTCAGAGAAAGAATTGTGCATACCAACCCCCTCAAATGACTCCCCCCTACCCTCCTGTCCTGGCAGGTGGTTTCAGCTGATAGCTGAGTAACTTCTGTCAAAATCAGACTCCTTGAATGACCTGGGATGACAAATGGGCATTTTCTGTCTCAGGCGTATTTTACCTAAAAAAAAAAATCTATACAGAAAAAATGAGTCTCAAGGACACACAGGCCAAAGACGTGGCTATAACAGAGCTATGAGACCTTCACCCACACCTTAGTGAGGCCCTTTATACTGAATTATGATAATAAAGTGGAGTTATTTTCCATCATAGATGACACAGACCTCCATGTACTACATTGTCCTTTTTTATTAATCTACAGAAGACGTCTCCTGAAATAAGCAAGAATGCAGAATGTGCCAGGAGAAGAGCAGTTTTTCACATGAAGTATCTTAGACTTTTTAAATGCATTTGCAGTTTGTAGTACTAGTAGGCAAATTATGGGGGTTAACACTTCTTTTTCCTAAGTGGAGCTGGGAAAATGATGATACATTATTACATGGAATTTGTATTTTTTAATCTTCATGGATCTAGACAGGAGAACAGGTCTCCATCAGCATCATTTTGCAAAAGGCAGTTCATGTTTATCTATATATATATATGTGTGTGTGTGTGTGTGTGTGTGTGTGTATACATATACATATACATATACATATACATATACATATACATATACATATACATATACATATACATATACATATACATATACATACATATATATATATATATATATATATATATATATGCCAGTGTACCAGCTTCTCCTCAGCTTTTTGATAGTAACCAGATGTCTGTTTCTCTCATCTGACCAGATGTCAGATGTCTGAGACATTTTTAAAGCAAATTTCTGGCAGGTATGATTCAGGGCTTGGCAAATGAGCATGAGTAATATAGACTAAACCAAGCCTTTGCCCAGAGCATTAAGATGAAAAAAAAATATTGGCTTGTCAAATGCACCTTCATTCAGACTCCTCCCACTTATTTACAATTATAACCATAATTCCTTGCAGTATCCTGACTAACAAGTATTAGAATAAAAACCCAGGTATTGAGGCCATTGATAAAATCCCATGGATTTCAAATAGCTCACAAGGCTTCTAAGAGTAATAGCATTTTTTGTTTTAGAAATGCACCCTCCCGTCCCACCCCACAAGCATATTGATTTAAAGGATGTAATAATATGCTTCTGGGAAAGGTTGTCTAAAGAAGTTGTGGATGCTCCATCCCTGGAAGTGTTCAAGGCCAAGCTGGATGGGACCTTGGGCAAGCTGTTCTAGTAAAAGGTGTCCCTGCCCATGGCAGGGGGTTGGAACAAGATGTTGTTGAAGGTCACTTCCAAACCATTCTATGATTGTGTTTAACACACAATGCTGCATTTGACCAAAACCACTTCATGCAGGACACCTGCAGAAAGGGAAGGAGGGCTTGGATTTACACAGCTGCTCTGAACTGGGATGTCACACTCGCCTGTCCATCTGTGATACCTGTCCATCTGGAGTCTCCTCAAGGAGTTCTCAGCAGCAAAGAGAACTCTGCAAAGAGCAGTAAAGACTAAACTCTGTGCTCACAAAAGACAAAGTGTTTTAATTTGCTCTGCAGGGTTGCTGGTACCTACATACAGACATCTGGTTCAGGTGCCTAAAATAGAAGACTAGTTTTCCTATACACTCAAAAGATAACAAGATACATATATAAAGTATATTATTCTTCTCAAGACCTTCTCTGGCAGACATACTATGTATTTGGGGTTTTATCTAACCATAATTCCTCTATCTCAGCTTCTTCCGAAGTTACAGGGTAAGAACGGTACACAAAGTTAAGGATGAAGAACACATGCTTCCAAACTATTTCAATCTATGTCTGGTTTTCAAGAGTGCTACTCTGACTTTATGTAAACATAGCACAGATTAATCAGCTCTAGAGGACGCTGTCAGCACTTAAATAGAATACTGTTTTCACATTTCAGGTATCTAAATGAGGGCAAAGCAGTAATCTTAGAAACTTTTACTGAGCTTACTCTGTTAATAAACAGGAAATAACAGGTCAAGGTCAATATAAAACATCTATATGGCCCTTGGGGTTTAACACAGACATATTCTGCACCTCAGGCATAAAGCATATTTAAAATTTAAATAGGAATTGTTCACATTATCATACTGGGAAAGGGAATTCTGATGGACTAAAATATTAGTTGAAAAGTTATTTCTATTGTCACAAAACAGGTAAGGGACTATAAACTGATGGGGCTCTAGAATCAAAATATTTCAGTGTACTGCAGAAAAACCGAGTTAATACAGCAGAACTGACAAGGAGTCATTACAACAGGAACCTGAAAGCCAGTCAGTCAAAAACACATAAACCCAACCAGATCCAACTGCAGTACAGCCAAGGCTCCTGAGATGCAACAGTGAACTGCAGCGCCTGTTTGCCTAATCATGACTTTCATGCAGAAGATTTTAAAGGTTCTTTGGGGACTGCAAAGTGATTTGCTTTCATGCAACAGTTGAATTGAGGAAACAGCTGTTGTATTCAAACAAATCCAGATTGTTCGATAGGGCAGAGGAGAAGCAGTTTGTTATGGCTAATAAACGTTCACATTTAACATGCCATCAGATTCCATCTACAGGTAACTACCTAGTGTGTTAGTGTTTACTTGGTATAACTGTGTGCAACATTTTAATAGAGATTTTAGAAGGCAGCTCCATCTCATATTTTTCAACTCCTTGAACTAATTAATAAAAATCATAGTTGAACACATCACAGATTTGTTTCACAGATATTATCTGTACTAGTGTACCAACAAGTCAATTAAATTAGAATTGTCTGATTCCCTAAAATTATTATTTCTGCAGAGCTCAGTAGAGAAATGGTAAGGGACAATTGGAGGGAGGTCTGAGCAACCTGGTCTAGAGAAATGTGCCACTGCCCTCAGCAGAGGGATTGGAACTGCATGATCTTTAAGATTCCTTCCAACCCAGACCATTCTATGGTTCAGTGATTCATTCTGTGGTGAAGAACTGTGCTACTGTGGTGGAGCAGTTCAGCTGGAGCAAGGAAGTACCATGGAGAGTGTTCAAGGAAGCCTGCCTGTTCACAAACTCAGGACAGCTAAGCAAGTGTTCCAAATGTTGGTACTTTTCCAGACTGCATGGCAAACCTTCACAAAGTTTGCTGATTGCTGCTAGCAGACTGTTAGCCTTTTGCAAGAGTTAAAGTTTTAAGTCTTTAGCCAACAGCAAGCTGTTACCAAACGAAAGCCTTCTAGGCATAAGTCACACCTAATTTAGCAATCTGAGCAAAGCAAGAAGAACTGAATTACTATTTGGAACAAGATCTATTGCATCAGTCCCAGTTCCATGTTGTCACTCAGCCTCCAAACCAAAATGCTTTATTCTGATGGGCTGGGTACATTACACTGTCACTCCAATTAGCTTATTTTTAAAATAAACAGCAGGTCTCCACTTTCAACACTGCAGGCTTTCCTGTCACTCACTGTACACTCTATTTTATGCACACTTCCCACAACATTCTTTTCTAGATAAAATGGCATTTATACAAAGAAAAAAAGGCCTAAGTTGTGTATTCAGTACAAATTTCTGCTTAGAGGTAATTTGTAACCTCATTTGTGATGCTGAAGGCAACTCTGAAAACTGACTCATAGCTTTGTGAGATTTTAAAATAAGTGTTTATTAGCATTATATGAAGCTCTGATGTTTGTCTTTTCTTTTGACAGAGGTGTAAGCATGTTTGCTATGCTAACTGGCACATTACCCTTCACGGTGGAACCTTTTAATATCAAGCAACTACATCAAAAGATGTTAATTGGAGAAATCAGCCCTATTCCATCAGATATTTCCCCTGGTAAAGCACTTCAGTTCTTATAAAGAATACCGATGCAAAGAAGTTTTAACCCATGCAGTTATGTGAATTGAGGAATAAAACAGTCTTCTGGAAATTAAGAGATACCTTTTCCATTTGCATTGTTTGCATTTAGAAATAACTTTTTTGAGGCTGTGGCAATATCATTTTATCTCAGGCTACAAGAAAAATAACATTGTTGTCTTTTCAAAAGACCATTATTCTTGGTTCTTATTTAGAGGGGGAATAAAATATACATGGCTTTTACATAAGTGGAACAGCTCTGCAATAAATGAGAACACTGCCATGTTTACCATGTCCTATGCTGTGTGCCACAGCCATGCATTCTTTCCTGTTTTTCCCACAAATAAATTATCTAAACCTTAGATATTTTTTTCCTGGAGACCTTATCTTTTGGCTACTGACAGACCCGACTACACTGAGATTACTAAAGTCATGGGAGGGTTATTTTTGTGGAGAGTGTGTTCATATTTTTCATGAGAAAGAACTGAAACGTAGCATTTTTAAATTAATTTTACTGACAATCTTTAATGAGGTACAGTCTGTGAAGTATTTTTTGGACAACTGAGAGAGATAGTTCTCAAAAATTCTAGCCTGAATTGCAATCCATGGCTCTAAACCCCAGAATTCACATTGGTGTGCATATGCCCTCAGTCAGCAGTACAAAGTCTACTCCCTCAAAGTTCAAAAATTCCGCTGCTTTTCAATGATTCTTGTACACTTCTGGTTTTAATCCCTATTTTCTCTTCACCTGGAGCATCATACTCTCCACTGACCATCGCAGGTTTTGGCCCCTTCTCTCAGCTATTATGGTACATCTTCACTGACCAAGGGGGGAAGCAGAGCAGAGTGAGGCATGTTTTGCCCAGCTGTCTACCAGCAAGAGTTCAGATCTCCCCCTGGTTTTGAGCAGCATGGCTATGATGTTAGGCAAGACTGATCCCAGGAACCAAGATCAGCTTCAGCAGCTGCCTGCAGCCAAGCACTGGGAAACAGCAGATAGTTCCAGACCAAGCTAGCTGGATCTAGTCTGCAGTATTAAGATAATGTGATAATTCAATTTCTTTCAATCCCCTAGTAAATGGAATAAGGATATCTACCATAGCTGTCAAGAATGTCTGTGCATTAGTCTCTCATTTTTCTTTCTTTAGAAATCAGTTGCCACACAGCAGCTTCATTTTAGTAGAATCCCTCCATACTACAATTATTATATTTTCAATTTTTCTTATTTATGTTATTGTTATAGCTTCTACTAATAAATGTATTATCTCTGCTTTTCTACAAAGCCCACACAGTTAGTGGAAGATTGTGGGTAACTCCATTGTTCTCTTGCCCACTGGGAATTCAGTGGGAGAGCAGTAATACACTGGCTTTGCATACTTTAGATCTAAATTCTTCTGAAGGAGATTACAAGTGAAAGGAGCAGTATGTTCCCAGTTTAATGCTCACTTGCTATTTTTTTCATTTCAAAACTTCCCTAAGGAATATGGAAGAATTCAGTCAAATTTTCCCAAGAAGACAAAAAAAAAAAAAAAAAAGAGGGGGACTTTATTCAGTGTTGGAGCTGAGTGATTGACATACAGGAATGTTTGAGCTCTCTCTGTCCCAACTCTAGGGAGCCAAAGCACAGCATATCATGTGAGCACAGGAATCCATCTCCATCCCTCATTACAGAGAGTTTTATCCATGCAATTGGCTTCTTTGGGTGAGGAACATAACTCCTGTGTAGTTAGCTGGCACAGGAGTGCCCCTTCTCAGAGGCCTGACCAAATACTGAGTGCTGAGAGTACTGCTGATGTCACAGGCTGCATTCACGGGGGCAAATCAAGCAAATTAGGAGCTGAATTCCAGTACTGTCCCTACAAAGGTCCCTATCAGGCATCCCAGCATGATCTGGCCCCTGCTGTTTACCCTGTCCCTGTGGGAAAAGGGTTACCCTACGGGACTACAACAGGCTCAAAGAAAATCCCTAAAGACTGAATGTCAGCTGAGGCTCTTACAGTGTGGAGAAGCAGGGCAAGTGCTACATTTCTGAAACAGGAAAATTATGCAGTGGTCAGATAGTGAAATATTACTAGCAAACAAGCCATTTTATTGGAATACTGCACAGGAGCTGTGAACTTCATGCAGTCTCTACTTGAGCCCGACCCTGCTAAGAGGCCTGGAGTCAAAGAAGCAATAAAAAACAAATGGTTGAATGAAGGTTTCACCAGGAAAATACCAAACACTGCTGTCTATGAGAACAGGTAACAGTTTTGACATCTGTCTTCTTCGGACATCTGTCTTTCTTGAAAATCTTGGGATTTCAGGATTGGGGATTGGGGGGGGATGGGGGGGGGGGGGGGCAGAAGTGTTTTTAAAGTTTTTCGGGGTTTTGTTTGTTTTAGAGGATTTTTTATTATCTACTATGCGCTGTTCCAAAATGACAGTTTTTCTTCAGAAAACGCCACATCAATAATTCTAACTGTGGGTAAATTTTATTTAAGAGGAAACATCTTTACAGAATTGTTTATATCCATTGTATCAATTTTGTTCTTAACATGTTTCACAGCTGCCACGAATTTTGGTGTGCCTCTAATCCTTTCCTGCAAAACTAGGTCTCACATGCCCACCTGAGGAAATATTTTTATATTACACCAAAGTTCTTGTTACTCTAAGAAGTTTTATTCTCATCCATCTTTTTAACTGGTTTTAACTAGTCTCCATTTTTTCTTAGCAAGGCACTTTATGGATTGAGATTATTATAATGGTTTGAAATAGATATGTGCTATATAGCACTTCACATAAATGTTGTCAACTTTCAAGATGTTATTCATCTCTCATATTGAGAGGCTGCAAAGCATACTTTAAATGACATTATTTTGCATGTCTTTAAATGCCTTAATTCGGTGATGGACCTTTTACATCATACTCACTGTTGAAAGTAGCTGGTAATGGGTCACATATTCTATTCCCAGTCTGTTCTGTAAAGGTCAGTATTGCACACTAATTGAAAAAGAGAACAATATGGCCTGTGTAATCTTCACCATCTGCTTTGGTGTCTACAGGACTCTTAGCAGGTTTTCCCACCATGGTGATCCACTGCCAGTCACAGCCAGAACTGTTAGAAATCTGTGTGCAGCTTCTGTGAGAATTGCCCACTGCTCCTGCCTTTGCTCTGCTACCTTCCCTCACATGTCTGTTCTTATTCATACTGAAGTTTGAAAAAACATCTCAGGAGTCTCATAATCTAAGGATGATTTCTATAAAGCCTCTGCTAGACTTTACTACTCACAGAAGCCCATGAGTAGAACAATTATTCTTATAACGGAACATGGTTTATTTCGCAATCTGATTTATATAAAAATTAGAATCCTACTGTACTTTCTTTAGTTCTCTTTTGTCCTTGAAGATTTTCCTGCCTTTGCTACTTTTCTGTCTTCTTACATACATGCACACACACTATCTCCCTTTTAATCCATTTGAGGCTACTGTACTGAGAACTGAAATACACACACTTGGTTAAAATGAGAAAATGCTGTTTTCCATATTATAATTTTTCAAGCTGAATCCTGGTGGGTGTCCTTTCAGAGTAATCAATTATATCAACAATAGGATGTTTAATGATGCAGTAACAGAGCCTCAGCCCAGCAGTGAAGTTAGTGTAGCCAGACAAGAAGATTATTGCACAACTGTGTATCATAATTTGCCTGTAAAATCAACTTAGCCAGCTCCAGCTGCATCACAAGAAGTGCATTGTCTGCTTACCATAAATTTTGATATTATACCTGGTCGCATCATTTGTATTAAAATACTTCTTCCTAATATTTCAGATTTTGCCCCTGTGGATTGAATCCTGTTGTTTTAAACTACATGACAGACATTATGGAGTTCAGTCTTTCGGATGTCATCAACAGTTTAATAAATAACAGACCCTCTCCTGCCATGTCTTCCTATTACTTATTGTTGAAGAAACTGCTCAGGTACCAGAAAGACCACAGAAGAGCTCAGGTAAGACATTATGGCCATAAGAGGCATAAAGTGCTCCCTGGATTTTTGTGAGGAACAATGCAGCAGCTATGTAGCACACATGAAAAAGGTGGTTGTCTAAGGAACAGGGGAAAATTCATGAAAAAATAGTTACGAAATTGCAGATCCAAGTGCAGTCTCAAGAAACCTACATTCTGTCATTCTCAGAGGTGATTAATTTATGAGAGTTTTCTATTCCCAGAGATAAATATACCTTTTTTTATAACTAATGAATTTTTAAAATGAGCTGCTGGTTGTAATGGGATTGAGAATGATTTTGTTTTACATATAAAATTACTTTTCCATTGGGAAAAGGAGCATTAGCATCTCAGTGACCTCGCCATACCTTTCCTTTCTGACTGGTCTGTAAGGGTTTACTCCAAAGTCTGGGGAGGTGAGTGGGAAGCTGTGAAAGTTGTAAAATCTTTTCCCAGCATCTTTTTTTTTTTCATATTTTTACCCCTGTATCTTATTCTCACACTTCAGCTCCAGCTCACTCGGGGACATGGAGTGAGATCAGAGGGGACAAACATTTTAAAAATAAATTCAAAAAATTATGGTAATCGTTGGTAAGGCCACAATTAGTCAAAAAGGCTGTAAGCTTTTCTTTTACAACCGTCTCCACTAAGGGGTTCACAGCTCAGCCATAAAAATTTTGCTTCAGGCAGAAACTAGGCAGACAGGAAGCCAAATTCCAGCTTCTAACACACAAGTGCAATGGGAAAAGTTTCAGCTACAAAAACACACACATTAGCGATTAGCCTCCAATTCAAAGCCTTCAGCCTGGAGAAGCTGTATTTTGAGAAGGTCCAGTTGACTCCTCTAGAAATTATTCAGATGAGCTTGAGCAGATCCAGATCTCCATGCCAGCACACAGCCCCAAGGTCACAACAGTCTGTGCAGTGTCTGCAGACAGGGCCATAACTCAAAAATATGAGTTGGAGAGTGTGTGTGTGCATGCTTAGGGAGAGGAGGCTTTTCTTCGCATATGAGAATTTTTTCATATTACCATTTTAAATAGGATCTGCTAACTCATAAGTCACTCAAAGAGACCCACATTGTGAAGGCTATTGACCAGCTTTCTACTACCTGTGGATATCAAGCTGATTTACAGCCAGCAGAGATGTAGCCTTCCAGGCAAGTGGCAGTGTTTCATGTCGTGTATGACCTCTTTCAGCATCCTACCCGGCTGGAAGAGGGAAGTGATCATGTACATAAAGTTGCAAGCTGATTAAGGGTCTGTGATACTTCCTGCCACTCCTGACATCCAAAATGCCCTCTTAAGGCAGAGACTCAAACTGAATTCAAGCACAGACCCTTAAAATAGCTGTGATTGTAAGTTAATAATTCTAAAAAAATACTGTTTTGAAGCCCTAGTAAATACATTTCCCAGGCAGAATGAAACTTTTTGTAAAGCATGGAGGAAAAGAGGGGAAGTTTAACAAAGGAGTGAGTGACTTTTCCTTTCTCTGTGTTGACATTTTTCCAGTTAAAGGTTTAAACCCAAACCAGTACTGACGCAAAATAAACTGACTGGCTTTCAGCTTGAAACAGTGATGACTTTCACAAAATCACAGCATCACAGACAGACAGGGATCTCTGGGAGCCAGCTGATCTAATCCCCCTGCTCAAGCAGGACCACCTACAGATGGTTGCCCAGAACCATATCCAAACAGCTTTTTACTGTCTCCAAGGATGAACACCAACATTCCTGGGCAACTTGCAGTAGTTTCACAGTGAAAAACTGTTTCTTGATGTTCAGAGGGAAACTCTTGTGTATGCCTCAGTCTCTCAATCATCTCTGTGGCCCAGAACTCTCTACAGTATGTCCATGTGTCTCTCACTGAGGGGCCAGAACTAGATGCAGCACTCCAGGTGTAGCCCCACCAGTGCTGAGCAGAGAGGCAGCATCACCTCCCTCGACCTGCTGGCAACACTGGCAACTCCTACTGCAGCCCAGGATACCATCAGCCTTCTCTGCAGCAAGGCCACATTGCTGACCCATGGCCAGCTTGGTGCTGACCAGGACCTCCAGCTGCTTTCCAGCCTGGTGGCCCCAGCATATGTTGGGACCTGGGGTTGCTCTTCCTCAGGAGAAGGACTTTGCACTTCCCTTGCTGGACCAAATCCAGCAGGGAAACATCTGAACTAGATATGCACCCTGGGGTCTATTCAATTGTGTCATATCACAACTCCCCATTTCTACACCTTCCCCATAACTCCCAGGTGTGTAGAGCTTTCTTCTGCACCACAAAACCATGCTGATGGGCAAATTTGTGAATGCGGGGAGTTCTTAAATTTGCAGACAGGATCACCCTTTGATGGTTGCACAGGGAAGTTACTCACTTTTAGTAGGACATCTTTGCTGAGAACTTGAAATACAGGCACAAGAGAAATGTCTAAATTTGACAGAGCAGATTCTACCACAAATAATACCTTCCAATATCTGTTACTAAGACATACAAATTAGGAAATGAGTACAGACCAATTTATACCATCTTTTCATGTCATTAAAAGTTTGCTTATCTTTTTCCATTAGCACAAAGTTTGCAAATGCTACCTTTAAGCTCATGAACACAAAGCTTGCTTCTAGCATAGTTTAGAGATCATTCTGTCGTCTAAGACTGTTGATAAACTCACTGTTTTTTCCCCAGATAATCATTCTACTTAACTTGTTTCTTATTTTTGTCCCACTATTCCCTCTTACATTCTTCTCTATTATGAAAATTAATATTTCTCCCTTGATAATAGTTAGGCTCTGCAACTTTCTGCAGCTAATAATGATCTCTTGATTGTTTCCTATTCAAGCCTTTTGCATAATTAACCTGTGCAATCAGTCCTCCCCAGGAACTCTTTTAAATCAGTGCTACCACTTTATACCAGTCTCTCCAGCATTCAATAATATTCATATTTCTTAGCAAGGCTGGAATTTAGGCAAAAACAGGGTAGAAAGAGAGGAAGGCTGGCTAAGGAATCAAGCTGGGAATTCTTACTCAATCTATGCTCTTATTTTTCCAGTATCCTCTGGCCTGTTCTTCAGCTAAAGCTACTTTATGCACATACTTGCACAATGGCAAAACTTAGCCCTAAGCATATGTGAAGTATATAGGGAAAAGAAAAGAATGCATCTCTTGGATCCCAAGGCGGAGCCCCACACGGGTGGCATGACGTTTTTGGGCAGAGGCAGAGCCAAGAGCAGCCCCCAGCTTCCCTGGAGACTGGCCCATGCTGCGCTGGCAGGGCTCTTGAAGGAGGCAGCTGGCAGGGGATTATCTTGCACGAAGGATTCTCTGCTTTGGTCTGAAAGAGGCCAAACTCAACCACCTCTTTGGCAGGCTGTAATGCACTTCTTCGACCACCCAGCCACAGAGAGCTGAAAGTAAGGAAGAAGAGTAAAGATTGTTAACTGAATGCAAGGGGGAAATTTCCCACTTTTTATTCATCTTCTTGTTGAAAACCTGATGTTACTAGAGCTTAATTACAACAGCATGGGTATTTGATATTTGTGTTATAAATTATGCCAAGGATATTTCAAAGTGCATAGATAGATGTTCTCTATATTCTGTATAAAGCCAACTATTTGCTATTTATTACTAGCAGTGTGTGATCCATCTTTAAATCACATTATTTCCTTTCAGCTCTCCAGATCTTGCAAATGTATGCATCTGCTTTAACTTTAAGGATATGGATAGTTTCATTGAGCTCAACAAGACAGCTTGTGTGTATAAAATTAAAGCACAAAAATTACAATTTTCACTTAAATCAAATCAAATGGCAAGTAACAATTAAGAGACACAGGAAAAATGAAGCAAACTGAAAACTAGTTGCCATTTATTTACACTATTTCTTTCTAGGATCATAAAGATTATTGTATATTCCTGTCTGCCTATGATAAGAGATATTTACAGGGAGCTAATATATATAAAAGAGCAAATTTATAGTAAAAAAAATACTCTGATATTTTTGGGCTAAATAGAAACCTCCTTTACTCTCAGCGACTTGTAGAAAAAGTTGGCTCTTCTGAATATTCTGTCCAGAAAGTATAAAACATATCAAATATCAACACAAACAGAAAAGTAATTGCATTCATGATAATGCCTATGAATAACAAGCAACAAAATATTCTACCAACACAATCAGCCCAGACATTGTTTGGAATTCAAATGCACGTTCACAAAACAGTACATTCAACCCATTCCAGGCAGCAGAATATGCTACGATTTTTCACACAGTACCAAGAAACATACAATTTCCTGGGGAAAAATTTTTCAGAAGAAACTCTAATCTAAAACTGAAAAAAAGAGTCCGTGGAAATTACTTTTCATGTACAAATCCCCTGCATTTGAAAAACCAGTATGAGTCATTGTATTTACACCATCTCCTTGTATACAGAAGTTAACAGTTGAACATGCAAATAATAGTTTTTTTGGTCACAAACAGATGTGATTCTCATTTTTCTGGCTGCAATTAGAAAAGTCTGTTGAAAGCTTTACCCTTAAAAAAGCATAAGATCCTTTCCATGTTCAAATTTGAGCCATAAGTCATTGGATAAACTTAAAACACAGCCTGTCCTTTTATGCATCGTAGTTTCTCCAAGCAATGTATTTACATTTTATGTGTTCTGCTGCAGAAGAGGAAGCCTTAATGATTACAATTTGCCATCCAGAACTTTATAGCTAGTCCTTGCAGAAAATAGCATTTCTGCCAAAAAGCTTCCTGCCCAGGTGCTTAACCAATTAGCTCTTAAGAGGTCTGGCAGTAAAACCAGTCATGGCAAGTTTTCCGATATACTGTATATAAGGTGACAGCTTGCAAAATGTAAGATGAAAATTTGTTTTCTTAACTAGCAGTGTGTAAAATCCTGGGAGACTATTTGATTGCATAGGCTAAAATACTTATGACATCTCAAATTCCCAATTGATCTAGTGTGGTTTTAGCAATATGTTGTCAACTTAAACATATTTTTTTTCTTTTTATAAATACTCTTAAAATCACTTCCCTAATTGTGATCGGGTAGGTATGTAGGAAGGATGGGGTGACCCCATAAATTTGAGATTTGGTGCCCTTCAAATTTTTCCAAACATTTTTGCTACTCAAAAAATGTAATCGTAACAAAATAATAAATTCACACACATCAAAAGTGCCTTTTCTCTACAGATTACACCCACTTTTTAAAATGACACGTTAGCTTAAAAACATATTTTTCACAAGGGAAGTACTTTGCAATGCAAAGATTAGAAGAAAACCATGAAAAAGATAAGTACAACATAGTAAACTAAATTACCTCTGATTTTGGAATCAAGAACTTTATATTAGGTGAGGATGGCAGTAAAAAAACAAAAGTCACTAGAGGTAATCCTTCAAGTGGTAGCCATGTAGCGACAAAGTGGATCTGTCAAAGGTGATACGGAGAGCAGCAAAAAAAGTTTGCTATTTTACTAGAATATCCATGTGGGTAGTTGTCTTGGTTTCAGAAACTACATTTCAAAAATTCCTTTTTCAAGAGTGCCAGACCTGAAGGGGACATGTTCTATGACAGAAGCAGCACACAGAGCAGTGAGCTCATCACAGGCCTTAGTCCTGTAGGAAGGGATTTATTTATTCTATTCTTTGCTTTGCAAAGTGCTCCCCTTGTGAAAAGCATGTTTTAAATCTAACATTTTATTTCACAGAGCTTGCATTTTCACAAGGTTTTGATAACTGAAACTCAGTGTGCATGAGGCTGACACAATGATGACTCTGAAAACTTGGACCTTAGGATAGACAAGTGACTTCCATATGAGAACCTACCCCGTGGGCATGGAAGATGCTTGTTGGAGTGAGGGAAGTGGCAGTGCAGCAAGGAGTCCTGAAGCCCATGTTCTTCTTGGGATGTGCAGTCCTATTACCACAGCTCCGTGGAGGTCTTCTTGCTGCAATTCCACCGCAGAGCCATTCTAGTCTTGTGCTGACTACTTGCCCTCACAGCAAATGGCAACAGTCCCATGACAATCTTCCTTCTGGATCAAGGAGTGGCTCGCTGAGTTCTGTGATGTTTCTGCTTTGCAGCATGAGTTCTGTAGTACCCTGACCTTCCTTACACATCTTATCACATCTCTGTGAGCCACAAGCCTTGAAGGAAGTGCTATGGGCTCTCCAAAGATGGCATTCAGTGGATTTTCATGCAAAGTTTCTCCCTACAGCCTGCATGGTAAAGGGAAGTGTCTGCCAGCCCATGTACAGCTGGGTTTCAGGAAGAGCCTCTGGCACAGGATCTGTTCAGATGAAATGATGATGTGTGTATACTAAGGCTTGTTTGAAAACAAGATTTCCCATTACACCGTATAGTGTGATTTCTTTTAAAGTTTAGGTGCTTTTTCGTTCCCTACAAATCAAATGGTGTCTGATCATTTTACAGAGGGAATATGAAGCAGAAAAACACAGTATTAATCCTGATAAACAGCTGAATAAGGAGTCAGAAACTAAGACTTCCCAGAAGGCTGAAATGGACACTCTGGAAAACCTCAGAAATTATGGCAATAGGGCATTTCCTACTGTACTAACCCTGGCAATGCAAAATGCTGTTCAAGAAGATGAGATCACAATTGCACTGGAAAACCAAGAAAACTTGTCAAAAGGTACTGTTCTGAAATAAGTCTCAGCATGTTAGTTTGAAAGGGTAAAAGGGTATCTGTCTGAGGAAAAAAGGGAGCAAAATGCCTGAAAATGCTATAGAAATATCATTGCATTTTGTTTTGAAATTACAAGTATTTTGAGCAATTGTTTACCACACCCAAACTTGGTGACAGATTTAATTTTGATCAGGTGAAGTAATTAGCAGATGAACACCTGATTCAGTACGTACTCTGCAGAGACTAATCACAAATAACTGTTGCATGTCCCTGTGTAGGTTATTTCCTCTATGAGTAGCCCTAGGATGGTACTAGTATGTCTGAGGCACTTCCAAGAGCAGAAATTTAGAGTAAAAAAAGGCATTTATCTGCATTCCCAGGATGAATGTGAGCATGGTGCAGGTGTCACAACTTCACTATACTCAATGAAGGGTTGTACTCATATTCATTTTCCACAGTCTCAAAAATATAGAAGATGCCAAATACTGGATAATCAAACTCCATATGTTAATTTATTTACATTCCAGTTATTGCACCCCCACAGATATTTATATATGTGTCATGTTTAAACTGATGTGATAAATATCCCCAGAATCATAAATGCATTTGTTGCCCAGAGAAGATGTGGATGCCCCAATCCTATTATTTTATTAATATTATAATATTATTATATTAAGTATTCGAGGCCACATGGGATGGAGCTCTAAGCAACCTGATCTAGAGAATGTGAATGGGGATTGGAATAAGATCTTTCAGATCCCTTCTAACCCAAACTATTCTATGATTCTTTGATTCTATAGTATTCAATAAAATTAGGCCAGACAACTTTATGTGGAGAGGCTCATTTAAGTCAAGTTAAGTTCACCCAAACAAAAAGCTGTCAGTTGCCTACCTGCAGATCATCATCTGCCTGAAATCATCAGTGCAAAATCTCATTCTGTGTCAAGATTTACTTTTATTTGTGCCTTTACAAACACTGATTTTATTATGGGATTAAGCTGATTTGATAATAACCTGTTGTTTTCTTGAAAATACCATTCCAGCAGAAGCTGATCTGATTTGTTCTATATTCTATTTAGTTTCCAGGTTTGCAGGCAGAGAGGTGGTCTGCTGTGGGCCTCCTAAGTCATCAAGGAAAAGTATGCCATGTGCGCCCATTTATCAGCCACCTTTGGACTCTCAGAACAATCAGAATGATTCTGAAGACTTGACAGAGACCAGAAAACCATGTCTTCATGAGAAATCTCCATCCACACCAGCAAATAAACAATCTCCATCTTCAAACGTCCAAGCAATGGAAAGTACAAGCAAAGTACCTCCATGGACACTGATGGAAAACAGAATTATTGCCAGAAGTCCTTTGCCTCATCAGGACATGAGGTTTAAAGACCTTCTAAAGGTGGTATATGATAATATTCACATCCCAAAACAGAGGCAATTTGATAAAGACAGCACTGACCTCCTCATGATTGAACCTCCCCAGCTGTCACCTTTCCCCAGGCTGCAACAGGCGACCCTGAGAGAAACCCTACCTAGAAAGATTTCCTTGCTGGGGCCAACACAGGAACATACAGATATCTGCCCTCTTGTTACAGTCAATGGTTCAAAGACACCAGCTTTCCCCATGCCCCAACAGCAAAAGTTTACCCTTAGAAGTATGAGGCAGTTTAAAGAAAACCCAACTAATTTTTTCAATAGGAAAACTAAGAAAGACTTCATTCAGCTCAGACACAGACCTACAACTACAGATGTAAGTCTTCCAGTTTTATGCCCACCATACCAAACCAGGTCAGGAAAAGCCACAGAGACTCTAAGATTAAATTTTGCATAAATAAAACACCCACAAAGCATCAGAAGGAAAAAGGGAGAGGGAGCAGGTAAGAAATAAAGGTAGAGAGAAAGAGAGAGCAAGAGAAGGAAGGTGGGAGAGATTAATTCAATCTTAAAATGAGAATCCTCCAAACACAGAAAAATTATATGATTTAAGCTGTGTATCCTCTGATATCAACCAAACACCATGATACAAATTTTGTGGAGCGCACCAAAGACACAGAAAAACACATGCCGCTGTAACAGAACAACATTTGTGTATTTAGGAACAAAAGTGGACACCAAGGACAGAAGATGTGATTTAAAATATTTTGCACCAAGACATATATTGTCCTAAACTTGTGTTACTTGTACTTATGCATTTCATTAGGAAATAAACCCAGGAAGACAATTTCATTAAGCCGTGAACATCATGCTGAAGGTAAAAAGCCAGCAACAATGAGGGAATAAACAACAGGGGAGAAGGAGAATTGTCATGACACAAAATATATTCACGGCACTGATATATTATTTGTTTGTTTCTTTGCTTTTTTATTAGTTTTAACTGTGTGTATTCCAGCTAATGGAGACCATTCAACCTAACTCCCCTGAGAGTTAGTTGCATTTTCTCTTTAAATTTAACTTAATTAGTATTACATATTTGTAACTCTTTGCCTTTGCAATGTTTGTGCCTTACTATTGAAAACATGGATTTGCTTTCAGTTTCAATATATTGTGGCTCTCTGTTAGATTGCCATAGTACTAGCCTTTAAGCCTGTTTCTGCCCTCAAAAAAGTTTTGTATCAGTTTAACCATCTAAAGTTCAATGGATTGGAACTTGACTGACACCAACAGAAGTGAGAATAGAGGGGGGATCTTCATATTTGCTGCTCTGTAGGCTCTCACATAAAAGATGTGCAAAGTTTTTTTCTCAGAAAATTCAATTTCCTAATCATTTAGGAAAAGTTTATGCCTTGAATATGTTTTAAGCTTTGAATAGCCCTTAAAAACATTTTTTTCTTTGAACATACATTTTGAAACAAATGGATTCTGCTGTAAGTTTACATTTCAATTCACTGTTTCCTTTCACAATACTGAAATGCTTCATTTTGGACATGAATCATAGAATCATAAAATCATAGAATTGTTTATCTTGGAAAAGACCTTTAATATTATCAAGACCACCACTAAACCACGTCCCAAAGAGTGGTACCTACACATCTTTTAAATACCTCCGGGGATGGAGATTCAACCACTCCCCTGGGCAGTCTGTTCCAATATTTGACAACCTTTTCAGCAAAGACATTTTTCCTAATATCCAGCCTAAACCTACCCTGATGCAGCTTGAAGCCATTTCCTCCTGGCCTGTCATTTGTTATCTGGAAGAAGACTCTGACATCTACATGTATTTCAGATAGTTATAGTAAGCCACACAGTTTCCCCTGAGTGTCCTTTTCTCCAGGATAAGCAACCCCAGCTCCCTCAGCCACTTCTCAAAGGACTTGTGCTCCAGACCCTTCACCAGTTCCTTTTCCCTTCCCTGGACTCACTCCAGTACCTCAAAGTCCTTCTCGGAGTGAGGGGGCCCCAGAACTGAACACAGCACTCAAGGTGTGACCTCTCCAGTGCCGAGAAGGAAGGGACAATCACTGCCCTGGTCCTGCTCACCACACTATTGTTGATACAAGCCAGAATGCCATTGGCCTACTTGGCCACCCAGACACACTGCTTGGTCATGTTCAGTTGGCTGCCAACCAGTACCCCCTCTTCTTTTTCTGACAGGAACTTTTCTTCAAGCCTGTAGCACTGCATAGGGTTGCTGTGACCCAAACACAGGACCCAGCACTTTGCCTTGTGCACTTCAAACCTCTTTTCTTTGGTTCATCTCTCCAGCCTGTCCATATCTCTCTGCAGAGCCTTCCTGCCCTCCAGCAGATCAGCGCCCCTATCCAGCTTGGAGACACAGGGGAGTACCCATTCCCTGCTAAAATAAACCCCAGAGAGATCAGCATAAATTGTCCGTGCACCATAACCCAAGTGCAGAAGAGGTAGCTCTTCCTGGAGGAGTTCTGAATTGTGATGTCTTTCACAGCTTCAGCTGTCTCCAGTACAATCTCTGTCTGTGACGGGAAACAGGGGTTTCCAAGGGGTGAGATACTTGTCATTTACCAGTGGTCAGAGGAAATTTCAGGCCTTTGTGGGGTTCAAATTCAAGGTAATAACATTTTCTAGTAGGTTAGCCTGGCTGGCTGCCAGGTGCCCACCGAAGCCACCCTACGATTTCCTCATCTCAGCTGGACAGGATCAGGAAAATATAAAGGCTCCTGGGCTGAGATAAGGGCAAGGAGAGATCACTCGCCAATTGCCACCATGAGCAAAACAGACTCAGCTAGGGGAGATTAATTTAATTTATTGCAAATCAAATCAAAGTAATGAGAAATAAAACTACATTTAAAACACGTTCTCCTCACCTCTCCCTTCTTCCTGGGCTCAATTTCACACCCAATTTTTTCTACCTGCTCCCCCACTGTGGTAAAGGAGGACAAGGACTGAGGGTTGTGGTCAGTTTTTATCACATTACATCTGCTGTTCCCTCTTACTCAGAGGGAAGACCCCTCATGCTCTTCACTGCTCCAGTGTGGGGTCCTTCCCAAGGGAAACATCCCTCCAGAATCTTCTCCAACATGAGTCCTTCCAATGGGCTGCAGTTTTTCAAGAGCTGCTCCAGCATGGGTGCCTTCCACAGGGTGCAGTCCTTCGGGAACAGGCTGCTCCAGTGTGGGTCCCCTCATGGGGTGATGAGTCCTGCCAGCAAACCTGCTCTAGTGTCCTGGCTCCTCTATCCACAGGTCCTGCCAGGACCCTTTTCCAGTGCAGTCCTCCCATTGAGTCACAGTCTCCTTTGGGTGTCCACCTGCTCTGGTATGGGATCCTCCACAGGCTCCAGGTAGATTTCTGCTCCCCCGTGGCCCTCCATGGGCTGCAGTTGAAGAGCTACCTCACTATGCCCATCCCTACAGGCTGCAGGAGAGTCTCTGAGGCACCTGAAACACCTCATCCCCTCCTTCTTCACTGACCTTGGTGTCTGCAGAGCTATTCCTCCTATATATGCTCACTCCTCTCTCCCAGATTGTTTTCCAGGTCTTTTTACCCTTCTTAAGTCTGTTATCCCAGAGGCACGACCACCACCACTGATGGGCTTGGTCTTGACCAGCGGTGGGTCCATCCTGGAGTCAGCTGGCATTGGCTGTGTCGGACATGGGGGAAGTTCTGGCAGATTCTCAGAGAAGTCACCCCTGCAGCCTCCTGCTACCAAAACCTTGCCAAGCACACTCAATACAGGTTTCTTATTTCTAGGACTCCTTCACTATAAAGCAAGGGAGTATCCCTTCTCCTGCTGTCCATCCTTTTAAAGCTAACATCAGGTTCCCAAAGAGACAGTTTCTGGCGGAGCATTTAGCTGTTTCATTACATCAACAGCAATTCCTTGTACAAAATAACTTCACATAGATTTGCTGTTAAGACAACACTGGATCTGTCTTCAGGTCCTTCAAGTCAGTCTCTATAAGTGGATCCTGCTATTTTCATAGTCTGTCAATGTAATCACAAGAGATTCCCAGACCTCAGTTTCATAGGTTTTCCATTTACACATAGGAAATGGCACCTTTTACTTCTATCCTGTTTCTGAGTCACATTAATAAGTTCGACTGCTTTATGTATTACCAGTTTCAACGCTGTTCTGTTTTTCAAATCACAACTGTTTTCATGTCAGCAAAAGAATTTCAAACCACAGGAAATTCTGAGGATGAGGTACAAATATACACTTATCAGGAAGCAGAATCAAAACAGCAGTTGGAAAAATATGAAAAGAATGCCACTGCTTTCGTGCTCAGCTTTTAATTTATCATTCTTTAAGGACATAAATGAGCAAGATTAATAATTCAGACAGTAAAGGAAAGCCTTTGAAAATGCCTGAATAATTCAGAAGTTATGACATTATATAGCCTTTGTCATACTAATCCGTCCACCCTGGGTAAGACTGAAGAGAGAATGAAGTGACCATCCAATTCTCTCACAACCCTCTCATATTATGGTTTATGAACAAAAAAACTCTGCAAATCAGAAGGTTGCAAAAAGAGAAAAGGCAGCTCATGTTCTGTACCAGCAAGATGATGAGAAAGGGCAAATAGGAGTATTATAAACACAGTTAAAACTAAAACACCTGATCTGCAGCCCAAGAAAATCAACTCCTTTGACTTACCTGGCTCTAATCATAAGGTATGTGAAAGATTTAAGAAATTCAGAAAATATTCATCATACAAAAAACATTTTAAAAGGAGTCAAGGTTTGCCAAACTGAGAGTGAGCCTGAGAAATATATAAAAGCATATTTCTTTCTATAAAACAGCACTTAGAATTTTTATGTCTCCTATAAGTAATATGCATTTGCCTAATCCATCTAACTAAAATTAAAATCTTTCAGTATAATCTTTCATAATGATAATGGACTTCCTCTCTTTCACCTCTTTTCAGTTCTGGTCAATATTTTGACTCACAGGTCATATAGATGGATATTATAGAAAAATGTAAGTTAATGAAATTAAGAAACTTTGTCTTCTTAGGAATAAATATTTGAGATTTCTGCTAGAACTCCTGGCATAAAATATTCCAGAATGAGAGTTCTCCACCATTCGCCTGGCTGTAGCATTTGGGCTCCAATCCCTTACAAACACATATTTTGTGGCTAAGCCTTTAGAGAAGAAGCCAGAGGATGCTTTCAGAAAGAGTTATTTCCAGCTAGGAAGCTGGAAACTTCCTAAACTCTCCATCATAGAGTTTAAGATACCTACCACCACTCAGAAGGGTGGGCTGAGGGGCAAAGGGATTAAATAGAACTAAACACACAAGGCATACTCAGGTTGATATTTTGAGGAGCAAGGAGGTCCTGCAGCAGGATTTTGCTTACCCAGCATTAAATAGAAGAGTTTCTCTGACTAAAGTGGCTGTCAAGACTCTTTTGTAGTCACTTGAGATTAAGAACATCTGGAAAAGAGGGAAAGTAAACTTGATTTGGAGGTGCTTAGAGCAGACTCTTCAAAGGTTGCCCAATGGCATTGCCATAAGGATGACTTGATCCAATGTTTGAGGCTTTGAGTTTCCACAGACTGAGGAATAGGAAACTGAACATTCACATGTCATCTCACAAACGTTTTGGATGGCAGGACTCTTTCCTGACCTCTGCAGGAGCACAATAATCTTTATCTGGAGTATATATCAAAGGCTCAGAAAGGTAGAAAGGAGGATGAAATCGGTCCCTAAACCTAACCAGCTGATGCTAGGCAGGCAGATAGTTCACTTGGAACTGTAATTAGTTGTAATAAATTAGCTGTATTAGTAATGGTAACGGCCTTCCAAGGCCAGAAAGTGGACTGAAAACCACTTTTTACAAATCCTTTCTTAGAAAGTAAGTCCTCTCTAAAGCAGAACGTAAGTATTCCTCTAGACAAAGGAAGGATTTGAGTATCAAGCCCATCCATTGTAACAGCTCAAAAAGGCAATGAAATTATGAGGCACTATGTTGCACAAGTCTTTTCTAAGCTAATAAATACTTACCTCATATCAGCAGCTTCTACAAAACACTTCAATAGGGCCAAAATGGAAAGCAAGTGTTCCCCCAGCAAAGGAGAAGCTCTTTGGTTCAGACCTGCAGTGTCTTTCCAAGTACAATTCTACATAGAAACTCACGTGTGTGTGGCAGTATTTCAAAATACTGAGCGGCCTCTTTCACAGAGCACAGTCTATACATCTGCCATACATCCACTCTTGGCCAGCCTACACCCTTTCCTGGCAGGACTGTGAATTCCCACGTCATGGAGACCCTGCTCTTCCTAGGAATTTCTACTTGCTGCTTCCCATATGCTTTGGTAGCTCAGCGTTTCTTCTGCCACTAAACCAAGAAACAAATCACCAAAGAGGATTGATGTCTAGTTATTTACATACATTTACGGGCCTTTACACATAGGGTAACATAGGGAGGTGCAGAGGATATGCTGTTACATGATGGATGTAAAAGAACAAACAACACACTGCATTTGTTCATAATGCCACAATAATGCCTTTTATTGCCACAATACCATCTCTTTCCTCAGACATCAAGTGAGACAGACAAGTCATAGAGATGATGAGGCAGTCTTGCTATTACATACTTCTAGAGAAAGAAAACCATGTTCTAGTCACTCCACTATTTTCATCAGGAGTCATTGACCCAATCCTGCAGCTGTGAAAAAAATTTATGTTTCAGAAAACCCACCACAAACTGTTGGAAATACTGTAAGTATACCCGGCTCCAATGTGCCTGATTTTATTCCAGTAAGTTAATTATCTTCCTTCTACAAAAAAAGCAAGCAAGCAAGCATCCCTTGAGTTCCCAAAGGCAATCCTTTGAGAACAATGGACATTTGCTAGACTTCTGTGCTGATTAACTATATAGTAAAGATGGAAAAGATTCCCATAAAGCCTGAAAAATATTTAGCAGTGGCTGAAAGTCAATAAAATCATGACTGTGATATAGCTATTATGTTATCCTGATAGCTCTCAGTATGTGAAGCTATTAGCTATCAAACAGCTGAGCTCAAAAGTACAGCCTCCAACTACAAGATCATATATTACACATCTCTATGCAGTCCTAGAAAGAATTCACACTCTGCCATTGCTGCTGTCTCTCATTGCTGCAGGGATCCCTGTGCTTCTACGTCAAATTCTGCTTTTGCCCTGTGGATGTGGCACAAGAAATGCTAAGCACAGATTTCAATGCATAAACATATGATGTGGCGTGGTAAGAGAAGAATTTCATAATAGCCCAGTTTGGAAGTATTTACCGAAAATTTGCTTTCTAATAATGAAAAGCTGGGACTTCTAGAGAGGCAAGGAGAGCAAACCATGGCTTTATGCTTAAACAGCTGTATTGAGCCTAGCACCACTCCAGTGACTGAGCACATTTGTTATACTTTATGCCCTTGTAGCCTGTGTTCTCTACAGATTTTTAAAACTTGGATTCACCTTGTGAAAAGGAATGCCTGCCCACTGCATCCTTGCTTTTGCTTCACCGTGTCTATCCTTGACTCAGAATTCACATGTTGGAAAGACCACGCTCAGTCCAGTGCCTGAAATAAAAATAAAACCTCCCTTCAAATGGCACAAAGCTGCTTAAAAATGTTAATCTCCCTTATTTTTATGATGTGTTTAATATTAAATGTTCCCATATGGGTACAACACAGCAAACCATGTCCTTCCATTTAAATAGCCTATTTACTTTAAAATCTGAAACTAGCTACAAATTTAAACCTTTTTGGGTTTTGTCCACCTGGAAAAAATTATAAAAGTCTTAAGTCCGCATTATAATAGGAGCAAACACTGAAGAGTGTGAATTCTTAAGTTTCAATATCTCAATATTTTTAAATTGTTTTGCATGTAAGCTTTTAATTTAGATTTAATAAGATTCTAATTGCATTTTTTCAAAAATACCAGTTGATTATTGAAGACATATTTCTGTAGGATTAACTTACACAGTTTAGACTTTTAAAATATTGTTTTAAATAATAATTTAGCATTTTGTGATTTATGCTACTAAATTTAAATATAGTTAATGCAAAATAATTACAGAATGATTGCAAGAAATAAACTTTTTGAAGATTAACCATTTTATGAGAGATGCACATCTCCTTTGTAGTTATTTCATGTCATTAAGTGTCTTCCGAAATCTGTGGGCAATTAATGTAAGAAGAGTGCTTAGTTATAATTTAACATATTGTGCAATTAAAGCCAATCAAAAGTTTTGCCATTTTCCATTTTCAGGCACAGGGAGGAAATGTATTAGCATGTTAAACGAAATATGCTGTGGAGTTTCAATTCTCAGGTCTGTCTCAGCTGCTTTTTGCCACTTCAGCAGTACAAAAGAGCCAGAGACCCAGCAGTCTTGCTCTCCTGATGGTCTTTCCTCAGGGGAAATACTGGGTTATTCAAAGCAGGAATCATGGCTGCATGCCACCTTGTCTTCTTCAGCTGGAGGGTGCAGTATCAATACCACATTCCTCTCTTGCTGCCAGATGTACTCTTCAGGGTCACAAGCAGCCAAGATTAATTTATAATAGCTTTACAGCAGACTAAAGATCTATAAAGTAATTTTTGCCTGGCTAATCTGGCACAGCCTACTATGGAGGATCTGGGCCTTTAAGCACTGTAAGGTCTTAATTAGCTGTTGTCTTGGGATAACTGTAGGCTTTAGACCTGGATTGAAAAGGCATTAGAGTCACCTGGAATCCGTTCCTCACCCTCACTGGAAGCTGTGCAGACCCTCAGCATGTTGCGTGCTCCATGGAAACGTGACTCTTTTGGCAGGCATACATCTTCTGGAATAGTTATTACAACGGACATTATGGAAGGACTGTATTAGCAGAGAGGTTAATGAGATAACCTCTTTCTTCTTTTTCACCTATTTATTTTTACGTTCTCATAAATAATACTTTTTTTTCCATTTACTATTGTCATGACACCCCTCGCTTGTATCCCAACAAATATTATTTAGAAACATTCTCTTTAGGAGTTTGAAGGTAGAAACTGTCTTTTGCTCTGTTCAGATTAAGTCACATATTTTGATTTTTGCTATTAAATTTATGGGCAAAACATGATCTACATCCAAAAGCACACCCAAAATGCAATAGGCACTGTGCACTGGAAGAACCAAAAAGATAACATCTGCCTTTACTCCTGTGAATAAAACTGCCACAAAAAGAACATCATTGCAGAACAGCAGCAGAATTACTTCCCTTAAATGCTTCTAAATATGTAGAGGCACCTTCTGTACCACCTTCCTTTAGTGCTAGTTCTTAAGAGAAATTTAATGTTTGACATCTTTATTTGACTTAATACCACTTCATGTCAAAAGTTAAACTTACAAACTCCTGTATGTGACAAGTAAGCCACGCACACGTCCCCCTGCACACCATCAGGAACCTCCAAAGAGCTGGAAGACTTATGGTGATCCACGTCACCACAGGCTCAGTAACTGCTTGAGACCATGCTGGTGATGGAGCTGTGTTCCCCTGCCATGAATCACTCTTCAAATAATTAAAACCATTACTCAAGTCAGTGCACAACAAAGAATAAATGCCTGGAACCCCTGGTCTGGATGCTTGATCAAAACCCTTGCTTGTGCAATGTGCTGGCACTAGCCTGCCGGGCTGCTGAAGGCAGCTATCAACCACTGCAAATATGCCAACACTCCAGTGTACGTTGGCAATGATAACAACCAGTCACAAAACAAAGGTTTATTTGGAGCTGAAATACAATTGATGTCATTGTTTTCTAGGCTTTTGAAAATTAATGAAGACTAAACTAATCAGCCTGCTCTGTCTTCATATTTATTGAAGAGAAATGTGTCCAGTTGGGAAAAGATTAATGTGAATGTGAGCATGCTGCTCAATGGATTAAAGGACTGAGTGACAACAGGCAGGAAAAAGGCAGAGGTTCTCCATCTCTTTTTTTCTCCTCTTTTTTCACTAGGCAGATGTGTCACAGGCATTGCAGCACCTTAAGGCTACCAACAGAATCTATGGGAATGATGTGGAATATGCAGGAAAGGCAGGCAGGGTCAGGGACAACTTCAGCAAACTGAGCACATGCAACCCATGGGATCAGATCAGCTGCATTGAAGGGCGCTGAGGGAGCTGTCTGACATCATTCTAGAAAGAGATGTCATCTTCCAAACGTCACCGCACACAGGGGAAGTCCTTGATGACAGAAAAAAGGTCAACATCACACCCATCTTCAGAAGGACAAGCAGGGTGACTCAAGTCAGCCTCACCTCAACCCCTGAGCACATTATGGAGCAAATCCTCTGGGAAGCCAGTGCTGATCACATGAAAAGCAAGAAGGTGAAGGGGATCTAGCAATGGCAAATCATGTCCAACCAATCCCACCAATTCTCTTGATGAACTGACGATCTCCATAGACAAGGGAAGAACAAAAGAGGTTGTACATCTTGACTTCAGCAAGGCTGATACTGTCCAGTCTTTACTAATAACTGAAGACACTCAGCCTCTTTGCAGGTAGAACCAGACAGTATGCAGGAGCACAGGCTGCAGTTCAGAGGGACCTGGACAAGCTGAAGGAATTGCGCTGATGGGAATCTCATGAGGACTAAGTCAAACACAAATTTCTCTTCCTGTGAGAGAATAGCTCCAGGCAGCAATAAGGGCTGGGACTCAAGCATCTGGAAAACCTTGGCATAAAAGGACTGGGGCATCCATCCTTATGGACAATATGATGAATGCAAATTGTCAGTGTCCTTTTGCAGCAAAGAAGGACAACTGAACTGTGTTGGCAAGAATTAATACTGCTTCTGCAAGTCAAAATATTTGCCTCTATTTGTCCTTGTGAGACTGCACCTGGAAAGGGGACCCAGTTTTAATCTGCTCAGTACCATAAAGACATGGACCTGCTGGAGTGAACCCAGTGGAGGGCCAGAAGGATGAGCAGGACACCAATGCCCAGGATGCACAAGAGGCTGCCTGAACTGGGTTTGTTCAGTTTTCAGAACAGAAAGCTCAGGTGGACCTTACTATTGCCTGTAACTAGCTCAGGAAAGAGAATAATAAAGATTATTAAGAAAGGGAGCCTCTCCTCAGAGGTGCATAGGCACAAAATAAGATGTAAGAGAAGTCACTTGGACCTCAGTTTTTTCAGAAATTCTGATCATGCAAAAGGAGAAACTTTTTACCACAGGCTGATCAAACACTGGAATAGGTTTCCCAGGAGATTTTCACAGACCAGACTGGACAAGCCTGAGAAACTAGCCTGGTTTTGAGCCAAGCACTTGATTAGATGAACTCTAGTGTTTGCTTCTAACCTGCACCACTCTGTGGTTCTGTTTTAAGAAGACAGGCACAGATGCATTTTCTCCCTGGGGATGCCCATTTTTTATCAATGAATATAAATGAGGATGAAGCTGACTAGGTTAGTTGTACACTACCCAGACTTAGATGGGGTCATTTACAAGAGAGAAATATCACTTTTAGAACTGTAAACTTCAGTAAAATAGTGACACTGTAGAGCATTATTTTTTAATAAAGCATATAGATAACTGCTAGATACAGTTATCCCTGAATAAGTTCCTAGTTGAAGGCTTCCAGGCTTTAACGCTTAGTTACACTCAAGATAGGAAAATTCAATGGTGGCATGGGCTTGCAAAACTAGAAAGGTATTTGAAAAATAGAATAGATTATTATATGTACATATAAAATCCACAATATAGAGAAACACACATCCTTAGTTGTGGGTTTCAAACAATCTGAGTAGTATAAAACAATTTTCTATACGGTTCTAAGAGTCATCCTTAAAAACCAGGAATTCCATCACTAACATGACTGGATCACAATTTAAATAAGAAAGGGTCATATTAGATACAGGACACTTTAAGTTGGAAAATCTTGATTCTGAAGTTTCCTCACTTTTTCCCCAGAGTCTAATTTTACTGCTTTTTAGATCTGTTGTACATCAGTATCATTTTCTCCCAAATATCCCACAGTGAGGCTGACTGGGAAAGGGCTGAGGGAGAGTTTCAGTCTGCATGATTAAAGAAGACTACTAAGGTGTGCATTCTAATTTACTTGGTAAATTGCATTACTTTTTCTAATTTAAATATATATTTAGGTTTGATTTGGGGAAGAAAGCAGAATTTTTGTCTACCAGCACTACAGTTTAGACTTGAAGACCTATATTGCCTTCTACTGATATCCATCACCTCCCATTGACTGTAGATAATTTCTTGAAGAACTTTTCTCATTATTTAGGCATTTCAGCTGAGTATTTAATGCGAGGTAGTATAAACCAAGCCCTATAAGATCATGGCAGTGTACTGTGATTTTCTGTTATGGAGTTGTGCAATGGGGCCATTTTATTGGATTTCCTTTGTTGTTATTTCTTAAATGAACATCAGATAGGATATTGGCTCAGACTCTTGACATATTTCATGACCTTATTCCTACTTGATAGAGACTAATTCCAAAGAATTATACTCTTACCTATTGCACCCTTCTCTGAAGCATGAAGTATTTCTTGTATGTTTTCTGGGAACAAAATCTGGAAAAAAACTCCCAGGCTCATCCACAGAGAGGATATTAATACTAGCTCATTTATGAGCAGCAAAGGGCAACAGGGTATGGCACGTAATTATCTGAAGATCTGATTTCTACAAAAACCACACCTCAAAACTGAGAAATTGAGCACCTACTTGAAAACTGTGTTTACTTATTCATCAAATGAGTCTGGTTTTGGATAAGAATGACCCATGTGTATGTCTGCACTACATTTCCTGTAAATGGTAATACTTACATGGAAACTGGAATATTTCTGAGACTTTCAAAAGATGTGTTATATTTTGCTTTGAATATCTAATTTGGCTCATTTCCCAGACCACTAAACACTTTCTAGACTTGGGTAGCATTTTCTCCATGATGTCTCCCTGCATTTCCTGAGACTAACTTTTAAGTGGAATTGAAGTATCAATAAAACTACAAATCACTTGCAATGTACTTACCCCCCATTCTCCCCAAATAATTTACTATTCTAAATATAACTTAAATAAAAAGAGCTTCTTACAGTACTTCCAGGGTAGTTTTGCAAGCTTTGTATCTCGCAGTGTTATTTTTTTATCTGTTAGAACAGTTTTTAATCAGGTAATATTTTGCAAGTTCAGTTAGTTCAGAAGAAACTTGGGGTACACATGTAAGGATCTGGCACAAAAACTGTACTGTAGTTTTGTATTTTTCAAACAAACTCAGTCTACATAAATCACAGACCTTTGGATACAGCAAATCAGCGCAGCAATCAGCTTTATCAGCATCTGGGTCTCTGGCATGGGTAAAGCCTTTCTTGTTGAATTAATAGCACTTCTCCTTGTCAGCATCTCCCTCCCAGACAGTCAAGAGCACTGATTATGGCTGCTCAAATATTTTGTGACTAGAGAAGTAGATTAATAGTGATAGGCCACTCAGCAATATTTCTTTCATGTCTTTCTTTTTTTTTTTTTTTTTTTGTTGCAAGGAACAGGTGGACCCAGGTCCCAGCCCCATATGTCATCAACCTTGTCATTTCAAGTAGAAAAAAGGCAACTTTTAATCAAATATCAGCATTATGCAGGCTGGAAAATAGAAAACCCCTTCTAGTGGGATAACTTTGTAAATACTGGAATAGATTTGCTGTAGGAATTACAGCTCTTTAGATGACATGCATAATAATAGGAAAGATAAAGTCCTCAGGAGCAACAGCACTGTACTGCATCCTACCTCTAGACTGGATGATGGACGAGGTGATGTCTTAGGTCCTTCCAGACCTATTTTTCTCATTCATTAATACTACCAATTATGTTTCAGTCTATGTGAATACTACATTTCTTTCCTACATGCCATGTTAAAACATTTGTTCCATTTAGATTTCCTCCTCTGACAATGCAGTATCACATTTAGTCCTGATTTGCAGTTGATTGTTATGTAAATCTGTGATCATTAGATTACAGCATCTCTTAGAAAATTTCTAAATACCATAAATTTATTAATTCAGGCTTTCTAACAGTCCAAAATGTTGTTCTCATTTAACCAGAATTAAAGACATGTTACAAAGCACCAAATTATCAGCTGTCAGAGAACAACCCAAACTGAAGTTCACAGCTAGCTGTGTATTGGTCACAGATACTGTACCAGTGAATGATTCAGCCTCCCTCTGGGGGATTATATGCAGGAATCACTACACAATTCTGAATATTTTAATACCAGAAAAAGGTGGAAAAAAGATGGGCATGTAAAACTTAAAAAAAAAAAAAAATAAATAAAAAAAAATAAAAAAAAAGGCCAGCTGGGGGGTTTGATTTATGAAGAGACATTAAAGGAATGATGCTTGATTGTCTGCACAATGTCCAAAAGCCATATGTTAAACACTTCAAGTATCTGAAGAGGGTAAACAGCAAGCAAGGGAATAATTAACTAGGCTAGAACAAGAAGGTGTAACTAAATATACAGAAAATAAATATATTAGGGAAAATTCTTAACAATGATCTTTGTTAATTACAGATAAGTATCTGAATTAAAACAGCAGGAGTCTCATTTTTCCTTGTAACATACAGAGTAAACTGGACAAATCACTGAAAAAATTTAAATATCTGTTTGGGGCTGCCTGGCAAGAGAGCTTGACCAGCTATTATTGTTTGATAATATCTTCCTTTGTGGTATTTATAAATCAAGATGCAAAAGACAAGTGGTCACTCAATTAATTGAAATAGCCATTTACCTCAATTAACCCTATTTTTCTAAAATATTAGAGCAAACAAAATAACACCCTTATACAAACTATACTCATAAACACTTCCTGAAGATATTTTCTGTCACATATTTTTCAAAATAATAAAACCAATAGCACTGCACATTCAAAACAAACCAACAAACAAAATTGTTCCTACACAATTGTTTAGGATACAAAGTTGGAACTACTAACAGAAAAGCAGCATCTTCTGCATTTGTAATCCAGAATTCAGGGAGTCTTCTTTTCCTCTGCAGCTTCAGAAATGTTCTTTTGTACTTCTTCTTTGCTACTCAGCTCTGCTGTTGTAAGAAGAAAAGTTTGTTCCTTGTCAAAAGGCTGGAATTCCCATTTATTTGCAAAAGAGGAACTTGATATTCCCACTCCTCTTACACAAAGCCATATCATTATTTACTAATTCCTCTTAGTCCTGCTTCTGTGGTTTAAAGATGGATTAGAAGGTGCAAAAGATAAAAATGTACTCTAGGTGAACTCCAGGGAAAATTCACCTAAAAAAAAAATCTGCTTTGGAAATAATTAGACTCAAGCTCAGCCAAATAAAGGACAGAAGAAACAGAATGGGTTGGAAGAAACAGAATGGGTTGGAAGAAACAGAATGGGTTGGAAGGGACTTTTGAAGGGCATCTAGTCCCAAGTCCCCTGCAATAAGCCAGGACATCTTTTACTAGAACCAGTTTGCTCAGAGCCCCATCCAGCCTGGCCTTGAATATTTTCAGGGATAGGGCAAGCACCACCTCTTTGGGCAACTTGTTCCAGAGCATCACTACTGTCACTCTAAAAAAAATCCTCCTTATATCTAGCCGCAATTGATCCTCATTCATTTTAAAGCAATTCCCCCTTGTGCTATTACCACAGGCCCTTATAAAATGTCCCTCTCCAGCTCTCTTGTAGGCCCTCTTAAGGTACAATAGGGGACTATAGGGAAAGGACTATAAGGTCTCCCCAGAGAGAGGGGAGGTCAAATGTCCTTCAGAAGCCCTTAGGGTTTGACTTCTGTCATGGGTTGCAGTACAAAATGTAACCAAAACTCTGTATTCTATCACCATCTGATGAAACTGGGGTGTGTGGGGTGGTGTAATTGTCTGTCAATGGCCAGCTGTCAATAAACCTGCTGGGGCAGTTTTCTTATCTTTACCACAACCCAGCCTCCCTCCAGGGAGAGATCTTATGCTAATGGGCCATGGAGTCTCACTGATAGAATTACATCATCCCATACATTGGGAAATGCTCCAACCAGGGGGAGGAGCCAAGTATTCCTACCTGGATAAAAATCTGGGAGTTGGAGCACCAAGCAGCCTTTCCACTGGATTCCCAGAGGAAGACCAGACCCATCTATCACTTCTGGACCCTCAGAAAGAACTTCACTATTTCTACAGGAGCATCACTTCAACAGAGCCACATCTGCCACTGGGACTGCAGCCACCATTGAATGGGACTGCCACCAACACCCTGACCCACAGGTGTCAGGTTGTATCCTGACTATGTCAGTGGGTTTTGTTTGTTTATTTGTTTGTCTTACTGCATGTGTTTTTGTTTTATTGTTTATTTTAGTTCCCCTAATAAAGAACTGTTATTCCTATTCCCATATCTTCACCTGAGAGCCCTTTAATTTCAGAAGTTACAATAATTCAGAGTGAGGGAGTTCAAATTCTCCATTCCAAGGGAGGCTCTTGCCTTCCTTAGCAGACACTTGTTGTTCAAACCATGACAACTTCCATGCTAGTCAATCAGCTACTCAGCAATGCAGGAAAGAAGATTATACCTAGAGCTGTCTCATTTGATAAAAGAAAGTCCATAAACAAGTGCCTCTACAGCTAGGAACCAGGGTCCAGAGCCAAAAAGAGGATACAAGTCAAAGGAACTTTGCTGATTTGCTGCTACAGGCTAGAGTACATGCTCACAGCTTCATCTAAGGGGTACAGACACCAAAATGCAAAATGCTTGTAAGAGTACTAAATATAAAAGGGAAACCTCTTTTTCCAAAAAAAATTTGGACATAGGTTGAGAATGGTTGCCTCAGTCCACTTACTATGATTACAGCTACCAACATGCTCCATCCAAAGCATTTCTTAAATGCAGAAGCTTTTAGAAATGAACTTTTAGTGTTTTTTCTTTCTTTCTTTCCAGGCCATCCCAGAAGGAATTAATCTAGAAATTAAAAG
The DNA here is from genome assembly GCA_018697195.1 of Certhia americana. NCBI lineage: Eukaryota > Metazoa > Chordata > Aves > Passeriformes > Certhiidae > Certhia > Certhia americana. The sequence continues at coordinate 33,298,265 of CM031859.1, forward strand.
CAGGAAAGGTGAGAAGAAAAGGAGGAAGAAAGATGTGAGTGAGAAAACAAAAACTGACCACAGAAAATTTATTTCAAAATATCAGAAAAAGCTGAAAAAGTATGTGGAGAAGTCTCATCAGGATTCAATGAGGGTCTTTTTTACTCATTTAAGTTTACTATCTCACCTCCTGGTGAAACTACTCACAGAAATCTACCAAAAACTTCAGCAGAGCAATTAGTCAGCAAAGGAGCAAATAGGTTGAAATCCACGACTGAGAAAGGGAATCCATCCCGCCAAGCTGGCATCACAGCCATGATCTGCTGGCTCCAGCTCTCTGCAAGATTTAATTCCCACATCCTTAAAAGCAGTTAGTGCACTTAATAGGGGTCAGTGGAGATGAAGGGCCTACATAATGGTTAGTCACCTAAATGCTTTGCAGATCCAAGTCTTACTTCAGCAAAGGGTGCAATTCACCATGGAAATTGAGATTTGCCACATTACTAGTGATAGGAATTGCTAAAGAAGCTCCTAAGCTGAGCAGCTTTATTTGGAAATGACCATGCGAACAGAAGCAGCTTCTTTTCTGAGCAAGTGTGGACATTTAAATTTGGTTCCCAGGGAAACAATTACAAGAACACTGAAATATGGAAAGATTTTTGCTGTATCAGGTGTTTTCATAATAGAAAGTTTGTCCATAAAAGTGGTCCTCTAAAAAGAAAAAAAAAATTAAAAATAAAGGAAGTGTGACTCAAGGTAAAAAGCATCCAGGGCAGAACAGAAAGTAAGCTGACAGCCCTGTGAACCCAAAACATCCCCCAAAGAAGATGTGTCTGCCAGCAGAGCCAGCCACGGCGTCAGCCAAAGAACTCAGCCACAAAGCCAGACACGGCTGCTGGAAAAACACATTCCAGGTCCTACACACTGCTGCCAAGTCCACCCCATGATTATAGCCACGGACTTTGGAGAACCCAGAGGAAGAAGGTGAAAAGGAATAGGATCAACATTGCCTACAGGGAGAAGAGGCAGTGCCAAGGCAACACAAAAATCATTGGTTAGTCCAATTTTACTTTGTTCTTGCCCTACTTTAATGGAGAGTCTAGCTATGGTCTTTCAAAGTTTAAAGGAGACTTTGTCATTTTTGGCAACAAATCTAGCTTTCATAGCAAACATGATAATGGCCTTACATTACATGGACTTATGGCCCAATGGATTCCAAAGTGTTTTACAAACTTCAGCTGATACACGGCCAATGTATACAGGGACCTCTTCATCCACCACTGAAAACCTGTCACAAATGCTTAGCAAAGCACAGAAGCTCTTCACAGTATTTTTGGCCAGGATATGGTGAATGCTTTGCGCTACTGAATCTGAATGGGAAGGAAGAACATAATATGATGCTTTCTTTCATAAGCAGTGATGTATTTTACCTCTCTCCTCCACAAAAAAAAAAAAAAAAAACCAAACCAAAACCCGAAACAAACCAAAATAAATAATCCAAACCACCATTCACAAGCAGTACACAGTTTTTCAGGCCCAACCTGTCAATATGAACAGTCATCTTAGCCACAATTTTATTTCTTACCCTAATTCTATAACAAAATGATCATTTTACTCTAATATCTCTATTAAGCACTAAAATCTTGTGGCCTTTCCAAGTCAGGAGAATGCCAAATTATTTAATCCCTTAAAAAAAGCTTTGTATAAATAAGCAGATCTGTACAACTTCTAGAAAGTTTGATGGATTTTGAAATGTGACAAAATATCTAATGCAGATTTTCAGACACAGCAACAACAGAATCACAGATATTTTAAACAAAATAAAATTAAGCACACTGGTGAATTTCACCTCCAAGACAGGGATACAGGCACATATTTCTCTTCAAGGGATGTTAGGGAAAAAGTATTTCTAATTCTAGTTGTTTTCAACTTTCTTCTTTCTCTCTTTTTAAGTATTTTCTCTGGTAACAGGGCTGATTTTTACAGCTGTCATTCACACTACATCCAAATCTGGCCCATCCAGTGCCACCATGGAATCATGTCAGTATAATCATTGTAAGAATGTCAAACTCTGTTGGGTTTTTTTATTTTATTTTTAGCTTTTGAAAACAGATGGTATTATCCAAACGTAAAATATTTCTGGTCATGTGTGAGAAAGAAATATTAACTGTCATTGACTGAAAATTTCATCCTAATACTGAGCAGATGGTCCCACCCCTTTCAGTTCCCCTGAATGTGTCACAGAGTCCTTCACTGTGCATCCAAAAACATACTCAGCCTTCTTCATATGGTGTATGTACTATCACTTCACAAGGACCAGGGAGGAAATCTGGAACAGTCTAGAAGAGGTGACAAAAATATGACAAAAATGACTACATTTGCCTCAGGAAACTTCTACAAATCAAGTGTGTGCTAGCTTTGGGAAACTGCTTTCTGAATCTCACACACATTTGAAGATCTGAAATAAAACTGTTTATTATACCTCTTAACTATGTCATTACACATCTAGCAAAAACAAGCAGATGTGAAAGTCAAACAGGTCAATCTCAAGCTGAGATATATCTCAATGCTTTTATTTTCCTTAAAAAGCTTCTCGTAATTAAAAAGTGAGGAGAATATGCAAGATCTGGATCCCAGAGTCTGACTTCACAGGTGTTTAACTCACACTCAGTTACTCCTGTGCTGGTCTCAGCAGGTTGAGCTTGGCTGACTCCTGTGAGTGCAGCACACCAACCAGGCACCAGGGCCCTGGTTTGATTCTCAGATACCCAGAAATGGAGACACAAACACTCCCCACAGTGGTATTTTCCAGAGGTTAGTCTTTTCCCCGTTAAAACCTTGTGTCGTATTTCCAATACAATACTTTGTCTGGCTTCAGTTTCAAGCTATTGGTTTTCATTATTCCTTGGGCAAATAATCCTGTTCATAATCATACACATAGAAATACAGCCCTGACGCTTCTGTCCTGTTTTCACTGCAGCTCCCAGAGAGCTGAACAGATGGCAAAGGCACACTCGCTCATGTGTTAAAAAGGGGAAAGCCCAGCTAGGGAAAATATTGCACTTTTAAAAGCTTTTTTTGTTGTTTTGTTCTTTTGTTTGTTTTTTTTTTTTTTTTTTTTTTTTTAAGAAGACAACAGGACCCACAAAGACAGGTAGTATTTTGGGACTACAGTCCTTTGTTGAATTTCTCACCACCAGCTCCTTGCTCGAGAGCTGTCTCCACAGAATGCCTCCCCACAGCAGCTAGTGGTGAAAATACTTTTCCTGCTCCAATTTTTCTTGATGGGGGATCCAAATTTATTCCTCGGTTTGCCACATTTCAAAGGGAATTATACAATGCCAATCTCTTCCACTGCTTCTTTGTTGGACTGCTACTCTTAGCTGAGGTGGCTGCAGAAAATCACACCAGTACTTTAATGAGGAAATCAGAGAAGTTAAAAGACCTTTCCATTGGTGTTTAAATCTCACACAAACACCAGGCTGCAGCTGTAGCCTTTGCTGCTTATGGATAAATGTATTATTTTAGAACATGGCCAAGACCTCCTTCTAGGAGGTCCTGCGGGAGTGGAGCCAACAAGTGATTATGAAAGGCAGCCTAAAGAACATTTGACACTGTTTTCTGCCTACGCTTAACAAGCACCTCGTAGTTTGGGCTGCAGTTTGCACGATTTTGGCTTTTAGAAAATATGAAACACCTTGGTAGATGGATTTTGCGTCTAGGAGATTCCATCTGAGGCACTGAACCCACCCAGTTTTATTACTTTCAAAAGGTTGGGAAAAGCTTCAAAGTAGCATCTGACAACTTCATGAACTTATTTTAAAAAAATATCTGGAACTTTGGCATCCATGCACTTCTTTAAAAAATAAACACATACAAAAAAAAAAATCTACATTTGAAATAAATCTCACTAGACTTATTTTCTTAAGCTAAAATCAATGAATTTGTTCATTATTATGTATTTCATTTCCTTTGAAAAAACAATCCTTTGTTTACTACCTTTTGTAATGCTACTCAGTATGTCACTCAGCCCTAGTCTGCCTTGTGATCCAGTGACTGGGATGGGAGAACCAGCTGGCGATGGAGAACATTTGAGCAAAATAAAAGCAAAGAGCAGAAGCTGCAGACTGGGCAGAGCTACAAAGGTGAAGAGAAGGGCATCTTCCATTCTGGCAGAGAAGCTGGGACCACTGTTAGGAAAAAACTTCTGAGGACTGCATGTGAATTGCACCCTGTCCATGCCTTTTCTCATTATTTTAATAAGACACCCAGGGCTTGGCCTACAAAGGGACTCAGGTAAATGATGACTATTTTATACAGTGCATGGCCATTAGTATCAATTCCACAGCACTGAACAGCCACTGGTGCTCTCTACACTCTGCATCAGGCTATCAGGCAGGTGAAAATTAGATTGAGAATGGGGACCATACTGGAAAACAAACAGAAAATGCTACAAGGAAGTGTCTTATACCCTGTCTATTTGGAATTTTAGTGTAGAGCCCTAAAAGACCTGATGAGAGCTCAGCTCTAGTCTCCCCAAAGTAACATTCACTTACTTGGACACAAAGACACCTATCAAGTTACATGAAATCTGCATTTATTTCTATGGAGAGCAGTCCAGCTTCAAAAGGAAGATTGGAAGCTGCCTCTTACAATATTAAGTTGTCAATATACTTCTCCTTCAGAGTTTTTCTGAGAGAAGAACTGACCTAGGTTTCCCATTTTTCAGCAGAGAACAATAGCATATTCGTGAAGTGGTGCAGACTGCTGGGTTATTTTTCCTGACCACACTCGTTTGTGCTGGGGGTGTCCATCAGAGGAGCACCACCAAACCTGAGGATGCCCAAGTGATGGAGATGGTGTACCCTGATAAAAAAGGCAGGAAGGTTGCTAATTTTGACCACTGGAACTGTAGGTACTCTGTTGACGCACTGTCTTATGAACTACTTTTAAATACATTTGTGCTTGTTTGCAAAGGTGTTTTCTGCAGCGCTGCCCGCTGCTCACAACTTTAGCCTAGAGGGGCTAAATCGAAGGGACAGGAAGGAAAGAAAAGCAGTTTGCAATATCTGACCTTGGCATCTCAAAAAAGCAGGTGTTCATCCTCAGCATGAGATCAGTAGAAGTATGGGGGCAAGGGACAAAAGAGAAAGAGCAAGAAGAGGAAGGCAGTACAAAGTAGGAAGAAAGTGGAAAAAGTGAACAAATAACAAAAGGATCATGAGAAAATTCCACACACGCTTGAAGTCACAAATGAGAAAAGAAGAAATTAGAAGCTCCAAATGAGAAAAGAAGAAATAAGAAGCTCCCGTTGAGACTGTAAGGAAGAGGGAGTCTGGGCAAGCAATCTAATATATGAGAGGAAAGGCCGGACTTGGGCAGGTCTTCAGCATTTAATTAAGAATGAAGCAGACCGGCTCTGTCCAAGAAGGAGCTCAGCAGCTAAAAGAAAAGAATGGAAGACAACATATACCAAGAAATCATGTAGGGTTACTAGCCCTCTGTTCAGAGATTTGAGCCTGGCAGCTCAGACATCCAGTGACTGAAACACTTCAAAGAGATGCACAAGAGAGCAAGACCACTGGAAGCACAATTACTAAGCAGAACTCCAGACCGAAAAAATTCAGCCAGCCAGATGATGTGAGGAAAGAGCTCAACCTCGCCCATGCAATAAAGAAAGCAGTAACATCACATTTTGTTGTGCCAGTCAGGTTTCCAGCATTCCGACACTTCTTGTTCTCTGGAATCTGGTATCAGAAAATATGACTAATTCAAGAATTTCAGGTAGAGACCAATTGCAGATGGCAGTGCTGCATTTCTAAAAATATGCATTACTATACCAAAAGTGCACAAAATATCAACAAAGTCAAAATTAATTGCTATAAAACTGCCTGCAGGAACCAAATAGTGATTTCTACTATCTGCTTCAAAGTCTGCAGTTTTCTGGGCCTAGCTTAGTTATTCTGGATAGCCTAGGAAGAAGGTTAGCTCTAGACTGTTTTAAATCCTCATTCTTGAATTCAAATACAAGACTCAGCAATTTTACATCAAATTACTTGAGGTTTTGCCCTTCTACTCTGCTACCCCTGTATGTGTAACTAAACATATTACAGCTGAAATAAACCAAAATGATTGGTAGTGGTAATAACTGTGGTGGTGAAATTATAAGTAACAGAACATGTCTTGCAACATAAGGTGAATAATATATGAAGCAAGTTAGGACAAGTATGCTTAAGGATTCTCAGTTGGGGTGCTAAGACATTTATTTATTAAACACTTCACAACTAGTTGCTAGCTTACCTTGTTCTCTCTTTTTTACTTACTTTATTTACTATTTGATGTGGAATGCCAGGACAGGTGCTCTCTTTGAGTTTGGAGAAGAGGATGAATGTGTTGCTTCTTTAAAATGTTCTGTCCTTTTTTTTCATGAACGTAATGCCTAAAGCAGGACTGTAATGGAAATTATGGTTAAAATACTTTCTAGAGGAAAAGGTCAGCCTAAGCAAGAAAGAAGGATGATCTCATATTTCTGACAGCTCAGATACAAGCAAATCTTAGCACCAATAAATTATGTCATCTGTTAAATTTACATAAGCAGAATGCCTCTGTAGATTTTACACTGTTATGACAAGGCTGTAGAGAGCAGGGGTAAATATTCCATATGAAATAGCTATCTATACAGGGTTTCTCATATCTATAATTATCTTTAAAGAAATCAACTGAGAGTTGAGGCCAGCATGGTTTTCTGTTCTGTCTTCAGAGACCTAAGTTGTGCCACAATAAAAAACATAGAAAGCATAAAATTATATTTGGCCATAATAACACTGAAAGCCATACCTTAGTATCTTACTCGCTGAGATACCATCCATCTTGACCTTGGCTGTAGCTTTATATTTTGCACACTATTACTGTCATAGTAACAGACAGAGCCAACAATAATTTGCTTATACAATTTACAATACATTGTCTCCCAGCCACACTGAGGTCTCTTTAACCACCAGCAGATGTATTGCTTGTATTAGCTATATTTGAACAAAGCAGAATCTCTATTCAGCCCTAAAGTCCCTATGGCTGGTTGGCTGTGTTTTGAGCTTAGTGCATAGCTAATTTGGTGTCCTACCACTGCAAATAATTACAGAACAGCTGAAGAGGTCCAGAAGTTTTAGCCCACAACTTGCTGACTTAATTTCATTTGTTTCTCCCCTTGCTGGCATCTGAGTTTTAGGAGGCCACACTCAGAAAGATTAATTGGCAATTAATACTGTAGATGTTCTGTGATGTTCAGTTCTTAGAGTTCCTTCTACATGAATAACTTCCAAAATTTCTTTCACCATAACTTTAAAATATTAAGTGTCACTTATTAGATTCTCAGTATTCATGCTTCATAATCGAGCCACAAAAACCTGTACAAAAATCTATATATTCACATTAATATTCCTGAAAAATAAACTAATGCAAAGAAGAAAACCATCATCACTGTTGTCCCACATGAAAGACAGAAGGGTTGTGATATTTATTAATGTATAGATATGAACCTACTCCTATAAGCAAAGGTACTAAAGAAAGAAAAAAGCAGATTCCCCCCCCCCCCAAAAGGCAAGTCTTTTGTTCTAGGTTTGGGTTCCTGATACAGCAACACAAATGTATCTAGCACAGTGCAATAAAGAATGCAGCTATCATTACATTTTTTCAGGGTATAAAGTCATTCTGACTGGTGAAAACAGGTAGATCCTAACACTTGGTTAGGATCAGCAAATAACTTAAACTGACAGTCCCTGAACTCAAATTCATTTGGACAGAAAAGCTGTGTGGCTTCAAGGATCAGTAAGCTGAAATCTAGGACTGTTATTTTTAACAGCCGAAGTAGACAAAGAATTGCCTTCCCAGAAGTTTCCCAGAAAATTTTTGCTTCCTATTAAAAGAACATGAAGGAAAGAGAAACAGTTCAGAAAGCTGCAATATATTTTACCTTTTTTTGCTAATTTTTACTCTTTTACTTTTCAGAATAAGAAGACAAGGAACAAGGTAAGTCTGAAATAGATGGGGTTGACTTCAGCAATCTGTATATTCCTCTGCTTACTTACCCCTTCTTCTATCAGTATTTCCTTAAACATTTTACCTAGCATAAAGACATTTCTTTTTCATACCTTTATCCCATCATTTATTTCCCTTCCTGGTATCCATAATACCCGTCTTTGACATCTGGTTATTAAACCTACCATTATAGCACAACGTAAAACCTTTATAAAGCCTGTTGCTTATTTTGATAGTGTAGCTCCACAAACCAAAAATTTTGCTTTTAAGCCTGACATATCAAGTCTGCAAGGGATTCGTACAGCTGTAGACATGTTCTTATGCCTGCTAGAAAATGAGAAATTTAGACTCAGAATTTCCCCTTCTTCTTGCTGCCTCCACAGGAGATATTATTTCTCTAAGCTGATCCCCAGCTGCTTTATTGGACCCTCGAGTCCATTGCCAGATAATACATAACCCCAAACAGCCTTAAGTTTGCTGGAAGTTCCTGAAGGGTCTGGATGTAGGAATACTGCAACTCAGAAAAAGGCAGCTTTATGCTTCCTCCCCTGGGCGTCCTTTTTGCTGTTTGGACATAATAGAGCATCCGGACTTCATATTTCACTTCTTTCTCTCTGCTTCCCTTTCTGGAATGCCAATGCACATCAGGCCTCATGTCTGAAATCAAGGTAAATATGCTATAAAGTTAGGTGTTGGTCTAATTACTACAGACTGATGTTTAATGCTTCTGGTGCTTCTCTCTGAAGAATCACAATGCCTGAACTGTCAAGCACTGGCAACGATTCTCTAGGATCTTTTGTTCTTATATAATAATATTCATCTTAGTTGAGACAATTATGAAATGAAGGACCTTATTACTTTTCCTAAGATGGTTTTGCTTAATTCCAATATGTCTCCAAATTTTCTGAACTTCAGGGTAGTAATTGTCATCAAAATAGATAATTCTGTTCTTATACAGCTCTTCATTGTTCTTCCCAGCTGCCTGTAAAAAATTATTGCTGAGTTTGATAATTCTGGCAACAGAAAATGACATATCTTGAGGGGTTTTGTGCTTCTGCCCTTTAAGATCTTTACATAAGACTATCAAAATGCAAGGATTGTATAAGTGACAGAGACAACATTCCCACATTTTAGTTATTTTCTGTGTTTTTAGGAATGCCATAAATCCTGTCATTGCTCCTCCTTTGAGTGGTTTTCTAAATCACCACATTTTACTCTTTGGAGTCTGTTCTGTTTTACCAGGAAAAATGAGATGTGTGTTCCCTGCACAAGGTTAATCGATAAAATCTTTACAGTTTCTTCTCATCTGGCCAGCCTCACTTTAATTTCTGTAACAGTGCTGTCAACTCACTCAGAGAGGCAGTTCAAGCTTTCTGAAGCCTTTGTAATCCATTTCCCCATTCTTTTACTCTTTATTGCTCACCCTTTCTGAACGTATTATCCAAGTTTCTGATAGCCAATGGTTTTCGCAAAATCCAAGCTCTTCAGTCATGTTTCCTCATGAAAAATCTCCATTTTTAAGAGTATCTGTTAACCCTCAAAGGTGTGGCAGATTACTTGGGAAACAGGTTGCCATGTATGGGAAATACTGAAAGAACAGGGTACAAATATCTTCAAATGAGTACTGTTTCTGAAAGTTCTTCTTTTCCTCTAAATCGTTTGATTTTTGAGGTCTGATTTGTGATTTTCAAATGCCTGAGACTGGCAGTGATATTTGTTCCCAAAAGCAGAGCAAATTTTCTTTTTGGCCAGCTGAGTACCTCAGGACAGTTCTGGACAAGAGTCACTCTATATCTCCCCACTTAAGCCACTTTCCCCAGCAGTTGTTTAGTACCATACTTCACCTTCCTTTCCAATGGAAAATACTCTTGCCAGTGTTCTAAGTCCTTTCACGTCGATTTTTTCACCATCTAAGTGTTGAAATGGATAAAGTGTTGCAGGCAACATTTATTTTAAAGCCATATTTTCCAATATCAGTCACATTTATACATGCATCTCTGAAGCTTATACACAGAAACACAGCAGAAGACCAAGTGACCAGGCATAAGAGCAGCAATGAATGCTCAAGGACAGTCAGGATTTGTTTTTGCCAGGCTGTTTGGTGCTTGTGCCAAGTACCTCACCACGGCCTGAGATTTGATGAAACTGAATGTTTTGGAGGATACTGTGGAAAACTGCCAAAATCACCCTTAAAATTAAAAAATAGCATGGAATATTATATTTAATTTTATGATTCTGAGAAAAGTAATCTATTCATTCAGGATAAGCTTTATGACTGAAATAGATTTTTTTTTAATTGGCAATTTCACTGTACTTTATTTTTTTCAGATCCATCTGTCTGAAAAAATAAAGGGAACAGGATCTGAAATGGTGCACAGAACTTTAGCAAGGTACCAGGGTTGTTTAAAATTTGTAATATTAATGTACTAAAAATATCTACTCTTTTTCCAGTCCTGTCATTATAATATTTCAGAACATGAGATTTTATATTCATAGCATTTTAGTTTTTTATTAAGGAAATTAAGAATAAATTGTGGACATTAAAAACAAGGAAGCAAGAATAGTGACAAACTGTTAATCAAACATAATTCAAAGTGAATCTTCCTTCTATCATGGCCTAAAGATTACTGCATAAGTAACAAACTCAAGGTTTTTCAAATAAAAATGACCCTAGACAGACCTGATGGGAAAGCTGAGAGACGTGTTGTTCAACACTGAAAGTACTGCAAACATGAAAGCACAAAAAGACCTCTTGGGCAAGTCTGAAAAATACATTTCTAAATACAACCTGAGGAGATCTAGGAATCACTGAAAAAATTTAAAAGGTAGGCTGGTTTATACTGAAAATTTAGGTGGATCTACAGTTCTGGATAACATGAAGAAGGGTTCAGCTACACGTGGCAGCTTCCACTGCAAAGAGCCATCATATGGCTATCGAAGGGCCATCAAATGCAGGTAGTAAGAGCCACAATTGAAACAAGCAGGATGTGGCAGCAGCCTGCAAACTCATGCAGCTCCTCGACTAGGAGCAAAACAAATTTAGCATTCTGCAGAGTGACACACCAAAATTTTTATTAAAATTAATTGTTATTACAATAGTCATATATTCCAACTTTTAAAATAAATATTTTTTTTCCAAAATATTACTTTCATAGATCTTTTAAATTAAAAAAAAAAAAAAACTCAAAGTGAAGGTTCTTCTTTAAATAAATAACAAATTTTAAGGAGATTAGGGCTTTAATTTGTTTTAAAACCTACCAGCTTGGTGTGTTAAATAACAAATACATAATACAAAAATAGGTCTTTTTCTGTTCCCAGTTGTCTAGAAGTAATATCAAAAATGTTCCTAAACAGCAGGATTAAAATACTGCACATTACTTATTATGCTGCTAGCAGCTGTACTATCCTCTGCAAGCTTAGCTTTTCCAAATGATTAGAGCTATATATTACAAAATCATGGTTTGTTTACTTTTCTATCTAATACCTTTAATTTGCACTCAGAATAGAAGTGCTTAATGTTCCAACTCAAATAACAGTAGGTTTTGAAGCTGTAGCCACAAGCGCTTTAATCATGTGCTATATGGAACAAATTCTAAATATTAAGGAGAATATGAGCTCCACCAGCTAAATAAAACGCTGGGATCCAGCAATACTTCTCTGCAAACACAAACTAAATCTCACTCTCTGTGTGACCTTGAGAAAGCTACTTGATCTTTTTGTGCCTTGACAAGACAATTATTAAAACTTGGACTTCTCTGACTAACAGATGTTTCTGTACATCAGCGTAGAAAATACTAGAGTAAACACATTACTAAAAACATTCATGACAATAAAACAATGTGGAACCAAATTTCTTTCATTCCCTGTGATTTGCATCTTCATAATTCTTACTGCACTCACTGACAAAGCCACTTAAACCATGAGATCACTTGTTTTCCAACAAATTTAGTCCCAATATTTGCCAATCATTCTGCTTCAGAGGTCAACAAAGATAAAGTCCTTCTCGTCCTTGCATAGATCCTTAAGACCATTAGAATTACCTCTATTTTCAAGAACTGCTCACAAAGCTAACAAGTTCCAAATGTTTCCTTTTCTTAAATGCATGTTTCAAATCACATGTTTTCAATCAGCACAAACTGCCCATTTCTTACTTATCTCAAGTATATGCTGTCCAAGAGATAGCATAACTAATACAAGTTAGAAAATACATTTTTTTATTATCACACAAACTGTTGAGCTAGACAAAAAAAACACTATCTACTCATGACCGAATTATGAAGTCTGCAGCACCACTAAGCAAAATATTAATTGCAGAGAGTATCATTACTAAAGCTGATTACTTAAAATAGGCCTAGTCATAATTATCACTCAATATATCATGGTAAAGGTTTGAATACCTGGGAGTCACAGTCACACTTACCTAATCAGCATAGGTTCATTACCTGCTACCCCAAGGTGATCATTCAAAAGTTAAGTGCTTATTCAAAGCCCATCTCCAAGTCTAGATGACTTGAGGGAAGAAGAAGAGGGAAGGAAATGCTTCTAAGGGTGTAGCATTCCACCCTAGACCAGCTGATTAAAGTCACCTGTCTCAATGTAGAGACAGTCTAGACGAAGCTCCTAGTTAAGTTACCAGGTTGAACACCTGAATTCAGGTGAGAAAAATCCCAGCCAAATATGAGACAGACTTCTTAATGATGCCAGGCAAAGAATGTAAAAATTAACCAAGGTCAGTAAGTCTGTTAGATAGCAAAACACTTCTAGGTCTCTACTTCTTTTATGTGTAATGCTTAGTCATTCTTGTTTGGGAGAAAGAACTTTGAAGCGTCTTAAAACTATATGTTTTTTTGACTTTTAAAATTTATATTCAAACAAATATATGCTTTATGCAAATAGAGAAATAATATGATTCCACATGTGTCCAACGATTCTACTGTAAAAAGAAAAGTACTGAACGAGACAATGCACAAAACAGAGTAGAGAAAACATTAAAGTTCAGATGCAGGAGAAGCACTGTTCCATAATTAATGGGACCTCTGGTAGACTCAGATTATTGCTATTCAGGCTAATTCCAAATAAAAACTCATTAGATGTTGCAGACTCAGGATGGTTCCATGACACCTGCTCTTCCGGCAGACATCATTATAGATTTGGGGCATTATTTTACTGTCATAGCCTTGATAAGCTTTTATCACAGGGAAGTTAAAATACAAGTGTTTAAACAGGGGATTAGTTTGGAGAGTTTTGAGGGAATCTTTTCACTTTGTTTAACATTAAAACAGCCAATAAAAATTATTACTTCCACTTAGGGCTATTATATGTAAATATATATTTTCCTAAGGACACAACTTTGTTAAAAAACCTTTCTAAGGTTGTTTAACAGTTAGGGTTTGAGAAATTAGTTCGGTTATATAATAATACAGGGAGAAAGCAGAATCTCTCTGGTGTCTCAGACTGATTTCAGAAGGTCATCCAATAGCAGGAATGATGTTATATGTTATGTGTCATATATGCATCTTGTCATATCACAGCAAGAACCTATTTCATACCAAAAGGAATCCAAAGAGATTTTGGCAAGGAAACAAGAGATTCTCAGGACTTGTAAGCCAGTGAGGCTCTAGTCGCATTCATTCTTCCAACAAATTCATGGAGTCTAGAACTAGCTGTAGAACTGGGAAGGAGAGATGAAGGGGTAATTTTAAAGAATCTGTGAGCAACATTGATGTAATTATGCTTCCAATTTGAGTCTGGTAGGAACTCTAATGAAGTTCCTCCAGACAAACAGAAATTTTTTCTTTGCCACTTGTATCAAAATAGCTCCAGAAATTTGCACTTAGCTCTAGCTGCAATGTCATGAGTTTTCTCTCCATTCTTATCTAATTCTTATAGACATTGAAAACCTAACAATGCCAAGTGCTTGAAAGATGTCTTCACAAGACATTTTCCAGTACATAACATTGTCAAGGCTCTCCAGACTCTCACCCGTTTCCATGCAGTGAACAAAATACTGACATATAAAGATATCAATCCAAGAAGCATTTTTGCACTTCTAGGTTAAAAGAACCTCACAATAAAACCCTGCTGTATGTCAAAATCACACAGGCAGTTGTCATTACAACTGGCTCTGTTCAGCTTTTTTTACTGTGATCAGAGGTTGATATGAAACCTGGAGCCTTTTGCCATACCTCTCAAGAAAAGAAAAAAAAGACAAAACAGACAAAACCTGACTTATGTTTCCTGAAGCTGTAAGTGCAAAGTGATGCTAGTTAGCAGGTTTCTAATAAGCCTTATGAGTATTTAAACAGTTTCTTCTGGGACAAAACAAATCTTCAGACACCAGTTACACTGTTAGACTAGGAGAAGAGTTAGGTTTTGGGGGGATTTTTTTTAAGAGAGTAAGAGTAGAAAACCATATGGACTCTTCCTATGTATTGGCTTCACCTTGCTGTACATGGAACTAAAACACACAGTTCTTTCCTGTGCGGAGAAGTTGCCACTTAAATGTAATTTTTTTTTTCCTTTGAGAGTTGCACTGGAGGGCAACTACAACAAGTCTCCTCCACAGTCACCTCCTGGCCCTGGCCAAGCAGGCACCCCAGGTCTGCAGGAGGAGGATAAATGGCAGCAAAGCTCACAGCAAATTCGGGGGGTGATATGAATTCCCTCTTTCAGCCCCCTTCTTGGGCAGAACCCAGCACACCAGGGAGCTCCCCGCACTTCCCTTGGCACTCAGTGTCCCCCAACCCATCCCTTAGCAATCTCTTTCCCAACCTTTATGCCATGTGGTTTCAGCTTTCATCAGTTCTCCTCCTGGCTTAATTCCTCTGTTTCCTTCTTCCAACCTTCTCTGCACCTGTTTCAATTTGAATCTTTGTTGTGTTTTTTAACACAAGCAGATAAAATTGCATGAGAATTCATCTGAGGTCATATTGGTACCACACAGAAGAATTCCTCTTTTGTTTAATGCTTCTGCTAGCAATATTCTGCCTGAGATTTATATTTACTTTTTTCCCAGCTGTACCACATCCTTGGCTTAGTCAGAAACTTTTGTCTTTCCCTGCTTTCAACTGCAGCTTCCTGCTTCACATAAAATTTAAGAGAAGCTATGGCAACGAATTGAAATGTGTTTAATAATGTCTTGCTTCACTTAATTTAGTCACAATGAAGATTAAATGTTATTTATAGTGCTATTTTGCTTGTTTAGATTAGAAGAATTTCTTATTCTTGAAATTCTAATAACTCAAAAATTATACCAACAGTTATAAACCAAATGCAGGGTGAAGAGCAGGCATCTGTGCTGGTCTGGGACTGCAGTTCCAGAAGCTTCAGCTTTGCTACTGTCAGCTTCAAAGCCTGACTACAGTTTCAAAGATGTCATCATCTTGCTGTAAAAATTAAGGCTATTTTAAGAGGTTTCTCAGCTGTTTATAGGGATTCAGCTCTCAGCACAGTCAACTCAAGAGGTGGGAGCACATTTCTGAGGACATCTCTGGGCTTCTCAGATGTGCATTGGACTTTCCCTCAGTCCATGTTCAGTATCCTATAGGGCCTGAGAGTTATCATGGAAATTAGCAATGAGTTGAGCACCAAAAGCCACAGTCATGCTAAACTAACTCTGGTTGAAACACGAGGTTCTTTGTTTTTTCATATTCCTTGGAAAAGTCATGGCAAAATGACAGATTTACAGATCAGATAATTTTTCTGCAGCTGTTGCTGAAGCCATGTCTCCTCCCATGCTGGATGTGCCCAGTTAAGCCAGCACTGTGGCTGTGAAGCATCAGTAGATCAGCAAACCCAGGGATCAAGGACTTTCAAAGATTATGATGCCAGATAGATTATCCTTTATAATAGATAAAATTCTTCAAATCTATATATCTCACAGCTGAAGTAGCTTTATCAGTGCTGTTTAACTCTTCCAGAAAATGCATCATTTCCTCTATTATTTTACTGGCTCTCTTTGCTGATTGCTGGAGAGTGTGCACATCAGGAAGCTGGCCTTCCAGGCCATGTTCTCAGTTTTGTTTTTACTTTCATTCAATGATTTGTCATTGGATAAAACAATAGAGCCCTGGGAACATGATCTGAAATCCCAATTCTGCCCTTTGCCCAAGCAGAATGAAGGACTAGAGCCTATCAGGCTCCCTCCTGCCTCCTGTTCTCCACCTCCTACCTCCCAACTGAGTGTTTTTAGCACTAGCCCATCATGCAAGAGGCAGATGAGGAAAGTTGCTTTCCTGACCAGATACAGTAGCAGAATGCCTAGAATTTGAATATCAGGACAGTGCTAAGTGGGAAATAAACTTCTCTCTTGCATGAGTGAGAAATAGATTCAAGACTAGACAAGTGTTCAGGCTCTCTGGGTTGATGGCTAATAAATCTGCCTTCCTATGGCATTGTCACACAAAAAAGTACGTAGATTGGATGACCATTTGGCTTGCTCCAGAATATTTCTGCCTTTTATCACTCCGCTGCAAGGGTTAATATGATACAGGCTGTAATGAGCTGGCCAGCTCCTGACATGAACAGAATCTGATTGATTATATGCATAGTACACTAACTCTCTGCAGATGATAATGGCCATTCATGTATCATGCATTCAGCAATCACCAACATCTTTAATACAGATGTAAACCTTTGTATTGATGCCAGTTAAGCTACAATGAAGAGAGAAAGAATGTCAGAGAACATTCATTTTATTTCAAAGGGTCACTCCCAGCAGTGCAGCATGCCATTTTGTGCTGCTGTTGTTTCTCAGAAACATAATTCCCAGGAATGTACTGTTCCTAGTTTCAGAAGTAGGGACACAATTAAACAGAGAAATACTGCAAACAGATAAAATCCATTGCAGCACAGCTCTCATCCTTTATGCAACAGCATGACAATGCAATAGCGTTTGTAACAAGATGTCAGAGGGGAGAGGGTGACCACTGTTCCCTGCTGGACCATCTAGGATGAGCTGGACACTAAATGAGTTCCAGTAGGTTTTTCTTGCCTTCCGTTCACAAGAAGTATTTGCAAGTAC
The DNA here is from genome assembly GCA_018697195.1 of Certhia americana. NCBI lineage: Eukaryota > Metazoa > Chordata > Aves > Passeriformes > Certhiidae > Certhia > Certhia americana. The sequence continues at coordinate 33,315,300 of CM031859.1, forward strand.
AATGTCATGGCGTTTTCGGAATAACTTCAGGTCCTCCTGGAATCAATGAGAGACACAGGCAGATACCGCAAAACAAATCTGCAGAAGAATAATTCAAGGAGAAACTTGTGCAGGGAATGGAAAAGAAGTGCAAATAGAAAAAGGATAATATGCAAAAGAAACAAGAAACATTCAAGAACAAAAGAAAGAATGGTGAGATGTCTACATTTCCTAGTTCACAATATGGTGATATCACATAAAAATTTGCACAACAGACTAGACAGGCAGGGAACAGACAGCAGGAAAACATGGGAATGTGTCATAACAGAAAACTGAAATTACCAGGACAAGTAAATTGAGCTCAAAAAAAGGTGAGATAAATAATAGCTCCAATGAATATATTTCTTTGCAATATAAGCTGAGATGAGTACTCCTAGGGTGAAAGTACTACATCATACTGCTAAATCTTAGCTTTGTGTTGAACTCAGGTTCTTCTGGGGATGGTGTCCCAAGACCCTGCCCTTGGCTTGGTTCAACCTGTTTTGTTTCACACTCTGTTCTTTTCTCTCTTGTGCAAGCACAAGCACCCAGGCAGCAATGCACCAAAGAGCTCACCTGGATGAGAAGTACCAGCCATTCCTCACCTGCATCAGTTCTCTGATCAAATTCAGTAGGAACTGTTGCAAATGGCTCTGTCAGTATAACACAGGAGTCAGCAGACAGAACTGGCATGAAGAACGAGTGTTCTTGGAATGGGGGATGGACACATGCAATGTATTACACCCTTGACATTTGCTGTTTCTGCTTCATATCTGAAAGAGGGCTTGTACGCCTGAAATCTTGTCTGTGTTATTTTATCAGTTAGTCTAGTAAAAACAATAACAGAGAAGGGTCAGAATTAAGATTTGGAGCAAAACCAGCTCTATTTTGTAACTAAAATAGTTGCTTCCTTGAATAATTAGATTCACAAAGTTAGCTCTGCTTTCCCTGCCTGGTTCAGTACACTATAAGCCAAGTTTTGCAGCAGTTGAAATTAAATCACAGCAATGGGATTGGTCAGAAAACAAATGATAAAGTTGAGTAGCTTAAAGGTCAAAGTCCCAAAGAGTTAAGTATTCTTTGAGGAATACTTCCATCCTCTAATGTAGATGGGTGTAACTCCTAGGCTTGAAGTCATTGATGGGAGTGGCTGATTGCATCAGGTGCATGAATATGGCTCCTGAGAGGCCAGAGTATCCCACAACACCAAATTAGATAAATGGGAGGTTTGCTTTGTCTTTCACTCTCCTAGTGGTACTTCTTGATTACTTCTTCTTCCTCTCTACTCTCCAGCAAATGTCTAAGCCTTTCCATGTAAAATGTCCAACAGGATTTCTTCTCCTTTCAAGACTGGCTTAACCTATCTGATGTGCCATACCAAAAACATGAGAGATATTCAGCAAATCTGCATTTGCCCACACAGCATTTAGCCAGTATTTTAACAGAAGTCATTTAACACTGGGACAAATGAGATGGTGTTAGGTGTCTGTACTATATGAAGAAGGGGAAAATATTTAACACCGTTATTTTTATATGTATATAATTCTGTGAGATGTATGTATTCTGATAATAATCTTATGTCCAGAAGACAAAACAGTCACCAATTCAGTTCATTCAGCAGTTCTTGCTGTATTAAGACACCAAAAAAAAGAGAAGCAATAAAAACTTTGATATGCATAAAAGAACAGCCTAGGACACCAGAGAGACAAAGGAATACATGTCCACTTTAGGTATAATCAATTTGCCTCAGTTTATAATGGGAATTAATCTCACTTCCTCCCATGCAGTAAAAAGTATGCAAGCAGACAAGTGTACCTGATGAAAGTATAAGAAATGTCAAATACTCCACAGGTATTTGGAGTTCAATTTAATTGGCAAAAAACAATCAAGAGAGAAAATAGATCCAAAGACTTACTGTACTTCTCTTTTTATTTAGCTAAATAAATGTATGTTAATGCCCTGAAAAAATTATTTGGCTTCAACACAAGAAAAAAATCAGTCAGAATTAACCATTCCATCCTGAAGGTGTAATTTTAGGAGGCTAAGGTTCAACATTTCAACCGCTCAGCAAAAGTATTTAGCATCAATTAATTTGTCTGAATTTTTCTGGAGGAGATTACTGAAACTAGGATCTGTCACTTTTTTTTGTTTTGGTTTGGTTTGTTTTGTTTTGGTTGGTTGGTTGGTTGGTTTTGTATCTACTATGGGAATTTCAGACCTCTGTGTTTCTTCCCCAGGATATGTCCCATTTCTGGCATGGATTCAGTTGCCTGTAGATCTGCCCAGACTCTTAGCCCTTCCACTCAAGCAGAGACATATGCAACTGTCCTACAGCCACAAATTCACCCAGAAATAGATGAACATGGTCCAGGACCAAGAACGTGGACCAGGAGCATGAATAGCTCCTATATATAAGATAACAGTGTTAGTGAACTTCTCTTTTTTTCCTCCAGAATGAATCACACAGAAACTGATGGCAATTCTGCCCCTGATAATGATGATCAAATCATAGAATCATAGAATAGTTTGAGTAAGATGGGATGATACAAATCATCTAGTTTCTGCTTTGTCCAGGAACACCTTCCTTTAGATAGGTAGTTCAAATCCCCATCCACCCTTGCCTTGCACACTGTCAGGGATGGGACATCCATAATTTCTCTGGGTAATCTGTTCCAGTGCCTCACCACTCTCATAGTAAAATAATTTCTTCCTAGTATCTAATCAAACTTACCTTCTTTCAGCTTAAAGCCATTGCCCCTTGTCAATACGAGCCCTTGTAGAAAGTCCCTCTCCAGCTTTTTTGTCACTCCCTTTTAGGTGTACTGGACTGTGCTAGAAGGTCTCCCCAGAGCTTCTCTTCTCCAGGCTGAACCTCAATTCTCCCAGCCTATTTTCATAGAGAGATGCTCCAGCCCTCTGATCATCTTTGTGATCCTCCTCTGGAATTGCTCCAGCAGGTCCACATCCTCCTGATGCTGGGGCCCCAGAGCTGGATGCAGTACTCTGGATGGGTTCTCACAAGGGCAGAGTAGAGGGGCAGAATCACCTCCCTTGATCAAAATTCATACTCACTTTGATCCAGCCCAGGATGTGGTTAGCTGTCTGGGATGTGAGGGCACATTGTGGGTCGTGTTGAGCATCTTATCAACCAGCACACCCCCAAATCCTTCTCCTCAGGGCTGCTCTCAATCCATTCTCCACCCAGTCTGTGTTTGTGCTTGGGATTGCCCTGATCCAGGGGCAGGACCTTGCACTCAGCCTTGTTGAACTTCATGATGTCCACAGAGACCCACGTCTCAAGCCTGAGACGTCCAGGTCCCTCTGGAAAACATCCCTTCCCTCCAGTGTCTTGACTGCTCCTCGTAGCTTGGGGTCATTGGCAAACCTGCTGAGGGTGCCCTCAGTCCAACCGTCCATGTCACTGACAAAGATGCTAAACAGCACCGAGCACAGCAGTCCCTGAGGGATGTCCCACTCTTGAAGCATGACCATCCAGTCAATTCCTTATCCACTGAGTGATTAATCCGTAAAATACGTTTCTCCATGTTTTAGAAACAGATCTTGTAGGATAAACAACTAAAATAGGGAATGATTTGTGTACCCTTAGTTCTCTACTTCTCTTGATTTTCAATGACTAGCTGAGATTCAGAAATCCAGAAAAACTTCAAACCAAGATGTAAAAACCTTCAGGGCTTGCTTAGGATACCAGCCAGCAGCAGATTTCCTTGCAGGTCACAGTTATTTTTTAGTGCCAATCCTGCTGTCCCCAGAAACAATGAGTAGCTGAGGTCTCTAACATTACAGTGAGATGGAAGTTTGTTCTTCCGCTCTGTCATATCTCAGAAGAGATCTTGGAGAGGTCCCTTGCCTACTGCAGAATTTATTGAGCCTCTCTTGTAGATCCTTTTCAGAGTTACACGCAAAAGCTGCAAGTCCAAATAGAACCTATGAGCACCAGTATGATATTCTACTTTAAGAGTGTAGTAGGATATCATATCACCACCACAACTTTCTTGGCTAAACAGAAGGAAGAAATACCCGCAAACAAATAGGACATTCGATAGAATTTAGGTGCTAATCTCCTAAACTGCAGAATGTTCTGCTTCTTGATGCCCCCAAATTACATGTCCCCTGAAGCCCTTCCAAATTCATTTCTGGACAACCACTGGGAAACACCACAGGATGAACTGCCTGAGCAGCTCAACAACTACCTGGGCCTGAATCTCCTTCAGATCCACAAACCAGGATCTCTGTCAATGTCTCCTAAGACAATCTAGCAACTGCTTGAAGGAACATGCAAAAGGCAGCAGCATCTGCCATACTTTCCCAAAACAGCTCAGTTTAGCCAACACTGGATTTGCTGCCTCTCTTTCTGTCAGCTATGGAGACCTACTCTTCCCTTTCACCAGCTCTTGCATTCATTTGGCCCCTTGGAAAGTGAATTTAGCTCACTAAACTGGCAGAAAACTAACCCAACAAAACAAATCAAGAAAAAGCAAATACTTTTCACCACTTTAGTGAGCTAATGGATCAGCCACATCCCAGGGATGACAGAAGGGAGACAAATGGAGCATGTGTCCAGGAACAGGCCCGCCTCTTTCACCAGCAGCAAGTTCATGGGCTGAATCAGCTGCCTTATGAAGCCTCACCCTCAGGAAAGGATAAACCTGTTGGAGAGGCCAGATACTCGGATGAGGACTGGGAGAGATAGAGTGAGAGCTTTCCAGTCCAGCTGCAGTACTAGATGGCCCAAGCTGCTAGAAAATCAGGGCTAGGTATGACTAAGTCTTCTCAGAGGAGAATTGTGACACCCTCTGGCTTGAAGTTTGGTCACCCATCAGCTCCAAAATGGAAGGAAAGACAGGAAGGGCAAGGGAGGTTGTCAAAGCCTATCAGTCCCTGGAACAGGGGTACTGCTGGACTAGTCGTGCCTTTGAAAGGGTAGTGCTACAGTTGGCTGTGAGCACAAAAAATGATGTGTGCTCTAATAAGAAAATTAAGGACCAATCACAACAAAGTTTACCACAGCGACTGAGGACATGAAGGGCTGAGCTGAAATAAAAGCCGATCTAACACAGCAAAACTGGGCCACATGCAACATTTTCTGGTTAGTATATACAATTGAGAAACATCAGAGAGCAAGAAGTCTGAGTTGACAAAGCAAGTAAATAATTTGTCAAAGAGAAGAACCTGCCCCGTGTTATATCCATGTATGGATATAATTGACCACATTTCATCTTAGGAGAAAAGAAAAGTTGTGGCCAGCTTCAAAGGGAACTGAACAAAAGTATTCTAATGATTAATGAATTAGCATCGTTGAAGTAAACGAGCTATTCTGAATGCCTGCCCAGAGGCAGTCATGGGAAAGTTTCCAGAACTATTGTCATTTTTCCTGGAACTCATTGACTTTAAGGACTCCACAGCTGCAAGAATTGTGTGAGCATTTCAAGACTGTCATTTTCACCACCGATTTTCTGAAAAATTCTTCCTGAACTGATTTTTATTGGTTTCAGCTGGGGAATCCATTGCACCCAGCCAGGAAATGCCACATGCCTCCTAAGCTACTGCTCTATTCTTCTTGCACTGATGCTATCAGACACTCAAATTTACTTCAGGGAGAACACTGGGGGCCAAATTTGCCCTCTGATGTATGCACACAGCTCCCATAGAGCTAATGCAGAATTTTTTCGCCTTTGATGCCTCTTATAAAGAAGCCTGGAAGTATTGCATTAGAACAGGGAGTTCACACTATTGGTGGTCCCCATTGTCATTAACACAGTTAGTGGCGTTCCAGTGAAAAACACAGAACAACTCTTTTGTTTGTTTGTTTTATAAGCAGATCTTCCAGGGTGGGATCCGGCTTGCTCAAATCCTGCCAAAGATGAAACTTCAGCCTCTAAAATCCACGTAAACCAAGAGTGATCCATTCTGCCTTCTTTTGAGAACTGTCTAACCTTTTAGGCACTCAAATAAATCAGGCACTTTCCTCCTCTGCCTGAAAACTACAGGCAACTAATTCACAGCTCCATGCTCAGCAAGGCCAACTAAGCACACTCCCAAAATGAGTTAGGGAGGGTATCTCCTGTTCCCACTATTACTCCCAACCACACCAAGCCATCACTTCTGTTGTGCTAACTGTGATGCTCACGGGACCCTTGCCGTGGCAATTTAACTCACTACACAGCAGAAAATCATTTACTTCTTTGCTGGGCTTGTTTTCTGCTACTACGGTGAGTTGAATCAGCTCTCACAGGGTCTCAGTCCCCCAGCCAGCCCTTGGTATGAGGTTGCACATGCAGACAGGAAGTGTGAATGAGACCACTTTGATAGCATTTTTGGCTCATGAAACTGGTTGCTTGGTTGCCAGTTCATGTTTAGAAGGTTCATTTCTGGGGAGAGATGAGCTCTAAGTCATCTGCTGCAATTTGCAAGCAGGAAACTACCCCAGATCTATCCCTACCCTCAGCAAAATCTGAAAAACTAATTAAGGCCAAGACTACAGTTAGTGTGAATCACTGGCTCTTGAAAAACCTACATCAGGCAAGCTTGATCAGTTGTCTTGGCTTTTTCTTTGATACAGTTTGGGGTTTTTTCTATGATGTCTAATAAAGACAGACAAATTAGAGCAAATCATTAAAGTGAATTAAATACGTATAAACATAATTTCACATTGAAGGAAACATAAGTGAAGACATGTAACTTGGAGCAGAACTGAAATCCACACCCTCCAGCTGCAGCCAGCTCACCTCCTCCTTGCCCCATGAGCACACACCCCGGGTGTGCTGCTCTGTGGAGCTGCTCCGGTCCTCTGTCCAGACTCACAGCTTCAGCAGAGCTTTGATCACAGCTCCTTCCTGAATGCATTCTTGTGTGTTGGAGCAACCATGTGAGGGGTCTGGATGGGACTGAGTGCTGAGAGCCGCGACAGAAACTCATTTAGTTTGATGTGACAAAATTGCTCCTCAGACAAATGCTCCGTGGTGGTCCCATGGTAGGAACATGTGTAGAAGGCCTTGCTGAAGTAATAATACTGAAGTAATTTCATGCCTCCACCCACTTCCAGGCCCTGGAAATTTGTCATCCTCACTGGTATAAATGGATGCAGCTTCCCTGAATTCAGTGAAGCCATGGTAATTTACTGAGGTTTCAAATTTACCAAGGGTCTGGTCTTCATGGTCTTACAGTATACTACCATACTAAGCTTTATTCTGAGTCCTATTTATAAATCAAAGCTTGTTCTCCATAAGTTCAATCTTTCTCAAGTCACAAATATGCTCAATTTTTTCTAGCTTCTGATTAGAGAATAGACCTACAGACTATCTGTATTTATAAGTATCTAAATAATTAAACTCTCTCATTTCACAAAATTAAGGACCAAGTTTTGTAAGTGACATCCTATAAAAGAATTATTTCCTAGATCTACAATTAGGCTTCAGATGAATCTGATATCCAAAGATTACGAAGTAGAAATATTAACAACTAAAGCAAGTAAATCAATGCATGAACTTTTACAATACTTTCTGAAGCAGTTATTTGCGTATCTGTATTCAAGTTCTTATGAGCTCATTTGTTAAGCAATTCCATCACTTGCATAACTGCCATCAGTAACATACAGACATGTCATTTTGACAGTCTACTAAATCACTGACAGCATTTATCCAGCAATTTTTCAAGCACATAAGTCTAAATTCCTAGGGCCGCCAGTGGTACAAAAGAAAGAGGATACAGCAGACTCCTCAGCCATCAAAAGAAAGCTGCCATGAATCCATCAGGAGTCCTGAGCAGAAGGACTCACAAATGAGCTTAGACCAGATTTGGGTGCACAAGAAAAAATTCTGGAGAGCTGGATGCGACACATAGGCTAAAATTGCAAACAGCTTTGCCTCTCTGCAAGGAGGGGCCAATATAATCACATATCTTTCTTGCAAATCTGGTGTCCGAACACCCATCTGAAATTCTGAAATCAATGCAGAATGTTAAAACTGTTAAGCTGTTTAAGTCTGATGGGATGCATTAGGTGGGGCCAGTTCTCTAGTAAGTGGATATGAACTGAAATTCATTGAAACTATGGTCTCTACCAGTCCAAGCCATTCTGTGATTCTATGAAACACTGTTTAACAACCATTTTATTTAATGAAGTAAAATCACAACCAGGTTTGACATTTTCCTAACTTCAACGGAAAAATTTAGAGCATTAGAGAATTTCACTGCCTGCTTAGAAAGCAACATTTCACACTGGAAATCACATAGATCACTGCCAGGCATGAAGGTTTGTTCTTATAAGATCTCTCAGACTCAAACTAATTTTAGAATAAAGAAAAACTCTGCTTCAAACTGCACTGCAGTACAAAAGTTCCAGTGACAAACTTTTACTCTCTTCTTTTATGTTTCACTTACTCTTTCAATCCTTCTCTACTACACTGTAAAGTTCTGCTAGCATCAGCACACTGTGAGAGACTGGAAACAAACCACAAGAAAACTCATCTTGCTAAAATAAACCTGATTTTTCTTTTCATGTGAGATGACTAACCATCATTAAAAAACAACCATTTTACTTTAGTTTAGTGAAGAGATATGTCAGAACTGGAAAATTTTGGATAGAAACTTGGTTTTTAAGTTTGTTTTTCAGATTTCTGTTGATACATTCAAAGTCAAATGGATTTAGGCTTGTGTTTTGTCCTCTTCTGCAGGTTTTTTTCCACAGTGATCCACAATTCCACTATCTCCCCTCAGATCCTAAGCTTCCTGTTAACAAAGAACAATATATTTGCACGCTGGTTTGCTAACATAATGAGCATAGTTTTAAACCAAAACTGATGGAATTGAATTTGACATTCTCAGAGAATGGTTAAACGAGGGCAGCCACAGGAGGGGCTAAAAATAATTAAAGTTTAATTGGCACTAAAATTATAGAGGCTAAAGGATGATGGTGGGCAACAAACCATCTCTTTTCCATGAACCAATTAAGGGGAAAAGAGTGTTGAGCCCAAGGTCTTATGGAAATATTTCATTAGCATTGGATGATATATAGAACTGGCATATTTAGAGAAGGTTACAGTTTGTTCAGCAGAAGGGAAAAATCTGACATACTAAGCATGCATACACTTTCTCTGAAGTCCAAAGAGACAGACTTCCTGCTTTAAGATCTTTGGACAATATTAAAAGGACTAGAAGACTATTGGGACTGTCTTGGATTAGAGCACAGCATAATATCACATTGGGAAATTCACACGGCAAAGCTTGTGACGGTTGCAACAAAAATGATCTCGAGTGTATAATTTGGTGTTTTGAATTTCCCAACATTTAGCTGAAAAAGGGAATATTACAAGGCTGTTCAAGTTGGCCAAGCATTAAAACACTTTTATAGTCAGTGAACAGAGATAAATATTTGACAAGAGCAATTAATCCTAGGCTGATATTCTAAATGGAGTCAAACACTCCTGGGAGTGCTCCTATCCACTGACTGGAGAGAGAAAGCCTGGACATCTGGTCTAGATACCCAATGTCTAGATGTGTAGGATGCATAAGCTGACCCCTTCCCAGCAAGTTCTTGAAATGTATCTGTCCTGGAGCAAAAAGGACAGCACTTGCCTGAACTCCACTCTAAGGAATTGGGAGAGATGAGGTGAAGAAGGTGGAAGTTCATTTGTTACTGCATTCTTTTAGAAGACAAAGTGACATAGAGCACAAAGGACAATGGAATTGAGGAAAAAAGCTATCAAGAAATGCCATTTAAACAGGTTAGAAAGAAAACAGAGTCCAGTTCTTTAAAGAAGCATCAATGAGGGCACTGTCAAAACAGCAGTTATTCTTCCAATCCATGTCTCATTGTCAGATGGTGGCACAGCACTTCACAAAACATGCCAGCCTCTTGTGGGGACTCTGAAGAAGATGTCTAGAAATATGAGGAAAATTAGGAATTGCTGAAGGAAGTCAGAACATTTAAGTTTAGTAAAAAAACCCAGACTGATTTACAAAATTGTGATAATACTTTAAAGATAGAGTAGTGCAACATGAAGGAGATTAACTATTTAGCATGAACATAACTAATTTTGAATTGGTCAAAAATGCTCTGAACTTACAGCAAAAGAGGATTAGGCTGACATTAGAGACTTCTTTCTCTAGCAAGACTAGTGAGGTGGTGCAATGGAAATTCAGCAGTCCCAATCTATTAACAGAATTTTATGAACAAATTTCATCAGTGCCTGCAATAAATGTAGATAATTGCCTTGGAGTAAGTGGTGGAGTGGATGAGCTCAGTCATTTCCTAAAGAACTCCAGACTCCAGTAAGGCTAATTTTAGCCTAGAGATGCTAATTCCTCTTGGCTCTCTCCACAGTTAGTCAAGAACAGCTCCTATAGATGCAGATACAGAACAGAACTCTCACCAGCCTAACATGAATAGCCCCAACATTTCCCCAAAGCTAAGTACACCCAACCTGCTCCCCTCCCTCCACTACTTCACAAATACTTTTGTGCTCCTTTCAATCCACTTATGATCTTCTCTTCCTGATCTTTTCAAATACCAGACCTCAGCCTGTGAAACCCAAAAATATTCCCATCCCTTCTCACTGTTATCATTGTTCCTTATTTTTTAGTTTTGAAGAAGCATAATTTATCAAGAACTCTTACAAAACAAATCAGTCTGACAGGGCTGTGTATGAGGAATGCCTCAGACTGAGTTACAGTCAGGTCTGTTTTTCAGAAAGTGCAATTACAATATCACAAGTGTCCTTTGTATCCAATTTTTTTTTAATCAACACTAACTAATCAGCAGATACTGGTGCTTTCTGGAATATTCCCTCAGGTTTGAAAAGTAGTCACAGGTCAGCAATCATTCCTAAACACTTGCATGAGAAAACAAGTGGCCTCTTTGCCTTCCAAAAAAACCCTCATACTGCTTTCAAAATTAACTATAATTTAGTAGGGCACATTGCCCAATAGTGAAAACAAAATAAAAACATAATCCCTGACAGATTGAGGTCAACAGTAACAACAGGCTCACAGTCAGTCTCAGGTTTCTGCCAGAGATAGGGTTCAACTTCCACTGTACAGGTTATGTGCAGGTTCAGTGACCACAGAACATGCCCTTGAGCCACACACTTTAGTCAGGATAGGCCAGCTGCAGAGTGCTTTAACCAGTCCTGCCCTGTGCAGATGCTTCACTCTGGATTGCATGGGCAGGGCTGACAAGTGACACAGATCATTCAGGGTGACACCACAGGCAGTGCCTGAATCTCAGATGCTCACATGCAACCTCCACACTCTGCTTCCTCTAGGAACAAGGCGAAAAAAAGATATTGTGGCCACCTGGTTATGTTACAAATTGCTTTTGCTTCTCAGGAAACACTTGGGGGACCCCTTGTTCAAACAACTCTCAGTTCAGAAATCAAGATTATATCTAAAGCCTCAGGTAATCCAGACACATGCAGGTTTCTAAATGATTATAAGAATAAACACTCAAATCTCAAGTACTGCTCAGCCTTTAACATTGTGGCCTGCTAACCCCAGTGTTATTCAGCTGCAGATCCTCTCTATCACTTGCTTCTTTCTAATAAGCTACCATACTGGGAATCATGGGGTGAGTGACAGCAGATGACGTGGTAAGACAAGGCCACAGCCTGGTATCAACACAGGCAGCATAGCCCCAGCACTGAGCCCACCTAATTTTCCCTTACATTCCCACTGGCCAGCTGCAGGATAAGAAGGTCTGTGGATAACTACTGGGGCCCGTAACAACAGAACCATGGAATCATTAGGGTTGGAAAAGACCTCTGAGATCATCAAGTCCAACCTTTGACTGAACACCATCTTGTCAACTAAACCACAGCACTAAGTGCCACGTCCAGTTGTTTCTTGAGCAATTCCAGGGTTGGTGACTCCACCACTTCCCTGGGCAGCCAATGCATTGGGCATGACAACACTTTTTGTGAAGAAACTCATCCTGATGTCTGACCTAATGGTTTGGAAGGAAGCAAAAATGATGTTGACACTGCCACAAAGCTCTAAGAAGTATGAACCCAAAGCAGACCGCTGGGCTGGAGCATTGTTGGCAGGGGAGACTTGAGGCTTGTCAGAGGAGCTCAGCTATCCAAGAACTGTGAAGGGAGTAGAGTGAAGGAGCAACTACAGACTCATTCACACAAGAAGATTGGATCTGAATTAGATACCATGTAAAAGTAAACTCACGTATCTGTTGACAATCAGACAATGCTACTGCGCCGTAAGGGAAAAGAAGCCTGAAAATGACAGAGAGCACATACATTGGTCTCTGTAAAAACCAGAATGAGACACAACTGATGGTTTCCTTAAAGTATTGAGACAGTGGCCAGAGAGAAGGAGCTTGCTGAGAGAGAAAACTAGAGCAGCAAGTGAGAAGGTACAGGCAATAGCCATTTCTGTACCAGAACTGAGGCTCAAATAAGGAAGAGGTCAAGAAGCAAGAGCTTAACTAAATGGTCCCTTTAGCCACACCCCCAGACAGAACAGGAAGACTGTTCAGGAAAAATGAGCAAGAATAAATAGGTACCAATCCTACTAAGAAACGTAAACAAACCAGCAAATATCATTCAACAGACACACTTGATTTAGTTTTCAGCTCATTGAACTGAACTCACTTCAACAAGTTTATGATAAATATTAAGACCCATGCTGTGTAAGAAAAGCAACAATGTATTAACATAAGCCATGCCAACTGAATACTGAATGCACCATAGGAATGCTATTGAATAAAGAATGAATAAGAAATATTGAATGCCTGAAGATTATTATCATGATGATGCTTCTATTATTCATGCCAGAACCAGAGCTCAGCACTCCTAAAGAGTAGCCCTGCATAGCTTCCAGCAAACTCCTGTTCCTTTTCTATTCCAAATGGTGAAGTTTTGTCCTGAGGTTTTAAAAAGGTTTATCAGTGAAGGATGGAAGATAGGTCTTGGAGAGGTGCACGATCAGTCATTGACTCCTCTGAAAAATATTCATCATATTTATGATTTTAAAACAAAATTTCTTTGAAACGTTTTCAGGTGCTGCTTTACAGTTATTCGCACATAAATTTTGGATACAAATAGCAGCAGATTCAAACATTCTACCAGCATTTCCAGTACTCCATAGTCATCAGACTGGCAGCTATATGGCACCAGCAGCACCACCTGCAATTTAAGTTGTATATGTAAATAGTCAAGGGTGTAAAAATAGACTGTCAGCTTTCCTGAATACGAATGCTAAAGAGTAAAGTGTTGCAGACTCTTTTCTCGGGTGGTTCAGATTTATAATGAACAAATTTCTTATGAATCCTCAGCAAGTATGCAGACAACTGAATGTTAGCCAAAGGTCCAGCACAAAGGTAGGCTGAAACACAGGAAGAGAAGTGTAATAGTAGCGATATATAATTTATTCCAGTATCCCTGTTACACTTGTATCTGCTTTCATCTCCACCCAGATATTTTCCTGCACCTTATAAAGAAATGTCAGGCACATTCCTAATCTGGTGTTGAGTGTAATCCGACATTTGGAAAAGTTTGGTAACTAGAAGGTGAGGTCACATACACCCCTGAGAGAATCTGGATACTTCAAAGGATGAAGTTACCAAGCAAGCAGAAATTATTTTTGCAACTTGCACCACAATACTAAGATTACATCTTTCTCTGATATTACTGGATGGAAAATAATACTTATTCTAACACTACTCTTCAAAGACAGCCACAGGTTTTCAGCAGATAGCAGGGTCCTTTCACTAACAAAGCATGAAAAAGTATTTTTTAAAATATTGGTTACATTTCTAAAAGAAGAGGAGGAAATGTTCTCCATACAATACCCCAAATAATGAGCAGCATAGGAAGGTGAGAATGGCTGTGTATGATGGTAGAGTAGCCCAGCATTCAGTGGGACCACAAAAATTGCAGTAGGTCTGGTTCCCCCTGCCCACGGCTGTGCCAGAGCAGCAATAGTGCTGTGGTCCTCACCTTTAACCCACCAGGCTCCCACTGTCCTTTCCCTGTACACAGACTCCTACAGCCCCCTGACATGGGGGCTTCTTGTACATCAGTTTCCAGCACATTTCACATGCACCTCATGCACTTCCTTGACAGTGCCTCACATTCCTCACATGGGCATTCCTCAGATCCTTTCCCACCAAAAGCCAGCTCTACACAGACTCTCTCAGCCTTTTTTACCTTCCCCTGTCTACCAGCCCTTTGTGAAAGATCCCTATCCCACTTGTTGAGAGTAAATCATTCAGTCATCACCATTTCTAGCCTATCTTTTACTAGAGATCAGATCACCTCCCCCTGCTGTTCCACAGCTTCATCTCCATTCCTGTCTTCCCTGCTCACGATTTCTTTTGTACAGCAGGCAGCTTCAAACCTCATTTTTACCATCTGGAAGACAAGACAGCATACTTTGAAGAGTTCCCCTCTACCATATTTAATCCAAATCCTTTAGCCTTGTGGGGATGAGTTGGTTTTGTCAGTAATTTGAGCAATAAGAGCACAAACACAATTGCTAACTGAGACAAGCTGTTTCTGAGCTTTCCTCAGTAAAATTCCTGTCCTAAATCACAGCTCCCTGTGTTTTAAGAGATAATTCCTCTCCTAACTCTATCTCCTTACAACCAGAATGGAATCAGTGTCTTTTACCTGACTCCTAATAAGCAAGAGAGTGGCAGGAACCAGAAATTTAGCTCACAAAAGGGATTGAGAAGATCAGCAATGCCAGTTTGCTATAGAATTTCTAATAAATGAGAACAGTCCAATTAATAATGGCCTTTTTAATTTTCCTTTCAGTTCTATTCAATAGATGAGAAATTCTTTTCAAGAAAAATATTCCTAGCTTCTGGTTTGGAATTGGACCCCTAGTTAATATTTTGCTTTAAATTCCATGGCCTATTTGCCTTCATTCCTGAAGACCTTTTATTTTTTTTCAAAGCCCATGAAAACTCTTATTAAGCGCTCATCAGAACACACACACATCAGTTCTCGTGTGCTGCCTTCTAGCAGAATGCTTTTAATTGAAAGGAAAACCCGGCCTCCTGCTAGGTTTGGGTGGGCTGCAATTAGTTCCATACTAGTTAGTTTTTCCAGAAAGTCATATAACTCTTCTACACAGGCATTCCCACTCTGGTCCAGCTGCAAACAATATGCTGAGTCAGAGAAAAAAAAAAAAAAAAAAAAAAAGAAGGCAGCAGAAGGAATTTTTCATTGAATTAAGAATTCAATCTGTCCTCAAATCTTATAAAATATGTGTTGGATTCCGTCTGGAAGATACCCACTCTGATAATGACAGTTCCTGGCACTCACATGGGACCTGTGTGCCTGCAGCGGTCCTGCAAATCCCTCACTGCATGGAAGCTTTGGACTCCAACAGCCAGGGACAACACCAGCCACACAGTTGTGGGCCTGTGTGAGGAGCAAGATGCAAATGTCCCCAACCACGCTGCTTCAGAGAAAAAAAAAACCAAAAAACAAAAAAAACCCCACAAAACAAACACCTTCCTTACTTGCAAAGAACACAAAATCCACTGCCATACTATTCAGTTGAAGTGACTGAAGCCAGAGGAAAATTGTGCCAAACATCTGAATTTTGGCACATTCAGATGCAGATGAAAGTTGGAGGAAGCCTTTTTCAGGGTACTTCTGGTTTATTTGAAGCCAACAAAGCATGAAATGGTCTTAGCAGTTTGTTATTTTTTCATGTAATGTGAGGATCCAGAATCTCTTGACAAGTAGAGTAGGAGCTCAAGTTTCAGTTCGCTGATTGGTGGTTTTCTGGATTCGTCCAAGAAATGTATTCAAACAGTATGTGCAGCAGAAACCATTGTAGTCATGAATGTTCAATGGTAAACATCTGAAAGTGGATATCAGATAATGAAAACAACAGTTAAGTAAGTAATCATTTTCATTTCCAAAGACAACTGTTAGAATTGGGATATGTCTTATAATTTCACATGCACCAAGGTGTGCACTAAGATTTTCCTGTGTTCTAAGAGGAAACCATGAGTTGCAGACACATTCAGAGCCTTTACTAGACCTAAGAAACATTTATGCTGAGACCCATGAATTTTGTGCGGTTTCACATCCATGGCTTGGATCAAAACAGTTGGTCCTCTAACACAATGACTACTGCATAAAAATTCAAAATAGTCAGCCCATATTTAGCTTATTCTTTCACAAGCTTCTCTTGGTAGTAGTAAAAGACACCAGGTAAATTTTGCAGTGTTAACTAACTAACTCTAAGTAAAAGGAATTTGTCAGCTTTTATTCCACATAGGAAGTGAAAAAAGAGATCTTTTTTTGAACTTTTTCCTTTGAAGTTGCAGGTTTTCATCATGGGAAATTTTTCAGAATTTTAAAGGAGTGTTTTAGTTTCACTTTGATTCAAAATATCAAGTGCTTTTGCCAAAAAGTCCCAATAGCATAAATTAAAATGATTCAGAAATATTTATTTACGAAACATGATTTAGTATGAAAAAAAACCTTTTGGATGTATTTGCTGCAGGAAATTGAAAATTTCCAGTGGAAATAAAGTAACACCATAAAAAATCAGCATTAACAAAACAGTATTTTTGGTAAGAAAATTGTCTGCACTAAATACTGTGGCCAAGAGTAATTACAACTTATCCAAAAGCCTGAGAGAGCTACAACGGAATATTGGAACCTTTTAAATATCCCACCTAATGCAGTAATAATGTTGCACAGCGAGAGTGTGAAAAGATTATAGTGAAAGGTTTGTATCCCAGCAGCACCTGAATATAAACAACATGTTTGTTTAACTGACAACAGCTTTTTCCATACATGTTTTTAAATTTGCAGAAAACTATAAATAGATAGCACTTTCACTGAAAGCATTAAATTAACCAACTGGGTACTCGACTTTGTAATGTGGAGCAATGTGGAGTGATAATGAACACCATGTGTGTGTGATAATGGGGGTTGTAGAAAATAGATCTGGCCAGCTGAGTGAAAAGGAAATGCTAAAAAAAAAAAAAAAATCTTAAGTCCAAGCCAAAACAAGTGACCTAGTGGAGCAAGTAAAGTTTTGTATTTGGGGCAGGCTAGAGGCCTGAGAGAGATCAGCAATTCAGCAGGGTATTTTTAAGCATATGCTCAAGGCCCTCCTTATTCGGCAGGAAACTTAAGCATATGCTTAGAGGTTAAGCATCAGCTAAAGTCTCATTGATGTCAATGGGTCTTAAACACATGCCTAGAGATACATATGTGCTGAAGTGCTTTTACAAATAAGAATGGACTGGGGATCAGGGCCTCAGTCCCCTGGTATTCCATAGCAGGCTAACCCTGCAACCTCCTGGCTTTCCAAATTCTTCAGAGTAGATCTCATTTATTATACACACAGGACCAGACTTAAGCGTTAAGAACTTGCATTACTGTACATAACTGCCATTGGCCCTTTGGTACTGAAATAAATAGGAAAGTACAGATACATTTATAAAACAACAGTAATTTCTACTGCAATGTGTCCAAAGAATTCTCTTAATGGTAACAGTGAAAGCATAAAATAAGCAGAAATGTGACTTTTGAGCAGATCATTTAGTCTTTCCAATACTGATGTGAGAAGACGTCCACAAGAATGCATTTAAGGACAAAACTGACTTTTAACTGAAAACTGATTTGGGGTAATTAATTTTGAAAGAGCACATGGTTTTTGCCATTTTTGTGCAACCAATGGATATATATTTCCTTATGACCTTCTGGGCCTGATTAGTCCATTTATCAACCACAGAGCTGACTGGACATTACTGTAACAACACAATAGTCACCTTCTTTGACAATTCAACTTCACGCAGGCAAACTGCAAAGCATTAATCTGCCATGATACAAATTTAGAAATCCACAGCAATTATTCTCTGAATCTCAGATGGCAGGATAACATCATGAAAAAATCTCCAAAACTTTTAGGTAAGTTATGTCAGACTCAAGTACGGCTTTTCCTTCTTCAAAACTGCATGAAGATATACCACAAAGCGGCATGGGGAATTATATGGTCAGGTTACTAATGATATTAAATATTTTTTCCATGAAGTTACTATAGAATTTTAAATTATCAGTGAAAATCCTTCCTGTGCATTTCAATGAACCTGAACAACCACTTGGTCTTTGCATTTTGTAACTCTCCAAGGACAAATATGTGGCAGAGGAAACGGTAATAAAGATGCACTGCAGGGCCAGTTGAGAACTACTTTAGATGGATTCTGTAAATTACAGCCCATTATAAAACACCCTTAATGCAACAGGAGCAAACTGGGCTGCGTTTGCGTAGCAGAGCACTACCAGAGTACTGGTGTGTGCAAGCACTGCTTTGCTTTTCTCTGGTGATGCCACAGAAATGATTATAGCAAAAAGCTGAGTTAAACAAACAAATAAAAATAACTTCAATAAAATTTCCGAAGAAAATCTATTATTTACATGTGTGTTTTCCTTCTGTCAGAGGACTCATGTCTAACTGGAGAGCATTACGGTTTGGCATTTCCTGCTAATGCACTGAGGGAAAGGCACAGCAATATAGTATTCCTTCCATAGATGTTAACGTTTAAGGACTCACAGAAGTGGCTAATGTTCAATTTCTGGTTAACATTTGATTACTTTCTTGCTTTGTTATTCCAGATGAAGACAACCTGGTGAAAGCGTTCCCACATTCCTCTTTGCACTGCTGCTATGACAAAACTTAGCTGATGTAGGCAAATTCAAGTTCTAAAAGCATCTATCTTAGTCCAATTTTGTTTAAAGTTTCTGCCTCTTTATTAACTAGGGAAGAGCACCTCTTCCTTCTTGCCCAAGAAAGCTGCTGGTTATCATTCCCATCCCTCCAGTCGGTCAAGTAACACATGATGCTAGCCTAGTATAAATAGGAAACAGGTTCCTATGGAATCTGAAATACTGTTTGTACATCCTACCACTGACCACAGCGGAACAATGGTGTGCCAATGACAGAGAAAAAAAATAACTCTATTTGCTTGCTCTTTCTGTGCCTCTGTCTGAAATATACCTAACTCCAAAGCTATTATTTATAGTTATGAGGTGACAACTGAGAGCTAGCAGTCTGCTGAGTGAAAAAATGTTTGCATTCATCCTTTCTAGAGATATCCTATATATGCATACACATGCATGTGCAGCAGCTATTCATACATACTGGATAGGGAGAAATACCTAATCAACTACAGTGCTTATCCAGTGCTATGAAAGAAAAGTAAAGGTAAGTTCTTTATTTTGAGTGAATTAAGTGACAGAACTTCATTTTTTAAGATTATTCAAAATGAAGATAATTTTAATCAAAGCCTACAGCTACACAGGCATTTTTTAAAACACAAAGCAGTGTTGTAAGTTTTCTGTGAACACTTCTGGGTATCAATTTCATTTAAAAAATCACCTCTTCAGAGTTGCAATATGTTACAACTTGCAAATACATTTTTTAAAGTCAATCTTGGCCAAAAAGATTGGACGGGATAGACATTAGGAGGAATTTCTTCACAGAAAGGATTGTCAAGCATTAGAACAGGCTGTTCAGGGAGGTGCTGTAGTCCTCACCCCTAAGAAAAAGAAAATACTGCATGTGGCACTTTGTTCCATGGTCTAGTTGACATGAGGGTGTTTGGGCAAATATTGGACTCAATGATCTCAGAGGTCTTTTCCAACCTAATCGGAAGTCTTCTCCAACCTAGTTGATTCTGTGATTTTGTGGGAAAAAAAAAATTACATTGTTCATGCAATTGCCAAAATGTTGATGTTGGAGGAGTCTTCTGGAGGTCATCTAGCTCAGCTGCCTGTCTGCAGGACTATCATCAGCACTAGACCAAGCCACCCATGGTTTTCTTCAGTCACGTCCCAAAAACCTTTAGGGATAGATATCCTGTCTCTTCCCTGGGTACCCTGCTCAAAAAATCCAAAGCAAAAAGATTATACCTAGCTTCCATTCTAACTTCCACAGTCACAATTTGATGTGACCCCTTTTTGGCCACTTGAAGCTATGAAGAAGGGCTTTGTCATCTCTACAGCTTGCCCTTAAGCAGTTCCAGACTTCCCATATCTGCTCCCTCGTTAGGCTCTACAAGCACAGCACCCTCCACCTTTCTGTGAAGGACATGTCCTCCAGGCTTCTGGCCACCTTGTCCCTCTCCAGCACGTCTACACTCTCAGTGTTTCAGCCAACCTCATGCATCACTTCTGTAGTTATGACAAACAGGATGAGCTCAGCTTCATCAGGGTTGCTTGGAAGATTGTCACTGAGCAACACTTTTACTCTGCTTGGGATTTATGGTACAGCCTTTGACAGGCCCAGCTGAGGCAGTTCAGGACACTTGTGCCCCAGGCTGTATCTTTTCCCAGTTCCAGAGGTGGCCACCCCTAACTCAGAAAATGTGCCCCAACAGCCCTCTTCTGTTAACTCTGCTCTGGGGACAGCACAGGGTGGCAGACCATGAGGCCTGTAATGGCTGCTATCACCACACCTAAATCCCTTGGAGGTCGCTTCCAGGTGGACTTTACCTCTGAATTTCAAACAATGTCATTATGCCCGGATCATTTCTCTCCATGAATGGGTCATTTCAAGCAAATATAAAAAACAGTTCTATGATCAGACGCTGTCTAAATCTTATGACCGCTGCCCTTGATTTAAGAGGAGCAGAAATCCCCTGCACAACTCTTTCCAGCAGACAAGCATTTAATAAATCTTGTGAAAGTGTGAGGAAAATATGGGGGAAAAGGAGACACTGATAAGAGAAATACTTTCAAAATAGACAGCAATAACAGACAGTTTAAAGTAATTTTCTAGCCAAGTAATTACAGGAGTTCTCTGTCATAATTTTCCATGGAGGAAAAAAGTCAAAACCAAATAGGTAATAATCTCCAAGTCTGATCCAGAGAAAATCTGTTGTACTGTCCTTCAAAGAGAAGGTTAGAACTTATGTTAAAATAGGAGATCTGTGTTTTTCTAATCACATAGAACTTATGGTCTACATCAGTTCTTGGCCCCTGACTGCATGGATTATGGTGGATACTACCTCTCTCATGAGCAGTGTGACTGACTTTGGCCTCTTTTTCAGCCATTCAGCTGTATATTTCCCTCCTTAAGGTGGAAATGAACAGACGAACAACATTCTAATGGCTGTGATTCCACCCAAATCTCAGTTTTCATCATGTCAGGACATTCTGTCCATGTTTCCTACTGAGCAAAGCTAACTCCACTTCCCTGTTCCTTTAGGTATCTCACTGCTCAGCCCCTTGTTTATGGTCTCTGGGCTGCTTTCCAGAAGCCATCAAAGCTGCCTGGCTCTCCCCACAGGTTAGGAAGAGGGGATGAGGTGGGATTTAGGTTATCTGACCATGGCCCAAAGCAAAGAATACAAGTATCCCACCAGCAGGTGACAATTGCTTGGCTCTCCTCACCTTAGCCATCATGCATGCTTGATCCAGGCCAAATCCCACCCAGCCCAGGGGCTATCCATTCCTTCAAGCTTCCAGTCAAACTTTGGAAGAGCAGCGCATACACACACACACACACACACACACACACACACACACACACACACTCCTCAGGCGGTTCCCTGAGAGAGTGCCAGGCCATTAAAAATGTTTCTTGTTCCCAGCTTGGAAATATTTGACCGGTTGAAGAGAAATATACTTTTGGCATGTACTCCCAACCCACACTTTGTTTTCATATTCTTTGTTATCAGTAAAGACATTTTAATAAGCCACAAAAAAGCTCTGGATGAATTTGCTCAGTTAAAAGTACTTCTGAAACTACACTGTAAACAGAAACAGAGCTGATGCAACAGCAACACTTCCTAAAACCCCGAAACTCAACAGCAAGTTACATACAGGAAACAAAAAGTCATAAAAAGCAAACTCTACTCTCATATTGGGTATTTCTGTCATCTGTATGAGACACATTAATAACTAATCTGACCTTTGTCATGCTTTTTTCCCAATGCTTTAGCATACAAATTAGTTCTAGAGAAGTAATAAGCCTATTATGACAATATGAAAGAGACATCTTTCCCTTTTGCACTCCAAGAAACTTGAAAACCACCTATGAAGATGCCTACATACACTTGCTTTCCAGTCATCAGGTGACACAGAACAGCAGTGGCAAAGGCCAGCAAATTCTCTCCAGAACTCTCCTGGAGACACCTTGATCTGGGATAGAATTTGGGATTTTGAATCAAGCTAGACAGATATCAGCTCAATTTGTACCATCAAAGCAGCATGGAGCAATTTCAACACTGCTGAAACCAGTAGATCAGCCATGTGAGCAATGCCTGTTCTTCGCTCTATGCAGTCTGGACACAGGTACAAGGGAGACCACGGATAATCAATTGCATGAAGCTGCATATTCTCAAGGAATAAACCCTCAAATATCCTGTGGGGCTAAGGGTGGAGGTAAAAAAAAAAAAAAAAATAAGAGGTTTGACAGGTTCCTCCCCCACTGTTATGCCTGTCTTAGGGTCAGAGGTGTCATCGGATAACCCCTTTCTCAATGGAAAGGAAAAATGAAAAGGTCTAGTAGTTGATTTGTTGGTTTTGTGAACATTTTGTTCTAAACTCTTTTGAACATTTTGTTCTAAACTTTTGTTGAAACTGTTTTCAAGAAACAGAAACTGTTTCTAAGTTTTTGCTTTGCAAGGAGAAAAAGGTGTCCTCCTTCAAAGAAAAGGACAGAAGTGCATTTAAAAAAATAAAATAAATGCATACTTTAGGAATGTTTCTCACAGGAAAAAAAAAAAAAAAAGGAAACATACAAAAGGACATATAAGGCAAAATTCAGAGGGGTATGGTATTAAGACCATAATAAGGGAAATATTAAAACTTACCAAACTTTTCTGTTAATCACACACCTAACCTGTCTGACTCCTCCCACACAGAACCAGACAAGCTGTTCCTAGGTGAATGTCAGTAAGAACAGACTGCATTACAGCAGACTCGGTATCTTGACCCAGACTAACACTCTTACATGGACACTAAGGACATTGCTAAAGAAACACAGGCCCTATTGTTAATCATTGCTTTTAGCAAACTTCCCTCACAGCCTGAGCTAAGCACTGTATTAAATTGCGAAGAAATCACTAGAACTACTATGCTGCAAGTGACTTTTAAATCAAGTGCATCAGTTAAATGATATTTAGCACTGTGCTGTTAAGGGTGGTAAATGGAGGTGTCATAAATATCTGACTTTATCATCTGTTGACTCATAATCCAGATGCCAATGGGATATAAATCATGTAAAGCATGTTTCCAGATTAGGAAAGCCTGGCTGTTCACTATTGTTCTAGCAAACCACATTATTTCTTTGTAGGATCAGGAGTGCCCTCTGATGGATAGCAGCTATTACTGGGAAGTAAGAGTTGACTGGAAAGTGGCACATTCTAAATCGTCTATGCAATACAAGATATTCTTACTTCCCGCACTATGCATTTACAGTCTTCTGAAGGCTTAGCTACTATAATAACCAACTTTTTTTTTTCTTGGAAATGACTTTTTGCATATTTCTCTTTCAATTTCCATTATTTATATTAGTATTAGGGATGCGATCAGGGCACTGCATATGTATTCATGCAGTAGTAAAATAAATAAACTGAAAGAAATTTAAGACCTGAACTACAAAATTTGTGCAACAAGGTCTGAGACGGGCCTTGAAAAGCTCTGATAAATTCAGACACCTGAAAATTCAAATATTCAGATGAATATCAAAAAAGAGATAACTGGGGACACAGGTAAACCCTCTTAAGAAGTGCTTATGTGCATGTAAGAGCACAAGAGCTTGTATGTACTTTTCCAGCTCTATAAGTTAATCTAATAAAACATGTTAAATCTCTCTGCAATCTTTGCCTCATTACATCCTTAGGCAATCACAACGGAACAGTGAAAAGACAGGAAATATTTTTCTTCTCCCTCATCCATTACTTTACCTGTCTGTGAGGTATTAAGCATCTCCAGGCTGCTTATAATTTTGAATGTTATCACCTCTGACATCAATTGCCCTTTCCAAATTGATTTGGGAGCTGAAGTAGAGTCACAAACTTGCAGTTTTTTGTGAAGATGACTGTACCCAGTACCTGGTAACATCTCTCCCTTCCACTGGAGTTGCAGGACTGGAGCTAACACCTTTGGTGAAACAAAACCCTCAAACTGGTCTCAAACACACACTTTCCCTATCATACACCAAAAAAATATAAACACAAATTTGAAATATCCAAGCCCTTATGATACTCATAAACTGCACCTTAGGGTTAACAGCAATTAATACTAATACTGACCATCTGAAGAGCCTTTAAAAAGGCAAAATACTAAGAATTGTACATTGTTTAGTAAGTTACAAATGCAGACACCCACAAGTTTCAGAGCAAAACCCATCTCTTTGGACATGGAAAGGATGATGGGTGGCATCAAGGAATGTGGCTGGGGAACAGGGAGCTGTGCCAATTCCCCATGTCTCCACCACTGCTGCTGATGCACACAGCCAGCACCTATTTCACCTTAGGTCTGTTGCACCCTCTTGGCAGAGACACTCACAAGCTCTGCCCTCTCGCTGCTACTCTATTTTATTGTTATTTTTAAGATCTAAACCAAACGTCATTTTTAGATTTTTTCCCTCTGATGAGCAAAGCAGGAGGAAATAACAACTTTGAATGAAAGAGACCAGGAGAAAGTTTTTCTGTGACAGATTTTACTCGAGCTTTACATATACCGTAGAACCCTAAATATTCTGAAATAGTCAGTTCTTGGATGCTATGATTGTAGCGTTCCTCTTTCACGTGGAATTGCAGCCAGCTGAGACTCAGACTGGGATTATGCAGACACTGTCCTGGATGGAGTATGAGGCATCTCCTCACGGACATGGGTGTGCGGAGAGCCCTGTGCTCCCGTGTGAAGCCCAGCAGCCCGGCTAGCCCCCGGAGCAGCGGGCACGGTGCCGGGAGCGCCTCCAGGCCCCTGAGGGCTCTCCCTCGCAGGCAAAGGAGGTTCCTACCGCTCGTTCTGCCTCGGTCTGAGGAAGAACTGCTCAAGCCCTTGTCCCTGAGGGGTTTCTGATGGAGGAGATGCTCTGAGGCCAGAGCGGGAGGAGGCAGGCGCCCTGCTCGGGCCGTGCGGGACCCAGGCTGGGCCAGGGGCTCTGGCCCGGCCGCTCCTGCCCGGGCACCGGCCCCTCAGGGAGGGCGCTGCAATTCCTCCGCTAGCGACGGGGAAGGGGAAACCTTCTGCTGTGTCCCCTCAGCTGCCCGCGGCCCCCAGTCAGCCACATGCCGCTAACAGAGTTTCACGCAATCGCTCCCGGCGGTCTTCCCGTCCCAAGGCTTCAGCCTCGGCCGCGATCACGCCGGGCTGCGGGGAGGAGGCCGCGGGGCGAAGAGCGAGGGGCAGGGGCAGCTCGGAGCCGGCAGAGCCATGGCCTTTCCCAGCCGGAGGGTTCCCCGCCCGCCGCCGCCAGCATGGGCGGGAGGCAGGGCCGGCCCGGCAGCGACCCCCGGCACCGCCGCACACCCTCTGCGTGTGCCTCGGGAGCGCTCGGAGCCGACCTAGAAAGGGCAGGAAAACGGCCTGGGAAAACACTTGGAATTTTAGCTAATTTATGCTGATTCGGTGGAAGAGCGTTAAGGTCTAAATGAAACATCTTTCCACTTTTCAGTGGGCCTGTTTAATTTTCTATTCAGATTACTGGTTCATGAAAATGTCCAAAGTGATGCCTTTTGGCTGGTTTTAGAGCAGGACTTTCATTTTCATGCCATAAACCTTTCCCACACACTGCCACTGCCAGCCACACCAGCCTTTCGAAGACACTGAGGTGCCATGCTGAGCCTCGGGGCCATGCTGCATCCTCGGCACCTCACGGAGCTTGATCCAAGTATATCTGAGTCCAGATCCAGCCTTCTTGCCTAAATACATCTCCTTGTTAATTTTGTACTTTCTTGCGTTTTCCCATATGGGGTTGGGGAACGGTCTGGAGCACAATTGTTCCGAGGAGTGGCTGAAGGAGCTGGGGATGTTTAGCCTGGAAAAAAGGAAGCTCAGAGGTGATGTTATCACTCTCTACAATTCCCTAAAAGGAGGGTATAGCCAGATGGGAGTCAGCCTCTTCTCCCAGGCAACCAGCTGCAGGACAAGAGGACAAAGTCTAAAACTGCACCAGGGGAGGTTTAGGTTGGGCATTAGGAGGAATTCTTCACAGAAAAATGTGACTAGATGTTGGAATGGACTGCCCAGTGACGTGGTGGAGTCACAATCCCTGGAAGTGGTAAAGATCAGATGAGGCACTTAGTCCCACACTGTAGTTGACAAGGTGGTGTTCAGTCATAGTTTGGACTTGATGATCTCAAAGGTCTTTTCCAACCTAATTGATTCTGTGATTCTGCTGCTGTCACCCACAAGCCTGCTGTGATCTGTAATCTTGGGGGTGACTTGCATATACACACCCCGGGGAAGTGGCACTATAGCTCTGCAGGAAGGATTTGTAGCAGAAAACTGGAAGTTTTGCTCCAAAACTAGACAGAGGACACCACTTTTGGTAATTTCATGGAAAAATAATCTGGATAGAAAATAAAACAGATGCACTAAAAAATGGAAAAGGAGTTTTATTTTTACCTTAACACTTTTAAACCAATTTAAGAATTAATTAGCTAAAATTCAAAATTATGTGCCCTTCTAAATTAAAAAAAAAAAAAAAGGAAAAAAAATTTAATTTGAAAAGTGAAACAGGTTATGTTCTTAGCATCTCTCCAAAACTTTTCCATTAAGATTAATAGGAACTGACTCCTTTAGCTTTACATTTTGTTCCAAATGTAAGCATTGTCTAGTGGGAAAATAACCATCATCATAATCATCATTATAATGTCACCGACACTATTTGACATCACAAATACCCAGTGATCCCAGTTCTCTCCTGAAATCATAGTGTCTCTGGTATCTAGACATAGCAGTGTGCAATACCTGCTGTTTCTGTTTAGCTATGGCAGTAGCATCTACAAAATAAAATCTGTTTGAAAATGTGAGATGGGTGGTAAAAAAATATTGGGCTAAGGGAAAATACTTGTGGTTTTCTAAGAGGAAGTAAACTGTATGAGAATAGCTCAGAAACAGCAGCTGGCTTATGAGTACACAAAATAATAAGGTAAAAGAAGATGCCTGCTGGATCCTTCGTGTTCATGGCCCTTGGTGAAGTGCTTATGTTATGAACAGTGTCAGAAGGAAAGTACCTGACCTGGAGCCAGGGAAAGAGAGTTACAGATTTTTGAGGTTGTCCTTCAGTGAGAACTTAATTGTTTGAAGTTGTCCTGGATTTCTGCCTTTTGTTGCTGCATGGCACTGAAGAAGCAAAATTACTGCCATTTGTACTCTTAAGTGATCAGGGTATTATCAGTTAAGCAGTGTGACACCATTCCTGTGTGAACACATGGTTTAAATTTATTCTCCAAAGTTTGACTGGATTTACTCTTTATAGGTGAAGCCTTTCAGATCCTGCATACCTGTCTCTGCCATAAATAAGGAGTCAGAAGTGCAGTGTTGTACTTTTCATTTTGCTTGTCATTCCCCTGATCTGAACTCTTCTTTTGATTTGCTGACAATTCAGGGCAATCATGAATCAAATGCAGTAGATCTGAGAAATGCAGAATTAAAAGCAGTCCAGAAACAGAACTCTATGGACCAAAAGGCAATGAATTCCCTAGCCACTGAGATGGATGGACTTTAATTTGTCACTAATTCATCAGTGCTATGGAGAAGTATCAATAATAAAAGGATATGAAAATACCAGTCTTGTTGCTTTATGGACAAATCAACCTAGCCAGTCCAACACCTTGAATGAGGGGAGGCTGACATGCAAACCATGGTCTATACATCTTTACCCTTCAGGCATGCCGAGGTGATGGCAAGATCAAAGAGGCTTTTGAAATGCCAAGTTCTGAGAAAGGAAATTGGGAAATATAACTCCAGAGTTAGCTGGAGGGGGCAGGGATGAGGGTCATGTTAGAAGGTGTTAACCACCGAAGAGAGAAGAGAGACTCTTATCCCAGATGGTGCAGACATTTCATTGTTGAAATACAACTGTGACCAGCCCATGTTATAAGGTAATGAAATCTGTCACAACTGGAACATCAAAAGTGGTCACAGGCTATAAAGGAATGGTGTTTGTGGGAGCAGTAGGGGCAAGAAATGTTGGACACTGGAGGCTGTGTCTCTGAGACACTGTAGTCAAGAGGATCAGAAAGGAGAGGAAGGAAGAGATTGTCTTGCTGACAGCTGCCCGAGGATAGGAGCGGAGGACAAGTAAGATATTGCTTCCTTTGTAATGAATCCAAGATGTACCTCTGTAGCCTGACATTTACTGAGTAAACTGAGTTAGTTGCTCACTCAAACAAGTCCTTTCAGTCCACTCTGGTTTTCCTATACATTCTTACTACATTCTGTTTTAATTAGACCAGTTGAGTCCTTGATTGTTTGCAAATTTCATGCAGACTTTTCCTTAGCGGTGCTTCTAAAGAAGAGAAACTACAAAAAGATGCCTGGAGCCTATCATAGCTGGGATGTTTGGTCAAAGGGGCTTGGACTATGGAGAATTCTCACAGGAGATGGCACTTGCAGAACTGGGGACTGGCAAACACAAAGGAAACACCTGGATGGTGGGATGTCTTTTTATCTTCCTCTAATTTTCTTATGACTTAGAATTTGAGAATAATGGAAGTCAAATCAGAAAGACAGGTGTCAGACAGCTTTCATGAAAATCAATGCTGCAAAGCAGAAATGTACTGAAAAGTGCAAACTAATTGCAAGAAAATAGGGAGAGCAGACTAAAAAGTGCAAGTAGCAGAACTAGACACTTCCAGCAGAGTGCAGCATCACCCTGGATGAGCTGTGCATGAGCATGAAGGTTGAATGAGAACCGCTTGCCTATTTTATCTTTTACTGATGATAAAAGATAAAATAGTAGGTGTCTGTTGGAAATAAAACTCTCAGAAAAATAATTACATCTTTCCATTTTTGACTTTTGAATCATACTTAGATGCCCTTAAATGACTGAATGTGTAGGATAAATGTCTTGGGGGTGAAAAGTAGGAGAAAGAATCTGGGCCTGGAATTGGAAGTAGGAGCCAGGAAGATCCAGGCCAGACACATGGGGATGAATGGAGGGTTAGCCAAAGAAATAATGAGTTGACTGGTTGTCTGGTGATAGGGCAGGACATTGGAAATAAATGAACTCATGGGGTTGACAGAGCAGAGAATGAAATGAGAGGAAGTACAGGCAAAGAGAACTGGATTAGTACCTGGAGCCAGAGAGACAGGAAATAGAAAAGCATACTGAAAGAAATGAGACAGGTAGGATCAAAGAGAGAAAGAACAAGCAGAAAGGATATTCTGTTAACCTCTCTACAGAGGCCTTGGGATGCATATGTGGCACTATTCTGCTTCCTGTGAGTCTCTGTGAAACCCCATGTCTGACATAATATAATATTGACCTATCAATGATGAAAACATGTTGCTGTTGTCTCTCCTTTTGAAAAAAAGTCACCACGAAGAGGTCAGTACTGTGGATTTAGAGGTTCCAAGCCAACTGTGGTATCATGGACACAACAAGATGATGAATACACATGATAGAACTTAGATTTTTATTCTCATTTTCTTTTTAAAAAAATTTAGGACATTGCAGACAAAATGATTTTTTAAAACCTTCTTAAGTTTGCATAGTCAGATTTGGAGAAGTCAGGCAATGAGACAGTCAGATGTTTTCACCCAACCCTCTGTGATGTGCATGGACACCTGGGTCTTTTTCCACTGGAATTCTGTTTCATTTTCTGTATGGAAAAAGCTTGGTTTGGGAATGATCAGATTTGTACAGGGAAGGAGGGTGACTTCCCTATAAAGATACCTCATTTGTTGCAGAAATACAAAGGACATAAGTGGAGAGATGTTTATAGAGGAGGATGATGACATGGTTTAGAGTCACTGGACAAACCCTGAATAACAGCACTTTGCTTCAGTGCCTTCACACCTTCCTAGCTTTGACATGATATCTGGGAATTCACTTAGTGAAACTTCACTAGTTGCTTTTGTTTTCTTCCGCTTTTTTTGCTCACTTTTGTTTTCTAAGTGATGATCATGTCATTGGGTGCTTGACTTGAAGATCAGTGGTGTGCAGTGTGCAGGACTACCAAAGGCTACAACTGAAGCAGTACCATGCTTGAGACAAGGGCTACACCCACCTGAGTATTCTGAAAAGCAAGGTATTAGGAGACTGAAGCTGGGGAAGGTGACAGTTCTAATCTTAATTTCTGTACAGCATAAATCCCTGGTTTATAAAATTGTGATGATGATGTCAGTACATTACTCCACAGAAGCAATCTAGAAATTAAATAACATTTTGGTAACACCGTGGGTACAGCAGTGAGAGATTCCATATGAATCAGAGAGATTGCACATGAATCAGAGATGCAATTGAAAGCATGTTTTATGATCTTCTAATTAAAACCTGATCATACCACACACAGAATGAAGTAAAATTAATATTGTGTGGCCAACATGGGACTCATCTGACCTAGTTTTAGTCATCTAGACTTGCTCCAGCCAGTAGGGATTTTATTCCAAAATAGATGTCCGTGACAGGCAGGGCACATCTCTCTGTGTCTACTTGCTAACTGCTTTCTCAGAGAAAATTTATTTAAGAACTAGGCATTTTGCTTCATGGCTATGATATTTCACATTGTTCATGAAAACCAATGTGTTTTATAAATGACACGTGCAAAATACTCAACTACACCAGGTCAGTCAAGAAGAGACACAGCTATGTGGTGAATTTGATTTCCAAACTTTATTTTCTGACCAAACAATAAAGGTATAAGTAAAACCCAACTTTGATCTCAAAACTTGTTTTATTTTAGATTCCTACATTATCTTTTCCAGACCCTTTTTTTTTTTTTTTGCCTGATACTTTTCCCTAGACGGTTCTTTGTTTAAACAGCCTGCTCCTTTACTTTTAATCTGGACCGTAAACTCTGGCCTAGGGGCTTTTTTTTATGTGCTGTCTGTGTAACACCTAACATGTGAGACACCTCTTAGGTTTGAAACTAAGAACTTCCATAGAACAGGTAATAAATACTCATAATTCCAGTATCATAACGGTTTCAGTCAAGTAGAAGTGAAGCAGTGTATGTCAGAGATCCATGGCAGAATCTAGCACTGCATCCAGGAGATCTAAAAGAGTACTGGTGTAACTTCTACACTGAACCATTACATGCAGGTGCTGTAGGAATGGGAACAGAGACTGAGGAAGTTAAATCTGCTTTCAGTAGCAGCGCAGGGTTGAACCAACCACACATGGTTGCTGTTCCATTCTCAGGGAAGAAGTAGTGACTGTCCCGTAGCAGCTGGAAGGGATGGTATGAGTCACTGGCACCTTCCTACTCAGCTCTACTCTACTGTGGAGAGGAAGGGGCATTTTTGTAGACATTTTTGCACATTTTTGACTAGCCATACTGCCTGAGAAATTTCATTGTAGAGCTCCCCCAAAAAATTGGGGGCAACAGACGCTCTCCTTTCCCTATCTCCCCAATCCTACGCACAGAGTAGTGAATTATCCTCAAAGAAGGCAAAGGATATTTTATTAAATTAAAATCACTATACTAGACATAAAGAAGTAGATATTACATCAGTTAATGCCACAAGGCTAACAGCAATTAGTGATATGGGCAGAAACTGATGCATAGGAAATTCCACACGAATATGAGGAAGACTGAGCACTGGAACAGATTGCCCTGAGAGAATGTGGAAACTCCCTCACTGGAGATATTTGAGAACCATCTGGATGCAATCCTGTGCTTGAGAAGGGAGGTTGGACCAAATAGCCCACTGTGGTTCCTTCCAACATGACCCATTCTGTGATTCTGTGATATCACGAAAAGTAAAAAAAATACAGCTTCATCAGAAGGGACTGAGTCTGTTTGGACTAAACATTGTCATGAAAATTCATCCTTCTGCAACACAGAAGGGAGAGACAGTAGATGAGGATCCCCACTGCACCAGGATGGAAATGAGAATGATGCCCAAAGGATTTACTGAGGGAAAAACCAGTGTGTGGGATTGTTTTGTCTTATAAGACATGCCTATGAGCCCATTACCAGAGGCAGGAGAGTGTGCCCAAGGAGGGTACTCTCTTGTTCAACCCTGGAAAAGCAATGACAGCATGTCTCAGAGATTATGTAAGCCAGGGCAGAATGAGGCCATGCATGGAGATGATGAGCTGTATGAGAAGCCAAGGACATTTTTTATGTCCCTGACAGCCTTCTGAATTCTGCTGAGACAGTTCATTGCTCAGGGTTCTCACTCAGTTCAGACTCCCTCCATTACACAGCTAGAATGATAGCCTATGTCAAGGCTGAAGAGTGAAGTCTGGTTATTCCTGTAATACCTCAAAGGAAAGAAATGCTGTGAATCACCATTCCTTGCATCTTAGTAGATTGCTAAGCCAGACCACCCTGGAATCTTTGTGGTAGAGCATGAGAAATTCCACCTATGTGGGACATTTACCCAGCTGGCTGGCAGGGTCTGTGACACCTCTTGGTCATCTCAGAGCCAGTCCCTGAAGAAAGGACTCTCTTGGCCTCGTTGATCTGAGTTCCTCATCCAGTGCAGCTGAGTAGCCCTGTCTTGGCCCATTCCAGAACATTTGGAAACCAAGTATTTTGTAATATCAGATGTGAGCTGTTAGGCATTGCAACAGAGATGGCAGGAAGGAATACAAATTAATACAAAACATGCCTTTTACTGGGAAGTCCTGTGCGGACACTCCAGAAATTTCTTATAGCAGCATTTGAACTCTAAAGTCAAGATACATAAATTAGGCTTTGTTCCACACTGGCCTCCAGAGTAAGACCAAGAATTTGATTCCTATCCAGTTCTGCTGAGTGACCTAGAAGAACAATAAAGAGCAACCTACTTCATAAAGGAAAAAACAAAGGAGAGGTAATACCCATGATCTCTCAAGGTACTGCTGGCTGGCTGTGGAGGTCACCAAGATTTGCAACATTTGCTCATGTCAGAACTAGTCCTGTGTGAGAGGTTTGGAGATAGCTAAAGAAACTTCAGAAGAGATTTTCTGAGATATATGCCAGTGCTGAATATGAAGACTGATCTCCACTGTCATGGGATGTGCCACTGACATCCTGGAGCAAGACTTAATCACTTCTTTCAGAGAAGCAGAAGGGAAGAAAAGAAGGAGTCAACTACATTACGCATTAAGCCCTTTTTTCTCTCTCTAGCTCTGTCTCATAGACTTGCTAGACAGACACTCTCTGATGCTCTCTTGTCTTCTCTCACTTCAGTTCCAGCAGTCTCAGGTTTATTTCTGTACATTCCACAATGTTACTCTTTTCCTTAAAGCATCAGTGATAGGTTGGAGAAGCAGATAGGAGCAGATGGATTAGTTATCCAGTGACATCTTGTTTTAGTAGCACATCTCTCAGCTCAGATACCCTTGTTTTGGGCATCCCAACAGGAATCTGGAGTAAGTAATTTTAGCATAAAGCTAGTCCCATATATTTTCCTCTTGTTGCCTGAATTAATATGCAAGAAGCTGTTTTCCAGGATAAAAACAACATCATCAAAGAGCCCTTCCCACAGCAAAAGGATGCCTATTTATGCATCTGATCACCTCGTTAAATGGATGTCACATGAGATGAGACCTTCACAGCATCAGAAGGAGCAGCTTCCTAAGAGAGTCATCGTGAATGGCCAAGGCCAGCAGACACAAGTGGCAGGGTGACCCCCCCCATAAGTGCTTCATTGTCCACTCTCTTCCATGAAGTGCAGGGTCAGTTCAGGACAGCCCAGGCTGTTTCTGCTGCACCCTGCCCAACCACGCTAAAGCACACGTATTCCATGCATGGAGAGCTCTGTGGCGTTTGGGGTAGGGCTGTGTTGTACAAGCTAAAGACAGTATTGTGTATACAAGTCCTTTTTGCTTCCTTTGGGGTTTTGCTGTGTTTTGCACACAGCTGTGGTGGGCAGAACCAGCATCTGCTTAGAAATGGTGTGGCTGTGGACAGGGATTGATGAGGAGAGGAAACAAGGCCAGACAGATGCCTACGAGATAAATGGTGTTGGTGCACACAAGTGTCCAGAAGCAGAGCGATTGGCCAGAGTTATCTTTGTTTCTCGCACAGCTGACTTCCTAACAGATTTGAGACGCTTGGTAATGATGGTGTTGCTATTTGTCTAGCAGATTAGAGCAGGGTCACCGGATCAGGATGAAGTGGATATGACTAAACTCAGGAGCGGTGTTTACTTTCAACATATTGTGAGCCATTCAAACTTACCAGGTCAGCAAAGATCTAGCCACTGCAGGGAATGCACCCCAAAGAGCAATCCATCAG
The DNA here is from genome assembly GCA_018697195.1 of Certhia americana. Classification (NCBI taxonomy): domain Eukaryota; kingdom Metazoa; phylum Chordata; class Aves; order Passeriformes; family Certhiidae; genus Certhia; species Certhia americana. The sequence goes on from CM031859.1 coordinate 33,349,678, forward strand.
GCCTGCCATGGTGTGAGACACTCAGCTGCCCAAAAAGAGGCAGCTAGACACCCAGACCTCTGCCATATGTGGCTGGCAGGTATGGCACTAGACCTACACAAGATCTTCCTTACCAGAGGGAAACCTGGAAAGCACCAAGAAAAACCAGCACCCTGTCTGAGTGATGAATCCCAGCAGGTGTGTCTGCTTTAGTGTGACCAGATCCCTCTCTAATTGCCCATGACTCTCTCAAACAGATTTCCATTGGCCACAGTGAAAGTTTAAGTGAACTAGAGCACATGTAGTCACCTCCTTATGGACATCTGAATGTGTCTTGGTTTTGAACTGAATCCCAGCCAGGCATCCAGCACAGGCCAGATGAGGAAGAAAGCATAGCCAAAGAGGAAGAGAAAAGGAGGGGAGGAAGCACAGCTCCAGATTTTGCTAGCATGCAGCTCATGCCATTAAGGATTGCCTTGTGGTGGGGTGGGCAGTGCACAGTGCAGTCACCAGGGTAGTAACAAGATACCACACAGCTGTTTTAATTCATGTCATGTATTGGAGCACAGGGACAGCACAGCATAGCCTTCATGGAAGAAAATACAGGTTCATTCACTTTCCAGCTATCCGAGGAAACAAACAAACCAAATGAGTCCAGATTCCAGTCCGTGGACTTCGGGTACCCAGGAAACTGGGGCATGACATCACCCAGCAGAAAGGAGACAGCAGCTCGTTCAGCTTCTGTAATGCTGAACGGCTTCTGTAGTGCTATAAGAAACCACCACTTCTCTGCACAGTGGGGGAGCTCGTGTTTTTAAGGAAAAAAGTGACCTGTTGGTCACACACTACTTACAATGTGTGATTGTCCAGAAGTTCCAAAGAAGTATACGGAAGTGACAGCACATCAACTTGGAAAAATTCCTTTCTCCAGATAATTTTGTCATTTAGTAGTGGAAGAATATGTGGACTCACACTGTGGGTGCATGAATTAAACATCAGGTGGGACCCCCAGTCAGTCTTATTTACCCAAGAGATGGTCTCCCCATGCTGTACCCCTAACAAGCTGTTTATTTAAGGCATTGGCAGGGTTTCTCCTCACCGTGCATTTGCCAAACCACAACTAAGAGCTTTGCATTTAGCCACGGAAGGAAAATCTTGAAAGCAATTCATGAATCTACACTAAAACCACTAGAGCTATAATTAAATCAACTCTTAAAGTAGTGTAACTCTTTTTATGGCTGAAATAGCAGCCTTTATTTTAAGCATCGTTGGAGAAAGAGGAGGAGAGAGGCAAACATTTCCATGTGAAGGCTTGGAAACTCTTTTCAGCGCACTAAACATTCACCAAGGCTTCCTGTGAGCGTTGAAGTTTGTCCTTTCCCTGCTGGCTGGATTTTCATCCCGTTTGACCTCCAGCAGCCGGCTGAAAGCCCTTGTCCAACCCGACAGCAGCTGTCTTCGGGTGAAAGACATCGGTGGGACAGCGGGGACTGGGACGTGCGCGGGCGCAGGACATTGCCTGGAGCTGGGAGAGCCCCGAGGACGGGCGAGCAGCGAGGGAGCAGCGAAGACACAGGCGGCACCCGGGCGGCCATCCCGAGCCCTCCTACACACTCCCGGCGGACGCGGAGCACCTGCGGCCGCCGCTCCCGTGCCTGGCGGCGGGCGGGTCGCCTGCTCGGGGCGGTGCCCAGGCTGCACGGTGCCCCCGGGGGCTCGCCCGCTCCCCGCCCCGCCGCGTCGCTCCCCAGCCCTCCTCCCCTGCCGCAGCCTGCCCGGAGCGGTGCGCAGCCCCCGCGGGATGGCGGGGCTGGGGCTGTGCCTGTGGCTCTGCACGGCGGCGGCAGCCGAGCTGCGGCTGACCCTGCTGCACACCAACGACGTGCACGGGCGGGTGGAGGCGCAGGGTGCGGGCCCGCGGCGCTGCGCGGAGGGAGAGCAGGGATGCTTCGGCGGCGTGGCGCGGAGAGCGGCGCGGGTGGCGGCGGAGCGGGCCGCGCACCGCAACGTGCTGCTGCTGGACGCCGGGGACCAGTACCAGGGCACCGTGTGGTTCTCCCGCTTCAAGGGCCGGGAGGCGGTCCACTTCATGAACCTCCTGCGCTATGATGCCATGGTAAAGCGGACCGGGGGGCGCGGTGGGGTCTTCCCCTCCTTCTCTCCCCTTGGGTGCTGGGTCTATTCCTGCCTTTCCTCGCCCGATGCCGGTTTTTCTCATTGCCGCCTCCTTCCGTGCGTAAAGTCGCCTCAGAAAAGGCTGTAGGTAATGCTAAAATCGCGGCCAAAGGCAGCTGGGAGACAGGCGAGGAGAAGGGAATTTGCTGGGTGACGGGGCTCCCGGCCGAATTAAGGCGTGAGCTGGCAGCCCCACGGGCAGCCAGAAAGCGGGAGATGACGGCAAGGATACACAGAGTGATGCAGTGGAACTCTCCTTGGCAGATACAGGGGCTGGGGGTGGGCAAGGGGCTGGACGGGCTCTGTTGGAGAGGGGTTGGCAAGCCATGGAAATGACCCCAGTAAAAGCCGGGCGAAGTCTGGTCCGCGACAGAGGAGTTAACTCTGCCTGAGACGCGCAGCAGGTCCTGCTTCGGTCCTGCGGGAAGGGACAGGTGGCACGTGTTGGCAGTGCTATTTCAAAGGGTGGAGGTTTTTAGTTTTCATCAGTGTCACCCTGGTTGTGTCCAGTCCCCTCAGAGCTGTGGTCATGGTATATATGGGATTGTTTACAAGCCGCCCAGAGACTACCGCAGCGGCTTAGTGAGGAAGGTCTCAGTGACTGTTCTAATTTTTTAAGGCACCTTTACTCTGCCTCTTAACTCGTGCAAGTGCTGAGAGGAGGGTAGAATTTGTGGCTGAGATTGGGGGATGTCACTCCATGTCCTTAAATCTTTTGTCTCGGGGCAGATGCTTACTTTGCTTGTACACAGCCACGGAAAGGAGAGATATTAAAGTCATGTTTGAGCATGACTGCTGTTGTGAGAGACTGGATATTTATTTCATCCTGGTTGTCATCTTGAGGAGAAAATCTTCTGTGTGTATCACATTCTCCGTCTTCATCTTTTTTTGCTTGGTCTGGAAAGGACTGTGCTTTCCTTTCCAGGTAAAAATGGCTTCATCTGTGTATTCCCTCTGTCTCAGGACAGCTGTGCAAGGGAAAGTCACACCCGAGTGCACTTTCTTAGGCTAAGCACCAGACAGGAAGGTCTGTGAGGGATGCTGCTCCCTGTTCCCATTACTTCGTGAACGGTTTTCTAATTTTGAAATTACCATTAACCGGGTCTTTCCTCCCAATGGTGATGGAGAGGAGTGTGTGCATTCAGGACTCATCTTCACTGAGAGCAGGGGAGCACCTTGAGATTCTGCAATGCAGAAATCGCTTGAGGTGTTTTTTCCTGCCTTTCTTCATAAAGCTTTCTGCTGCCTCTCATTTTTCAGTCTTGTGCTTGCTGGTTTAACTGGTTCATGGGCAGCCTTCGAGCCTGTACAGTTCCTGATTATATCACAAGAAGAAATTTTTTCAGGCAGTGTTGAAGTACTGTCCAGTTTTGGAAACAAGTTATGTAGGAAGCACCTGATTTTGGAGATACCATGAGTTTTTTCATGAGAATCAGCTTTAAAAATGAAACCCACGCCTTAGCAGATATCCAGAGGCTTGTGCCAAGTGTGAATGCTTTAGGCGAAGCAGTCAACGACTTGCTCTCTGTGGAGGTGCTGCTTATTATAATTTGAGCAGAAGGTGACAGGATAGTGCTAAACTTCTCAGTCTTTCTCGGCTGCCAAAGAGCCTGAGGAAAAAATGCCGAGAGTCGGGCAGTGCTTGCAGCACCTATTTCTATTCTTCTGTCTGTGGGCCGTGGGAGGGCCGTGTGGTGGGGATGGTGCCTGGGTGGGGTCACAGGGAGTAAGATAAGAGCCGCACTGAGAAGGGTGAGTGAGTGTTTCTTTAAACAAAATTTGGGAAGTCTCATCCCTGATAGTAGGGGTGGGGATTACTGAAATGTTTAGAAATGAACTACAGGACTAGGATTACAAACAGGATGAAGGAGGGAGAATGAGTCATTAGAGTTGTTACAGGATGCAGGCAGGAGCCATTGGAGGATTCAGGACAGCCTGGAAGCATTAGAGGTTTTCTCCACAAATGGGAGAAATTTCCTTTTTTAAATTTACTTTTTTCTCATTTATAGCTGTTATCACCTCCAGTCTGTTTCTCCTGTTTCATTGCCTTCCAAAAATCTTCATGGCGCCAGCCTTTTTTTCCTGGTGTAATTAAGACTAAAATCCAATTTAAATTCCTCAAAAGCGGTAATTGGAGAGGTGATGGAAATCTTCTAGCTCTACTTTTAAGTTGCATCCTTCTGTTAATTTGTATCCTGATTTTTGAAATATTATTAGACTTGCTCCTTGTGAAAAAGAGGATTATATAATCACATGCTGTGTGCCTGAATATTTCTGTTTATTCTCCCTTGTGACTTACACTCAAGCTGGCCAACAGATTCAGATTTAGTGAAGGGATATTGCACAGGTGAAGAGTCCCAGGAGCTCTGGGTTTAAGGGCGGTTAGGGAGAGTAAAGGAACCCAAAATGGTCCACATCTTCCTCCTCAGAGGAGGAGTAGCATCGAAAGTAAAACTGTATTATTAGTCACCGGTGATTTCTCATTAACAACTTTGTAACCACCCACACTATGGGAAAAGTTTTGATTAAACCTAGTGTCCTAATGGACATGAAATAATCCAAATGCAAGACACAAAGCCAAGAGCAACAATCTTTCCTAACTGGTTGGCTGGGTCAGGGTTTTGGGCTTTTTTTCTCCCAACTTGTGGCAGTTATATCCCATTCAATTTCTTAATTCATTTGCAACCTTTTTTTGTTGGGGTTTAATTGCATATTTAGAAGGAGCAGAAAGCATGTGCACCAGCCAAAAGGAAAGAGCTTTTTACCATTCTGATATACTCTACTAGTCTATAGATATTTTTTCAGAACATCCAGAGAGTATCAAGATTAATGTATTTTTTTTTCATCTTTATTAGTATTTTTTTACAGCAAATTCAATTGCAATTAGAATACGGTTAGAAATGGAACAGAGTTGGAGTGCTTTGTGTCTTCCTAAGTCAGGATTTTTTTAAAGATAGCTCCTTGGTACTTTTGGAAAAATGCTGCAGCAGCACAAAAACAATTTGGCTTCTTCCCAGGGGTGTGAGTAGGGTTCTCACCAGTGTCAGCAGGAGCAGCTGATTTCCAATGCAAGTTACTGCTGATGTCCTGAAATTCCCACAGAGCCACTGACTACCTGCCTGTGAGGATAAAAGGAGTCAGGAATCTTTGTCTGTCCCAAAAAAAAGACACTGCTAATCAATTGATCGAAATACTGGGCTCCCAATCCTGTGGTGTCTTCAAGGTCCTGCTTGGTTTGGAGCATAGTCAGGGTTAATACATCCATTTGGAGGATAAAAGTTGGGGCAAGCACAGCTGGGTTTGTGGGTTGTTTAAGTACAACAGAAGGGTACATAAGCCTCCTGAGATGATGAATGCAGCTTTCCCCTCTTTATCTCAGAATGAAATTAAGAGCACTCATTTGCCTGGAAGAGTTGACCCATTGGCTTTGATGCCTCTTACATGCTGGTTGCTCCAGCTGCAACCTGAAACCTCGTATGAACTCATTATGTACCAGGTTACACAATTATTGTGTTCTGTGGATACACCTTTTTCTTGCCTAAAACCTAAATATGCTACAAAGTCCTTGTGTGTATTGTGCTTCTGCAAAATGCCATCTACGGAAGTTTTGCTGGTTTATCACCAAACTTGCAGGCACAGGCATCTGGCAACTTAGGCTGAGCAGGAAAAAGGGCCAGGTAGGAGAAATTTCCCCCGTGGTAAGTCCTTAACCAGCCTGGGAAAAGATAGACATTCTCATCTAGGTGGTATTGCCTTGCTAATAAATGAACTGGACTGCTCGTTTTGTGCGGCAGTCTTGACGCTTCACCCACCTGTGTGCACACACCCACTGTGGATTGGCTCTGGGGATTCTCCCTGTCTGATAAACATTGGTTCTTCCATAGGCAAATAACGATATTGGTGGTGGATAGAAAATGATATTTTCTTGTTGCATCTGTGCTTCTTGTTGCTTCTGTGCTGAAGCACAGAAGAATCTTTACTAAGTGCAACATAATTATGTTTTAAAAACTGTAGTCCAAGCACAAAGCACTTAAAATGAACTTTTTATTTAAAGAAAGTTCTAAATATCAATGACAATATTTGCTTTCTTCAGTATTTAAACATCTAATTTTCTAAACACAAAATATGTTTTCCTTTGTGGTTATTGTTAATCCTCGTTTTTAGAGCTGCAGGATGTAAAACGAGTGGGTTTTGATCTGGTACATGGTCACAAAGAGATAGGTTTTGGGCTTTGACTTTCACATCTGTATTCATGTAAGAGAATCTGAAAAACAAAAACCTACATCTAAAAAGAAAAATAACACAACCACTTGTGTTCATGAGAAACAGGAATATGTTGGTTTAGACAAGTTAGATTTTTCTTTCATAGAACGTAGACTTTGTTTTCCTCAAACATACCACATATATGATTTATGAGACTATTTACACTGAGTATTTGAGGTAGGGTCTCATATTTTCTTCTTGTTTTTCACAGGCTTTGGGTAACCATGAGTTTGATGAAGGTGTGAGTGGATTATTGGATCCTCTTCTTAAAAATGCAAATTTTACTGTCCTGAGTGCAAATATTAAAGGGAAAACTCCATTAGCAAATGAAATGATGAAATATGTTCATCCTTTTAAAATAGTTCATTTTGACTCAGAATCAGTTGGAATTGTTGGCTACACTACAAAGGAAACTTCTTTTCTTTCACAGCCAGGTATGTTTTCTTTAGTAAGTAAGTTTATGTACTTTGTTACTGTTTTGTTATTTGCCTTCTTTCTTAAATCCAAAGATGAGTGTTTTCAGCTGAAAAATGGGAAGCCTGTTTATTTACTTGTATTAGTCAGCTTTGCCTGATTTTCAACCTTAAAAAGCCTTGCTAACACTAAAACCCTCTTTCATACAGACCTGGGCCATATCTAAGAATATCAGAAGGCCAGTGATATTTCAGGAGAGCTCAGGGGCCACTGGGATTTTCATTCTTGCTTGGGTTTTTAAAGCTATATTCCATGATATTTTATTGTTATTTATCCAATTAAACGAAAGTTAAAACACGAATACAACTTGCCTCTAGTGTGAAGTGTAACATTTCTCTGTGTGTTGAAATTTTCTTCTTGGATGCCTCCATGCCCCAAAACAAGGTTCATGCTTGTTTTTGAAGCAAAAGTTGCCCAAGATGTTTTTAGCCTCTCAAAATATTTGCAGAAATTAGACTACAGAAGGAACACCCATTCAGCTTTTACCACAATTGCTTCATTCATGAGTAAAATTAGAATTGATGAGGAAAAAGTCTTCTCAGTTTCTGCCTATTTTTTCCAGCGTTTCAGGAGGTTTGGTTTGATGAGGGGTTTGTTTGGGTTTGGTTTTTTTAGAAAAATAAAATGGTCTACTGGAATGAGAAACACATTTAAATCAGCTGTAGGAGATATGAGTCACTGCCCACTCAGAGTTCAGCCTACATGTAACAAAAACAGAGTATCTTCCCTTGTAGTTAGGGATGCTCCAAGCACTGGTTTAAAACACTTTCACATTGAGAGGGGATTTCCTATTATTATTTCTCTTTCTATTGCTTAGTAATACAGAAGAAGTGCATTGTTTTCCTGACAAAAGGAATATTCAACACTTTGAGGATGTGTTAGAATATAAAACTATTCCTTCTGTGGTTTTCAATTCCCATGTTGTATGTTTAACCTGTCAAGAAATGGACATCTGAGATCTGAATAGACTTCTTGATCTCGCTTCTATTTTTCAGTGATGTGGTTTTGGATTCCTGTCTTTTTTTTTCCCAGCAGAAAAGAAAATTGATCGGTATTTTGTGTAGGCAGTAGAATTTTACCTGTGCCTGGGGGTGTGAGGGTAGGTATCATCAGACATTCTGCTAAGTTTGAATAATGACAGTCAATATTGTCCTCCATTAGGGATTAATAAAATCTGCTGCCACTCTTCTTCCAAACTGTGTTGGGGCAGGAAGATCATAAAAGTAACTTTCTTGCAAATAAATACACAAGTTGAAAATACAGATAGTGTTGGAATGATTCTATGAAGCATTCGAATACATTTCCAATAACATTTAGGCATCATATCCAATGCCTCAGTATGCTGAGACATTGTAAGAGACCACGGCTAGATGAAGACAGCAGTGTTAAAAGGGAAGTCTTGTTAGCTCCAAGGATGGAGCTGAAGTATCCCTAAGGAAGTATACTCCACAGTGTAACTGAGCAAAAAGCAGAGCAAATTACAACAGCAACATTTATAGCCATCAGAGGTTTTATAGTTTTATGCTTTGCCTTCTTGGTGTGTGGAGGAATATTTAGAAGCTATGGAAATGTGAACTCAGGACACATTAATATAATTCAGTGACTATATATTGCCATGACATAGCAATCCTTCAGACTGGTAAAGTCATGGCAGATGTGTGTCAGTGGCTAGATAATTATCAGCCTAATTCCTTATTTTCAACTTATAAGGGACCTTGTGAATTTTAAATTCAGCACCTTGCTTATCTCTAGAATTTCTTCCAGATGATCCCGTGTTCTCTGCCTCTGTGTGTTTTGGCATGCTCTACACTCCTAGGGCATTCTCAAGGCAAACAGGAAGCTTAAGAATGCTGAAACGTGAATTCCTACATTACTGCCTTCTGTGGAAGTATTTTGTGAATGTGATTTCTTCTATTGTTAAATCTCAATAACTTCCACCCAATTATGAAATTACAATTTGTACTTTTCATAGTCTGCTTAAAAAAGGTTATCAAAAGTCCTGAACAGAGTATAAGGTCCTTAAATCTCAGTGTTTCCATTGGGAGAGACCAACTAATCTCTGCTGAAGGTACTGTTGTTAATGTTACTGTTTGGAAACCAGAGGGATGGGGTTCATAGATTTATAGATTACAGCCAATTATATAATACAGCCAATTGGCAGTTTTTCTGGAGTTCTCTGTTTTGCTATATACAGCTATGTCAGCTGAGTGCTCAGCAGCTTTTTCCATGTCCTGAAGACTTGCTCATAACTTGGCACATAGACACAGTTATCTGTGTATTTACTTTGAACTGATAATCACAAGGCCATCTTTCTAGTATTGGATGGTTCCAGCCCACTTGCCTTAGTTCTGTAATGTTTTTTGGTCCACTGTACTTTTGCATAAGGTGTAAACCCAAACCTACTTATTCTGTAACCTTACAGGCAGCAAAATATTTACTAAAACTATCAACTTGGCAGGGTTTTCTAAAATGGAATTTTAAATTGCATTCATTCCACTTCATTCTGACTATCTTGCATAATATTTTTAACAGGCAGACAGTTCTTTTCCCTTGTTCAGTCTGGCTGTTTTTTCTGAAATTCTGCCTCATCTAAAAAAAGAAGAAGATGCCAGAAGAAGCTTAATATCTTGAAAGAGAAGTGAAATATTGACATGAACAATAAGTTAGTCATTTTGATTCAGATTGTTTTGAAAATGCCCAGATGAGTTCTAAGCAGTATATTGCTTTTTGCCTGGTTTCTTAGAGAATTGCACCTTGAATAATTGCTCTTACTGTTCCTCACTGTGTAACTTTCAAACCTGCTGGCCCATTTCATCTCAACTACATCAGATACTCAGATGGCTAGGATGCAAAGCTGTGTGCCATGCCATGGCTAGGCCATGGAGAAGAGGTGAAAGAAGCCCTTGCAGCCCCAAGCAGAATTCCCTTTCTGAGGGCAAGGCAGACAACAGGAGATCAGTGGGTGGGTGGATTGGCGACAATCCACCTGAGCTCAGGTGTCTGCCTGTCCTGGCATAACAGTCCTGGGACAGGGATGGGCTTACTTGCATGGGATAGGCCTTTTTTTTTCCCTCATTATGAAAGTGGGTTGGTTTGTTCTGATACCTTTTCTCTACAGCTACCTGAAAGAAGGGTGTAGCAAGGTGGAGAAAGGCATCTTTCTCCTAAATAACAAGTGACAGGTCAAGAGGAAATGCCCCCAGAGTTTTGCCAGAGGAGGTTTGCATTGGATTTTTGGGAAAAGTTCTTCTTGTAAAGGGTTGTCAAGCACTGGAACAGACTTTCCAGAGAAGTTCTGGAGTCACCCTCCCTGGAGGTGTAGATGTGGCACTTAGGAACACAATTTAGTGGTGGACTTGGCAGTGCTGGGTTAATGGTCAGACTCTGTGATCTTAGAGGCATTTTCCAGCCTAAAGGATTCTATGATTCTGTGGGTTGAAGACTAATAATGTGTCTTTAATGTATGGCACATTTGTAGGCTGCAGCAGCGTAGAGGGATAACAGAGCTGGTGCTGTTGGGGAGAGTTTGGTTGTCATGGACCACCTGGCTACTGGCCATGGGAGAAGTTAGCCCACAGGCACCTGCATGCCAGCACAGCCTGTCAGTCAGTGGCTTGTTCCTGCTCTTCGTTTCAAGAGCTCAGCTCTCTTTGCAGAACTGGTCCTCACACCCCTGGGGTGCAGCTGGTCCATGGTGGTGAGAGAAGTACCTCAAGAGCCTGTGCTCAGGGATCAGTCCTTGCACTTCCCTTTCTGCCAGCAGCTCTGCTTCAGGCCCAGCTGCTGTCAAATGCAAGGATGTGCAAAGAGGAGCTGATGACAGTGGCTTCCTTCAGCCTGAATAAGAAGTCTATGAGGGAACCAAGTGCAGTCTTCCACCAGTGTAAGGGAATTTATGGATAAGACAGAGACAGACACTTCTCAGAGGGGAAGAGAAAGGATGAGAAACAATGGGCTCCAGCAGTAACAAAGGAAATTATGGTGGGACTTAAGGAAAAAATTTTTCATGGTGGGCATGGTTAAGCCATTAAATGGGTTGCCCAGAGAGACTGGAATTTCAGCCAGCTCAGACTAGACCCTGAGCATCCTCATTTGGCTTTCAGTTCCTGCTTTGAAAGGGTTTTGGACTACATGGCTCCTGGAGGTCTCTTCTAACCTCAATTAGCTTCTAACTCTGATTTTGAGAGGAGGTCCACAGGAAGAGGCTGTGGGGATGCACTCTGCAGTGTGCAGAGTACAGAGATTCCCTCGGGCACTAACAGAACTATTGAATGGGTGTGGTGCTGAACCAATTTATGTAACCCTCTTTTATCTCTTCCATTGTAGCAGCTTCCTCCTCATTTCCTGAAACATTTTGCAGTGGATTGTGAATTCATTTTACTCCTCCCTTTGTTATGAAATAATGTAAATCTTTTCACTTTAAAGGCATATTTCAAAATGATTTGATAAAGAAACTCTGCAGGAAGGTGAGGAATTGGGTAGAGGAGGAATTGGTAGAAGAGTCACTCGATTGTCTTCAGCAGAAGTCTAAGCTTACAGTTGTTTGAATCTGTCCTTAAACTCTATTCTTAAAACTTTGTCAGAGAAATTATCCTTTTACATAGGAAATCCTTTTGTGCAACCACTGTGCCCAGGATAAAAATGCCTGTTATTCTACTGTTCATGTAACTGTCACGTTAAAGTAATTTCAGCAGGCACAGAAGACTTTCAGAAAGATTGTCAGTTTCCCAACATCCTTGTCCAGAAAGGGTTTCTCCTTTCCAGTCTTTATGTTCCTTATGCTGTCATTTCAGGACGGTATCTCAGATTTGTGCTGTGCTGTGCTGTACTGGTATTACTGAGAGTGGTTCACATTAGGTGAGATAATTTGTATAAAAAGGCAATTCAGAGTATAATGGAGGACTTTGAAGAAGCTGCTGTTTAAAGGGGGTAATGAAGGAAAGAACAAGATGAGCATGCAGTAAAAAGGGAGTAAGATAGATGAACTTGGGAGTAAGATAGATGAACTCAAAGAAATACAGTCGGGGAAGAAAAAACCCTTTGCGATAGAATACAGGTGTTGATATGCAAACACTTTTGTGACACATTTACTTTCCTTTCTCTAGTTAAATAATAAAAGCCATTCAATTTTTTTATCTACTATTAATGTCACTGATTTTTTTTATGGAGTTTTAACTTTTTTTAGTCTAGGCAAGTACGTACAGCTTGTTGCAGAAATACTGTATTTGTCTAAGCACACAGGTGCTCCTGAGAGACTGAAGAACATCAGCTTAGATCTAGAGGTTGAACCAGATAAAGATATTTGAAAAGCACTGCCATTCAAAGTCCTTTTAATTATACAAACTGGTATCTGATGTTAACTACTTTATTTTTAAGTAGCAATTAAGGTACTTTGTAAGTAAACTCTTTTATTTCCTTTTTAAGGGGATGATGTTACCTTTGAAGATGAAATTGAAGCACTTCAACTGCAAGTGAATAAACTTACTGCTATGGGAGTGAACAAAATAATTGCACTAGGACATTCTGGTTTTACTGTGGACAGAAATATTGCCCAAAAAGTGAAAGGAGTGGATGTTGTGATTGGAGGACATACAAACACATTTCTCTATACAGGTATTTTACTTCTTACTAAAATGTTGCTTGTAAAGCTAAGCTGAAACTGCCTGTCTTTAAACTCAGAGAACTTTCACCAATATGGTTTACTGCTGGCTTCACTCAGCCAGGTTCATAGCTGGGATGATATGTCCATAACTTCCATGGAAGAAACCAATTCAAAACAGCCTGTGCACACCAAGTACCACAACCCACTGAGAGGTTCCATAATGCTGTGGGTGTTCAAGGTGACCTATACAAAGTGGGGAAGAGAAACAAAGGTAGTAATACTGGAAAATTACTGCTAAACTTACTGTAGTTCGTTCAAGCTCACACCTATAGAAGAGTAAATTAGTTGTCACTTTTCTACATGAAAAATCAGTCATAGAAGACTTCAAAACTGCTACTGGTGTAGATTTTCTCTGTAATCTGGTTCTATATTGATAGGTCTTCATATAGCCTGCTATTAAAATACTTTCCCCAAGTTTCATCTGTTTATTTCCATCCCTCTTTTAATCTCTGACTTCTTCTTTTCTCTAGAGGCAGATGTCATTCCAGAGATAAATATTGCTGATCTGTTTCCTCCTGCACTTATGTTAATTTAGGTAACACCTACCATCAGCAGCTTCCCCAGTGCTGTTACCTTCCCCAGAGTATAAGGACACAAGTTAAAGAGAGGCTTGTTTGTCGTTCGGTTTGATTGAATTTTTTAATTTCTTTAAATTTAGCAAACACTTTAATATCTGGATGAGACTCTAATGGGAACTTTCTGTAATTTTCAGAAAAGTCTCCCATGTGACTTAGTCACAGGGATAACATTATACACCTTGCCCAAGGAACTTGACCACTTAAAAGGTTTGCACTGTCCTTCCTCCTCTCCTCTCTCCTCTCTCCTCTCCCTTTTCTCATGCCTTTTTTGTCTTATCTGGAGTCTTACCTTTTGTCTCTTGTTAAAAAGAAACAATTGCATGCCACAGTTAACATTGAGCAGATCAGAATATCTCTTGAATTTGGCCTCAGGGAATAACTTTGATGACTAATCTGGAGGCACAAAGCATTTACACACCTACCTACAAGTCAGAGCTCACAAACACTTTGCATAGGGGTGCAGCAGAGAAGTGGCCAAACTAGAACAAACAACAGGATGCACCATCCCAACACCATGTGTCAAAGAGTAACCAGTGGGGGTGGTAGAGGGAACTGGATGAGCCTCTGGAGACATTTCACTCAGATCTGCCTGTGTTTCCCAACAGCTTGCAGCTCAGGAACTCCCCAAGCCAGAAGTCTTGATATTTACTGGCCCCATCTCTTCTTGACTACCTCCCATTTCCATGACAGCCTGTATAGCAGGGCCTTCCAACACTGACCTGCAGAGCCTACAGAGAGCTTGGTATTGGCTTGGGGTGCAGCATACAATTTTATTGAATTATTTTTGAGATGGGAAAACCAAGGATGGATTCCATATTCAAAATGTGCATTCATTGTGGATTTACACAGTCTTGTTGGCCAATGCCTGTAGAGAGTTTGTGCCTCATAGTGGCAGTCACAGTAGCCAAAATCCCTTTTTGGGTGTGATCCAAAGAAGTGTCAGGTATCACAGTTTGGAATCATGTTGTGAAGTGCTGCAGGAGCTGACACACCTGAGTTCATATCTTGTCTAGATCTGCAGGAGTTTGCAAGCACACCTGTAGTCATCCCAGAGAGTACCCTGCTGTCAGACTAGACTATGTAAAACTGTTCCACCCCTCTCCATCTGAAGCTGTCTCACAAGGCCAGAGAGAGCACACTGCAGGACACTCTGCAGCCTTCAGGTTAAAAATCTCAGCTGGAAATGATTTCCAAAGGGCTTTACTGTTTTTCTATAACAAAACTGTCTTACTTTTTTATTAATGTTGTCAAGGTGAGAAAAATAAAGAAGTAATGTCTGGGGGAGAAACACCAAAAGTACCTATGTATTTAGACAAGATATGATTTTTGACAGGATGTGGTCTGAGCACATAATTTTTATCTCAAGTGCTAGGAAGCACATGCTCACCCATTCAGGAGCATCATGAGCCCTGCTGAGTAAAAGCCATCAGTCAGCATTCCCAGAGGAACAGCCACGTCTGTGGAGGTGATTTCACTGCAGAGCAAAACATCTGATTTGAAATGTCTTTCTGCATGTCTCAATGCATATATTAAGCTTGTAAGGTCTCATTTAAATCAAGAGGTGTAATCAATAGCTGGCAGCAGAATCTAGGAGAATGTTTCAGCTCAGTTTAATTGGAGATGTATGAGCTGTTCAGCCTCACAGGTTATACGGCAAGTATTGTCCTGACTTGTTCAGGTGTGCATTAGGTTTGTAGAACTGATTCAAACAGCAGTGGTAGTTTTGGGCTAGAGCAGTTTAATTCCTGGTTTTCATCAGAACTGGTGTTCTGAAAATGTAGTATGCTGGCTAAAACAGGGTAAGAAATAGGAAAGTGTTACATGTTCTTCAGTCACCCAGTATGAGTTTGCACTTTTGTAATATGAAACAGCGTCTCATGCCTGGACTGAGCATGAATTCTAGTGCTGTGTTCTTTGAGGTAAAATGCACTGAATAGTCTTTGCATTTCAGAGGGAACACATCTATCTTACAAAGGAAAGATGTCATAGTGCTAATTAGTCCTGCAAGGAAGTATCGGTGCCAGAAAGAATTTGTTGGAAAGTAAGAAATGAGTAGGACTCTGGGCAGGCACTTAACCACACGTGGCTGATGTGTGTGAAACTAAAATAATGTCTAGAAGAATATCTTTCTAATGCTCTGTTCATTTTGGGACTAAAATAGGACAAGAACTCAAAACTGAATCCTTTTTCAGTTCAGAAAACCCCAAAGCCACTTTTGTATGAATAAATCCTGGAGAGTCCTCATTAGCTACAGAATTTCTTAAATTCTTCCCCAAATAAATGAATAGTTAAGTGGCACTCCAAGAAACCAACTCTGTTGGCCTGGCTGAAAGTAGAAAAGTTAGTTCTGTGGTATGTTTCGTTCAGTTTGCATTTTATTGCAGCTCTTCTCCCTGGAGAAATAGGATGTATTAGAAGGAATATGAATCATATAGGAGTTCTAGAAGGAATATTTATCATGCTGCTTCTCCTAGGATTTAATATTATGTAAACAGCTGTAAATTGAAGGAAACAAATTGTTCTGTAAGTAGTGGAAGTGAAGAGGCTGCTTTCCTCTGGATCCAGTTCCTCTGCACCCGCTCCCTGCCTTGCCAGCAGCCCAGTGCTCGCCAACGTGTGGATGGGAAAAGCCACTGCCTTTTTACAGGAGTAAGGAGCAGGGTCTGAGTGAGCTCTGTCACACAGCACGTGATGGCTCTTGGAGCTACCCAGCCTTGGTCTGACAGTGGGGCAGAAATAATGACAGGAGTAACAGCAGGGAGAGGTACTGCTCAGATAGTGTTGTGACTACTCAGATAATGTCAAGGAGAAGGCTGGTACCCTTGAGGCAAGAGCTGTGCTGTGCAGTTTTCTCTGCCATTTTCTGTGCCTGTGTGGTTTCTACATCCTGTGTTATCCTATGCCAGCTGAGCTATCTCTTTTTTTCTGCCAGTGCCCTGCCTTAATTTGTTTCCAAGTCCTACCTCTAGTCACCTTTCAGACTTTGCAGGTTTATAAGAGTTTTAAATCCAGGACAACAGAACTTTAATGCTAATGAAGTTTGGTTTTGCAGAGGGTTTGCAGTCTGTCTGAAATTTTAGAGGCTGTTTGGTATAGTGAAAAATATCAGCAGGCTCTATGTACAAATTCACAGAACTGTTTGTAGGTTCTACTATCTGCTTATTAACAGTAAAAATGCATTAGACTTTATCAGATCAAGAAGTCTGATGTACGTTTTCCTACGATTCTTATTTTCTTTCTGATGCAGAATAATGTAGTATGAAGGCTCAACAACAAACTTTTCATCCAGTGGCTGGTATGTTTGCAATACTGAGGGATTTAGATTGCAATAATTGGAATGAAAAGTTGCTTTGTTGCTGTTGTGATGTGATGTCATGGCAGAGTGTGCTGTCATAACTTAAAAAACACTGTGGCAGTTATTTGAGTTCATGTCCTGTAAACAACATTGTCTCTTATGAGATAATTGAACAATCAAATGTGTGCTTGTTGTCCAATACAGTCATGGCTGTTTCTGTCCTATCTGGGCTTTTTAAGGTTGAGAAACATTTGAAATGTCGCTGTAGTAACTCCTTGAAGGTCACATGAGCTGAAGACCCACTTTTGATGCTTGTTCTGTGCAGGCACCCCACCCTCAACTGAACTGCCAGCTGGCCCATATCCATTCATGGTTGACTCAGATGATGGGAGAAAGGTGCCAGTTGTACAAGCTTATGCTTATGGAAAATATCTGGGTTACTTAAATGTTACATTTGACAAAAAAGGAAATGTAGTTGAAGCAGTTGGAAACCCCATTCTTCTGGACAGCAGTATTCCTGAAGGTATGTGGACTAGGATTTTGAGTTTGCCTGCAGCACTCTGCTAAAATTCAAGTCTTGTCATGTAAAATACATTGTCTGAGTAAGAATTCGGCTTTCTTTCTGAGTTTGCTGTTCTCTTCTGTGTAGGGTTCAGCCTGTGTTACAGCTGAATATGCGTGCATTCAGAGTGTTTTTATCTATTTAAAATCCCTGAAAGTTGTTTTGTCAGAATTCAGGTGATACAATACCCTACCACTTTGTAGAACCTGTTTTAGCTAGTCCTGTAATTGTGATTTAAAAGATTATGAGGACTAATTTACAGTTTTGCCAGAGGCTGGTTTCTTCAGAACAGAGTTTAGAGCAATATAGGAAAGTGGAAATGTTCTAGGAAAAACTTGAAGTACCCTGCCAACTACTCTGCCAACGTGCAAATATAATATACAAACCCATGAGTTCTTGTATGCAGCAATAACTGTATTTTAACTCTGAAACATTTAAGGAAGTGGGAGGAGGAGAGTATCTCTGTCACTATTTGTTTGTAATTCCATCTAAGCTCTGTTAGCTGTATTTTTTTGTCAGCTGTGTAATTACCCAGAGTTGGTTTTCTAATCTGTTTCTTCTCCAGTGTTTGCTATATGAAGTTCTGAGCTTTTATCAGACTTTCTAGGCTCTACATGAGTATTTTAAAACAAATCCTTTAAAATTATTTGTTCATAGTTATTTACTGTGTTATTCTCCGTGACCTATTAATGTAGTGAGATGATATAATGAAACTACATGTTCTCTTTCTGAAATTAGTAAAACTTAAAATTCAGGTACATTGGTGGTTTAATTTTATACGTGTTGCTCTTGCTGACAGGTGTGAGCAAATCGATTAAAACTAGTAGCTGATATAAAATAGTTGTAAACATCTGTCTGCATATACAAGTATCTTTGGGTTTTTTCTGAAATAATTAAATTTTCATCTGAGAGACAGATGTGCATAGAGAATTAATTTCTATAAAGGGTTTAATTCTTGACATTGGTATTAGAGATATTTTTCCTTTTAGCACAACATTAAAGGGAGGAAATAACAAACAGAAAAAAAAATTACATCAAAGACCAATCTCACTTGTACTTTAAAAATTCTCTCACCTGTCAAGGTAGGTACTAGAAACCCCATCAGTCAGAGGTTAGAACAGGACTGGGTAAAAGTACAGAGGAGGTAACCTTGCTGTGGCACAGAACTGGATTATTCCCTTGATTGTCCTGTCCTGCCTTCTCCCCTTATAGGCTTTTTTTGAAGTGAATATAGTTGCCATATTGCTTGAGAAGCTTTTAAGAAAACTGTAAGCTTTTAGAATCATGAACACTTTTTTCTTTTCCTAAGGCTTGTATTCACTAAAGTGTCATTAATATGCGATATGTATGACACTCATTTTACACTTTTATACTACTTTACAGATAAGAACATTAAGGAAGAAGTGGAAAAATGGAGAGAAAACCTGGGAAATTATTCTGAAGAGATTGGGAAAACTAGTGTTTACCTGAATGGTACAAGCCAAGCATGCCGTTTCCAAGAATGTAACATGGGCAATCTGCTTTGTGATGCTGTGGTAAGGTGTTTTCACCACTACAGGTGGCAATTACATCTAAGTGTCACTCCAGAGCTATCCATACAGGGGCTCTGTGCCTTTTTTTCAACAGTGCAATATCCACTGTGTCCCCAAAAAGACATGGCAGAAGCCAGGATTCTTGCTATATAAGGATTGTTGCTATAGAGAGGAAGCAGCAGTTATTCTTTGTGCATAGCCTCATGGGGAGAACAGCTTTTTCACAGCTGGCTTTCAGGCTGCACTTTTAAGGGACATGGCAGTCTGATCTAAGAGCCCAGCAAGGAGGAGAGTTCAGCTCCCCTGCCCCTCTCCTGCTACTGGCCCCTGCTCACAGCACTCACCCTCTGTCCTCTCATTACTCACTAGGCTTTGCTCTCACTTCAGTGCACCGGCACAGAAAACAAATTGGGTAATTTTCTGTCAAGCTACTGACAAGAACTGTCCCCCTGAAGAGCCCAAAAGGAGCCAGCTGAAGCATGGAAAGTCCATGCACCCAGCTGGGCACAGAACACCCCACCCAGAAGGAGCCACAAGTCCCTGCTGTGTTCTGACAGGCACTACTGGGCTTCAACAGTCACATAACTCCAGAAAATTCGTTTTACAAGAAGTCACTTCCAGTTTTTAAACTTCCTGAGTTTGACTGTTTTACTGCCCTGCAGCAGCACCATTTCATTTAAGTATTTCAGGGAAAAACATTCACTAATAGAACTGTTTCCAGAAAATTAACTTTCCCAGAAAGGGAGAATTAAGGGACAATTAATAATCATAGTTTTCATTTAGATATGTTCCCAAAGCTATTTGTCTAGTTAACAGTATTGCTCTTATTGTAGTCCTTAAAATAATCCTCTAGTTCATGGGCTAATTTTCAAATCAGATTAATGTTTGGGAATTCTGCATGCTATCCTCCTAAAATTGCAGCATCTTGCTATTTTTTTTCTGCTAGACTGTGTAATATCTTTAATTGCAAAAATGTGAACAAATGCTTTGGCACTTTTCAAGCTTAAAGAAAGTAACCCTGTAATCTTTCAGAAGTCTGTAGATTTTCTTGCTATACGTTTTTTCTTAGGGGGGTCAAATTCTATTTTAGTTCAATCAAGGTCTCTAGACAACCACCTGCAGTCATCAGTAGATACATAGGTTTCTCTTCACTTTGCCTTATTACCAGTTCTACACTTGGTTTCTTGTCTGCTGGCATGTGGTCAGAGGTGTAAAGGTAAAAAATAGACCTACCTGTTCCACAGGCTTTAATATTTAGAGTTGTCCTGAGAAATGGAGAGATTGAGAATTGCAGAAGACTGACTGAATGTTTGTGCTGGATCAAAACAGAGGTCCATGTAGTTCAGTGATGCATCTCAACAAGTAGTCCAAAATCTCAGAATAAAAGGTTGACAAACCTAGATGGCATTTTATGAAGGACTTTAAAGGGACTCAGATGTGAAAAGGCTGTGAAATTGATAACAGCACTGTGTGAGCTCCTCTTTTAAGCTGCCTCAGCTCAGGGCTGGGAAGTTGTGATCAAGTTGCAATCCGTTGATTAGGAGTTAGGAGCTGAGCATGGATCTGTCCTCAGGGCATGACTTTGATGACTAAGCCGGAGGCACAAAGCATTTACACAGCTGCAAGTCAGAGGTCGCAAACACTGCAGGTAGGGGTGCAGCAGAGACAGAGACGTGACCCACCTGGAACAGATGACAAGGGCATTCATCCCAAAGTTGTATCTCCAAGAATGACAGAGTGGGGATGGTAGGGGATGAGCACACTCCTGGACAAGCCTGTGGAGCTGCTGTACTCAGATCTGCCCATGTCTCCCACCAGCTTGCTGCTCAGGCATTCCCAAGGCAGAAGTGGTCTCCTAACATTAATTGGCCCAATTGGAAAATGTGGGCAGGGCAGGAAACAACAACAGGGTGAGAGAGGGAGAAGGGAAGGGAGACAGTGGGGATTCGTTCCTGCAGAGTGGCTCCAGCATCCTTTGCCTGCTTCCAGCCTTCCCAGCAGCTGGTGGCAGGGCATTCCACCATGCACCTGCACATCCTGCAGAGACATTGGTCTTGTCAGTGTGCAGCCCACTGCTCCCCACTGCCTGCATAACTGATGGAGGTCAAGTGGTCCTTGCTCTGGAACACTTGCTCCCCATCCACCATCACAGCACTCATGATTTTACAGCCTTCTTGAATATTTCCTTCCATTATCTCTTTGCCAAGTCAGACAGTCCAAGCCTACATCACCATTCTATTCTACATTCAGAAGTGCTCTGTGTCTTTGACCATCCTCGTCACCCCTCTCTGAATCTTTTAGGCTTTTTATCATCATTGAAATGAGAAAAGATAAATTTCTACCCAGCCTCCACATGCCCTTCTTCATTTTATAAGCTTCTGTCATGTGCTTCCTGTACTTGTCTGTGAGACTGAAGAGTTATGACCATAGTCATTCCTGTATGGAAAACAGTCCATCCTTTCTATTTTCCTAGGTCATTTGAGCCTTTTCCCATTCCACTCAGTGATTTCTGAGGACTAACACTGGAGGCTTATCATCCTTATGCAACTGAGTAAATATCCGGTCTCCATTTTCTTTACTACTAAGGGTGTCACAAGCAAATATTGTCCTGTCCTTGCATTTTGTCAGAGCGTAACCACTGAACTGCTGGGGACACGTTGCTGTGCAGAGTAGACTTTCTGATTTAGTATGCCTGTTTCCTGTTCTTGTTCTTCCAGCGTTCTACATTTTACTAGTTATCCAAGACCATTCCAAAGATTAAAAACCAACTACAGAGAAGCTGAAAGAATTTAATTCCCTGCAAATTGTAACTTATGCTTTCCCTAAGAGACTTTAATGAATAACAGTATTTAGTGTCCTCCTCACTTCTCAGTTCCCCAAATATGATTAAATGACTTGTCTTTATCACAGTCATTGAAATAAAAAATCACTTTTCCTTTGTTCAGCTGGTCTGCCTTGGCCATGCCATAGACACACAACTAAGGCAGAGCCAAGAGTTCATTACAGTAAAAGGCAAATATTTTTCATGTTAAGAATTTTTAAAAGCAAAA
The DNA here is from genome assembly GCA_018697195.1 of Certhia americana. Classification (NCBI taxonomy): domain Eukaryota; kingdom Metazoa; phylum Chordata; class Aves; order Passeriformes; family Certhiidae; genus Certhia; species Certhia americana. Next base: position 33,371,248 of record CM031859.1, read on the forward strand.
TACTTGTTTGGGTTTTTTAATAACTAAGTATTTTACAATGTGGCAGAAGATAATGTAAAAAAAAAAACAAAACCTTTCTCTTTTCAGTCTCAGATTGTGTTTTGTGTAAATTTCCAGAGCCGAAGATAAAATCTGTTTCAACATTTTCCTTTGGCAGCTTTATGAGAATGTTGGGCGTCCAGATAGAAAGACCTGGAACCACGTTTCAATGTGCATCCTGAATGGAGGTGGGATACGGTCACCCATTGATGAGCAGAGCACTAATGGTACGTAAAATTACCAGCTGGGTGACAACTTCGTCACAAAGAAGGAATCAAGTTATGCCAGACTGAACACTTTTAGGTATAATAATCAAATTTTCTTTTGATGAGGTTTGCACAATGTTTAGAAGCAATTTCAAACTTTCTCAAATGGCTGTCCATCATTTGAGCAGAACTGCACTCAGGCTGACATTGGTAGAAGTCTCTAGCATTGTTTGTACACAATGCTTTTTATAATTTCCCTCTCTCCTTGCTGCCTTGGAACAAAGAAAAGTCTCCTGCTGTACAGGGTCATCTGGTGTGGTCGCTGTGAGCCTTCTGTAGTCTGCTGTAGAGTAAGTAAATTCTGGGTTTTTCTGAATGCTAAGGTTTTAGTTTTATTTTCCTGATACCGCATAAATGCAATTTGAAAACAAACACCTTTCTCAGTTAAGCTAAGTCTTTCTGTAGGACTAAGTGAGTAAATCTTAATCAACTGGGAAAAGTGCCTGACGTAGTATGAATAGCTGTGTTTCTTCATCTTAAGTTGCTGGTTTGTCATATCTTCTACTAGCTCTGTTCTAATAGCAATACATGCAGGTACATCAAACTCTGATTTATTGGTCTTGATACTCACTGGACAATAAAAGATGCAGGTTCTTTGGGACAATATACAGATTCTCACCCCTACTAGTCCTCATTTTCTTAAACTGTATTTGCCATGTTCCTTATCAAAAACCTTACGTTAAACAATCCAAAAATAATTCAGTAAACAACAAAAAGAAACAAAAAACCCCCCAAAAAACAACAACAAAAAAACCAAACCAAGAAGTGAATGAAGTCTCTTTCCCCCCAGGTAGCATTACTGTTGAAGATTTGCTGTCTGTTTTGCCATTTGGAGGTCGTTTTGATATGGTGACATTAAAAGGCTCCACACTGAAAGAAGCTTTTGAGCACAGTGTGAGGAGGTACGGAAAAGGAAGTGGAGAGCTGCTGCAGGTTGGAGGTATATTTTCTTCTTTCTTCTTCTCAGTTTTCCAAAACAGCCATCCCTCCTGTTGACCTTATTACATCTGGAAGCCCTTTTTTAAGAATGGAATGTCAAGTTGGCCATACATCCTGGCTTTGTGCCTCACACTTGCCAGCCAGCAGATGCTGTTTATCCCATGTATGTTTAATTGAGCCACTGCAGCATACAGGCCATGGCTGTTCCCTTCAGCAGAGACAGTGTTCCCAAACTTCCTGAACCCATAATGGCAGAAGTTTAACACTGTAATTAACTAGAGGAAAATATAATTTAGTATAGCTGTAACACAGAAGTAGCTACAACAAACTCCAGTTTTATTTCTTAACTGGCAGCCTACGTGAAACACCAAACTGGATAGCTGTGCTGAATTTCAGTTTATCAAAATAATTTTATGCAATTCTCTAATGATTGATGAGTTTTAGTTTGTCCAACTGGGCTGTGGAATTGCTCCAGGGAATTTCTAAATATTTTACGGATGAACAGTTAATATTAAAAATCTACTCATATCTTTAGTTGCAGCTGCCTATATGTTTATCCAGATGTGTATTAGGCTAGTCATGTTTATTCCTGGTCTCTGTGTGATTCAGTGCAGATTTTATTGTTTAGTTAGCAGAAGAGCTAAACTTCAAGGCTGATGCACTCCCTCCCTCTAAGCCTCTCATCCCATATGCCCTGACAATGCGATCCCTCACATGACACACATAACCCGTGTCTCACACTTTCACCAGTTAAGTTCCCCTGTTATTAGGTACCTCTAAGGTTGAACAGGAACAAGCTCTTCTTGCTGCCTCTTCACAGAAGAAGAAATCCAGTAGATCTGGAAAGGGCTCAGGATGGAAGATCCAGAGCAGGAAGCGCGCCAGGGTTGGAAAAGCCTCAGTGCTTAGAATGACCTTTAGTGGCTTCCTCAGCTGCAAATTCTTGGCAGTGCCGTTCTGGGGGCCTGGCTCTACCCTGGCCTTGATCAAGCAAGAATCACAATGAGAAATGTTGCTTCCCCTACAGTGAGGATACATTGCAGCGTACAGCCCTGGTCCAGCTTTCCTTTTCCAGGACAGTGCCTGTTATCCAGAATTGCTACCAAGTTAGGCTGGCAGGCTGGCTGGCCTTAAGTCATTTCAGCCAACGGGCCAGGGAAATGAGAAAGCATGTGACTACAGAAATAAGGGAAGATATTTTTATCTTGCAGTAGTCCAATCCCATGACTAGTAATTTCCTTTTGTGGAGTCGTGATGAGAACAGACATCAGATAAGTAAACGAGGTGGGACAGTGCTTCAGCAATTATTTCTCTTGAATGTTCTTGCATAGAAGTTAAATAAGTGTGCAAAGAACACAGGGCATTAACTGGTGTAATTCAGAATGATACAACCCTTGGCCACAGAAGGTAATGCAAAGGACCAGCTGAAGATGAGGGAGAATGTTGTTTCTGGCCCTGTGTGTTCAACATGCACTGCACTAACTGGCATTCCAATGTGTATTTTTGTAGGCATCCACGTGGTCTATGATCTCTCCAGAGCCCCAGGAAGCAGAGTTGTTAGCTTAGAAGTGCTTTGCACAGCCTGCCGAGTCCCAGCCTATGTCCCACTCCAGATGGATGAAATATACAATGTGACTCTGCCATCATATATGTTATTTGGAGGAGATGGCTACAGTATGCTAAAAGATAAAAATCTGGGATACAGTAAAGGTAAGTGGGATACAGTCCAGGTAAGTATGGGCACTAGGAGGGTAGAAGACAATTCCCCAAATTTAAAACATTTTTCTACAGTACAAACCTCAGACTTCTTGCCTTTACTCAATGACTAAATTTGCTTCTACTCTGAGAGCTCTGGATTACTAGAAATGGTTGTAGGCAGCAACTTTGTTCTTTTTCAGTTAAAACCACAAAAGTTTCAAAGAGAAACACCTTTATCAATTCAGCAGTGCTCAAGAGAGCAGTTCTAAGATTGTGGTAAGCCAGAAAAGCAGCAAAGAAATAGAGAGTACATCCCATACTGCCTTGCACTCGTACTCATTACTGAACAATGCATCAAAAAGAGAGGTGCTATTTTCTATAGACCTTAAATTTACACTGTATATAAGTATTTGGAAAGACAAAATCATCACCTCCGCTATTAAATGACGTGCAGCTCAGGCAAACAACATAGGGTGAGGTGAAAGATGCCAACCTACTCTAAGGGAATTAGCCTGCCCAGCCAAAACCAAGAACCCCTGGGAGTTCTGCAGGCAGGGTGCCACAGACACCACACCACAGCATTTTGTAATGCTGGCTTAACGTCCTCTAAAGCTGCATGCAAAGTGTTAGAAAGTCTGTGTTTGTACAATTGACACTGTACATCTTTTAGGATGAAGGGAAACTTGAAAAAAATTTGAGACTAAAGTCCATGATTTCTGAAAAGACAAAAGGAGTGTAGCGCTCTATTTCAAAAAAACTAATCTTGTGGGAGCCAATCTACATTTTTTAAGAACTTTAATTTTGTATATTCTGCTTGTGCATGGAGAAAGCATGCTTTTACCTCAAAAATTTTCCTTTTGGACCTTTGTTATAGGCTAATTTTTTGTTTCTAAGGTGTTTAAATTTAAAATTGATTCTCACAGTTCAGTGAAACTTGATTGAAAGCATCAGCCCTACCCATGAGACTGAGAAAAATCATCAGAAATAGTGAAAGGGAACAACCTGTAAGGTTCTGGTAAAGTCTTTCAGTACAACTGAAAGAAGGGTAAAACTGTAATTATTGTTAAGATGGAGGGTTACACTTTAGGACTGTAAGAGTTTGGATCAGAAGGGGCTTGTTGCATGGTTGGCAGACTGAAAAGTCTCCAGTCTCCCACTGTAGAAAACCCACCTAAAACCTTGTGTGCACTCAAGCAGTGCCCAGACTAGAAACTTCTAAAAAAAGTAAATTTAGCAAAGTGTAAGCAATAGCTTTGCCAGCTCTACAGTCCTATAGCCCAAACAGGTGAGTGACTATCTCAATCTACCTGACTAGAAAATACCATTATAACATTATAACAAATTCAAAACAAAACAAGCCAGACTAAACAAAAATAATTTGTTTGCTTGTTTGTTTGTAAAATACAAATTGATACTAAAAATTCCAGCTACAAACCACCACAGGTGATGTGTGCTGATTCAGAATGGCAAACCGTAGAAAACAATTTGATTCTTGAGCTAAAACTGGATTTTAGGCACGTTCTTACATTTTGGTTAAGAGCTTGGCAGATGCAGAGAACACTTTTTTGTTTGTTTTGTCAGGTGAACCTGACATTGAGGTTATTTCCCGCTACCTCCAGAGAATGAAGAGAGTTTACCCAGCAGTTGAAGGTCGAATAAAATTTTCTTCTGGAAGTCTTGTCGAAGCAAGTCTCAGCCTGATCTCTGTACTGTTCACTGTAACATTCTTGCACACTTGACCTCTTGTTTGGAGGAATACAGGAGTAGAGATGATTCTGATGAAACTATGAGAGACCTGTTCTCTTCTGTTACACCTTACAAGGAATGAGCAGTGAGGTTGCTGCACGCCAGCAGTGAGCAGCCCCCTGCACTGTCTTTAACCTGGTGGTGCCACTGGAGCACTGTGTGCAGGGCAAGGGGGGCATAATCCATGACTTGGTCAAAATCAGAAGGTACCTGAAGCTGAGGTCTCAAAAGCAAAGTTCCAGTGAATACTTACTGCTCAACCATAAAACAATGGCAGACTGAAATGGGGCATTATAAATCGTCAAATTCTTTTAGCTGCTTTAGACAGTGAGTTAAGAATCTGATTCCAGATGTAAACAAGCTTTTAGAAATGGATTTATTATAGGTGTATATTCCTTTCTTTGACTCTACTCAGGGTTAAGGTATTCAATCTAATATCTCTACTTCCAGTTGTATTTCTCATACCTATGTGAATGCCTGAAAGAGCTGGATTAAACTCAGTGCCATTAAAATCATGAGATCTATTTAATATGCAATTTTAAAAGCTTTTGTTTTACTTTTGAAAAATAAACATCACGTTTGTATTTTCCATTAATAAAGAATGCAATGAAAGCTTGACTTGATTTTGATCAATTTTAACAAATTGAGTATTCTTCATTCTTAAATATTACCAGTTTGGGCACTGTATCTAGAGTGAGATATCTGTGACTGTATCTGATACAAATATGCTCAATTTTACACCTCTTCCAAAGAGAAAAAAGCACAGGACTGCTGCCTGTTACTCTGTATTAGCAACATTCCAAGAAAATATATGATATAGGCATTGACTCCTGCAGCACTTTCAGCATCTATTGGAAACAGTCAGGTAACGGGGCTCTTAACAGCAGAACCTGCCTTTATGAGAACTGTGATTATACCTCTTTTATTGGAAAGCTGTGTTTAAAGAATAGTTTTAAGAGGCTTCATAACGAGTATGAAATCAGATTAAATGCTAAATGTACATTGCTGATGCTTTACCAAGAAATGATCCAAATGAGAGGAAAAAAAATCATTATTTTTCAAAGATTACTGGGAATTTTGACATCAACGTGTCTGGGTTGTTTAATGCTGTTTTAATCTGATTGTAAGTTTTTAGAATAAACTTGCTATGTTTTCCTGGAAAGCTCACTACACTCTTGATTTCAACACTGAAGCTACTTTCCTCTTCCATTCACTGCACCTGTAGATTACAAGGAGAAGGTACTTTAAGATAAACATTCAGTATGCTGAAATTTAAGGATGCCATTCATTTCCACATCCGTTCTAGGGCTATACCTGAGAAGCTCTGGCCTACAAAGCTGCATTAGGTACGGGGTGGTAGAACAGGGAAACAATGATGACCTTGACACACTGTGAGTTATGCCCTGGCATTGGTGATTTGTCATTACTATTCCCGAAGTTGTTAATTTACAGAATGGTCTCCCCCCCATGAACATCAAACCAGTAACAGAGAGGGCACTGATGGACAGAGCTGTACCTGCACACCAATTCTGAGAGCTGCAACAACTTCTTTGGCAGAGCCAGGCAAGGGAGAGGTAACACTTTTACCTTCCTTTGACAAACAGAAGGGAAAGGTTTGCAACAGTAGTACAGAAAAATTATACTGACAAACACCACCAATGCTGCATTAGATTGGTTTGTTTGAAAAACAGGAGAAAATTAAGGAATGCCTATTAAAGTATCTCCGTACTTCATTCACAAGTTTTGTGAGTAAAACTTGTTATAAACCCACACATCAAAGTCCTTTTCAAAATCTCTTTTATAAAGGCTGAGCCAACAAATTAAGATTTACAGAGAAAATCTTCCATACATTTTTGTATGAATGAATTTTTTTAAAATGCTGTGAACACACATCCTCTTTTCTAAGCCTGTAAAGAGGATGTCAGAAAGGCAGATAAGAAACTGCAGAAAAATAAAGGCTACGTTAAAAGTCAAAACCGCTTTTCACATCCGTTATTATTTTAAGAGGGCTTTAGATTTGAAGGTCAGGTGTTAAAAAGACTAAACTACAAATGTGATTTTCCATGCTCATAGAAAGATGAAGGCTAAAGACAATTCTGAGATTAATTATTTGTATGCAATAGATTCAATCATATACTTTTGTAAAAAAAAAAAAAAAGAAAAAGATTTGTTAAGACATATCAAAATAACTTAATGGGAGTATTCTACAACTTCCAAACTATTTTTCTACATATCCTTTCAGGAAGAAATCCAGTAATTGCTCTTTTAGCAAAGCATAAGTTGGCTGATTGCCCAGCTGTCTTTTTTGATGTCATCCTGTAATTTCATACAGTGAGAGCTTTTGGTGAAATTAATTAGACTTTTACTGGTAACAGCTAAAACAAATTTTAAATAAAAAGTACAGATATTTTTTATTTACTTGCAATTGGCATTAAATTTTAATGTCTTTATTGCATAACGGTATTTTTTGAACTTAAATTTTATGTTATTTACAACAGAATATACAAGGCAATGTTAAAATGTCACATCCATTACAACAGTGCACAGCAGATCCTAGTGGGTGTCCACTCACATCCAACTTGACACAGAGCTTGCTTCCTTTGGACCCTGTTAAACAGGAAAGGGGGAAAATATTAAGTTTGAAAATGTGTATTAACATAGAAATGACTGAACTGAGCTGCAATGATTAATGGCATCTGAAAACCAGGTTTAAGGGAAGGCTACTGGGTTTTAATACCATTTCTCAAAATAGCTGTTTTCTTCTTTCTCTAGAAGTTCTCACCTTCCCCACTCTTAACTGCTAAATACAGTTTTCTTAACACAGCAATTTTCTGCTCTGGAAATAGTACTGGAGATGTATTTTTTCAATTGGATTTCTTTCCTTACTCTGCCTGGAATGCTTTTTGCCTTTCAGCTGTCCCTTTTCCTTGTATCCTGTCTGACAGACTCCCAAGGGACTGGCTGTACACTGTCTCAGAGGAGTTTTTCAGCCCTTGGAGCTTGCTCACTTATACATGCTGCCATCACAGTACACATCAAGTGATCCAGCCTATATCCGCACTGGTACGTGCAGCAGGAAATACCTTCAAGATACCAATCTCAAGAGTGGGAAGCAGACTGACATCCCCATTAAGGAAAATTGTCCCATTTCTCCCATCACTGTTTTCCCTGCCAAAGGAGCAGTGCTCAAAACAAAACTTCTGGGATGCTTAGTTTCCCCTTTAAAAGTTGACTGGCTGGAAACATTTTTCCGTTCTTCACTATAACTACAGAAACATTCTGATATTAAGCAACTCAAAAAGGGCCAGTCTATGCTGAACAGAGAGAAAAGGCATTGGGCTGATTCCCCCCAGTACAATGGATAGCTAAGTAAGAACCAGTCATTGCTTTTGAACTTCCCCACTGCAGTTGTCAGGAAGAAACAATTCTCTTTCCAAGTGGCTTTACAGTGCCAAGGGTTTGCACTGATTTTGGGAAAATGTGTTTAGGGCTCTGAATGAAAACCAATGCCATCCCTCCACCTATACCCACATTGTTCTCCATTGCTCTCAGTATATGAGAAATAAGGAAATAACTCAAGTTCCTAGCTGAAATATTTTTCTTCCTTTCCCCCACTGAAATCTGGGCCAGAGATTCCCTTGCTCTGTCCCCATCAGCTTCAGTCACAGGGGACATGGGGAGCCACCCCCAACCTACACCATTTCACCAGGAGCAAAGGTGGCACTGGAGATCCCTCCTCAGCAGGTGGTTATGAAACACTGCAGAGCAGCTGGGCAGCATCACAGTTACACAGGAAAAAAGATTGGATTAAGAAGCAGAAAGTATGATCTTGATTTACCTTGAACAATCTTCTATTGATTTGTTTTTGAAGAAAGTATTTTTCCCCATTAAATATACACAGCTATGAAATCTCAGCATGGCTAGGGTTGGAAGGTGACTCTGGAGGTCACCTGGTCTAGACCTCAAGCATGGCCACCTAGAAATGCTCAGGACCATGTCCAGACAGCTTTTAAATATCTCCAAGGATGAGCATCCCACAGCATCCCTGGGCAGTGACATCACCTGTGACAGTGCTTGGTCACCCTCACAGTGAAGAAGTGTTTCCTGATGTCAGAGAGAACATCTGGTGTTTCAGTTTCTGCCTTTGCCACTAGACCTGTTAGTGGGCACTACTGGTTCTGTTCCATCCCCTCAAGTATTTACAGACATCAATAAGAACCTCTGAGCTTTCTCTACTCCAGGCTGAACAGTCCTTGCTCTCATAGGAGATACACTCCAGTTCCTTCATCATCCTCATGGAGCTCCACCAGATTCATGCCTATCTTGTACTGGGGAGGCCAGACCTGGACACAGCACTCCAGGTGTGGCCCCACCAGCACTGAGCAGAGTGGCAGCAGCATCTCCCTCGACCTGCTGGCAACACTGGCAACTCCTACTGCAGCCCAGGATACCATTGGCCTTTTGTTCAGCTTGGTGTCTTTCCAGCTGGCTAGCCCCCAGCCCATCCTGGCACCTGGGGTTGCTCTTCCCCAGGAACAGGACTTTGCACTTCCTTTTCTTGAAATGCATGAAGCTCCTGACAATCTATTTCTCCAGGCTGTTAAAGTCCCTTTGGAAGGTAGCAAGGCCCTCTGGTGTATCAGCCACTCCTCCCAGTTTTGTGTCATCATCAGGCTTTGTACTCTGTCCCATCATCCAAATCATTAATGAAGATGTTAAACAGGACTGGAGCCACAACTGACCCCTTGGACAACTCCCTTGTTTTACTGGCCTGCCTCCAACTAGACTTCATCCCACTGATCACCACCCTCTGGGCCTGGTGCTTTAAAGACTATTTAAATGCCACTCATTTTTTTCCATAATCAACTGAATAAAGACCAGTGTTCCAATACATATGTACCAATACATATAATAAAATTAGCTTCTGAGATACAAAACCAGCTCAGCAGAGTAAAACAGCAGGGCTAAGTCAGGTCTTTTTTTCTGCACTCAATTCCCAGGAACTTCCTTGTTCCCTCAGTCAGCTGGGTCTTCTTTTGCCTGTTTTTAGCTGTCTGAGCACTGGCTTGAGGAGGGCAGCTACAGAGCTGGAACACAAACTAGGTCAGACGTGCTGAGCCAGCCTCATTTCACTGAAAATAATGGAAGCGTCCTGGCTTGTTCCAATATCTTGTATTTGTTTCTGTTTGTCATGCAAAACAAATTGCTGCCGGCATTCCGCAGTTATCAGGCACAGGGTTCATGCAACGAACACTTATTGATAGTGAGGTTTTTGGGTTTTTTTAATTTGTTTGGGGTTTTGTTTTTTACCAGCTAACTAGCAGGTATCTCTTGCTTGCCACGAAAACCAAACTGTAAAATTACTATGTAAAAATCTGTCATGATTTGATATACATAAGTACAAATATCAGACAGATCCCAAACCTAATGATATGCATTTATATAGCAATTTCTCTCGTGCAAATTCTCTCTCCTCTATCTGGACAGCTGAAGTTAACACTGCAGTGACCAAACCAGTGGTAAGAAATCCTCCTGCCAGATAATCTCAAAAAAACTGTTGCAGAGCTTAGCCTGAGCTTTGCGTGCAGAATTCCCTTCCTAAATTGGGAAATGCATAAAAGAGAGTGGAGATGAATCAATCAAAGAGAAAGGCACAGAGATCCTGACTGCTATTGATCTGTCCAAGTCTATGACTTGCTGCATGCTAAACAAATGGGCCTGAGCTGATTTTGAAAGAGCTAATTAGCCAAAATGTAAGTAATACAGATTTCAATTATTTCAACGTATTGGAAAAACACATACTTTCCCCAAAATTTAGAATTAATATCAGTAATAGAGAACAACAGCAAAAATGCACCAGTGACCAGACTCAGTAGCAGCTTGACGAATTCTGCAGTTCTCACATGGAGTTACCACATACCTTACTCAGCTCTGGAAAGAGTTCTTGAATCCCAATGTCCAGCAGAACGTAAGTTAACTACAATAAAATATAGAAAATTAAGGACACTCCGAGGCCAAACTACTGCTTTTTATTCTTAATTCTGAGTAACAGCCCACTCCTCTCCTGTATCAAACATTCACTTCAGGAAATCCTGTGCCAGAAAGCAAGCTCGTCACTTGTTATGAGTTACCTGTTTGTTGAGCACTGGTTGCTGCAGTCCATCAAAGAGAAGCCTGATGCCTTCATATTTAGCCTCTTCCCCAATGCACTTGCCTATTAAATCTAGACCAAATTCCAAAAACAAATGCACGAGTCATGAGGAAGCACTGCAAAGAAGCTTTATGATGCAGTTATAGAACTCCAGTAATTAACAAGAACAAAACTGTTTCAATTAAAGAAAGAGTTCAATATTTCTCTGTCTCAAATGGTAAATGGAAAAAACCCCCACACTTTTGGGTTCATCCTTTTCTCCTCCCTTTCCTTCAGGGCTCTACACCTAAGTAATTACTACACTTTTTATAATAGCAATGCTTTGTTCTAAAGCACTGTTTAATAAACCACAAGCTGATTTAAAAAAATTACTTTCAATTAAATGGACCCCTTTTTCCTAGTTTATACAGTGTATGGAGAGACCAGATGTACCTTCCAGTATAATGATGTGCCTTTTCTAACAGAGTTTTCATCTGAATAAAATACAAACCATAGGAACATTCAAAAGATGAAAAATTACGGCATTAAGTATATGTGTAAAGCTCTTGATTTCAATCACCGTGGCTGTATTAATCACAATGCTACAACCTTAGTCAGCAACAATTAAATGACAAAACTGAATGTTTTGGGTTTTTACACCTGGTATTCTAGTCAACTCAAATCTCAGCAGCCCAAGTGTTATTTGATTTGGAAAGACAGTGTGACTGTATTTGGGTTAAATATCTGCTTGACCAATTAACCCAACTCATACATGTTGCGATGGGATACGGAACCTGGAATGTATCTCATCATTTCTTCAAAAGTCTGCTTTGCTCGTTTCTGTTTATCCTGGAGAGAGCGAGGCTCAGTGTTTTCACAGAACACGGCATCTGCAGCAAAGACACGTTGAAAAAAATGTATCTTTAGGCAGCTACACACCACTGACATAGAAATGCTGATTTGGATTGTGACTTCAAAACTGAACTTCTTCTCTGTATTGAGTTGATTAGAAGGGAAATCAAGTCTTGACAGATCATGCTTTTTGCTTACATTAGCCCAATCAAATCCAGAATACTTCTCTGTTTGAAGGACAATCATCTTTTCACAACTTGTTTCTATTCTTTTCAAAGTTTAAAGCATTCTCTTCTAAGTTTGGATCAATTCTATTTTAGGCTACTTATAATCTCCTTAATCAAAATTTCCCTTATGCTTTCAAAACTATAAGCAGTATTTACACTTTGTTCTAAAACACTATCTGAAACTGTCAAAAACTTCAAATTTACCTGTGAATGAGAAAGCAAGAAGTGCTATTCATCTGAAATAAAAGGAGCTCAGTTTTGGTTTTAGACTCTGAAAGTCTTACTGAACTCCACTGCCTTTCACAAGCTTTTTGGTTTAATAAGGACAGAGCTGTCTTGACTCCAGAGTTTTGGCCAGATGCATTGTTTGGATCAGACTGCAGTCAGGTAATACTCTACAGCTGTGAGGTAATTTAAAAATTTTTAGTTGCTCTCCCCTTCCCTCATTTGAAGGTCAGGAACACTCAAGCCCTCTCAAGAGCCAACCACAACAAAAGGAACTAAAAAATTATCAATAGAAGACTGATGTAGTACACAAGTGGAGTAACTTGATGACTTCATGAAACATTAGCATTGATACACTAAACCACCTTTATTCTGTTTTTCTTGTTCTTTGCACACCTGAGCAAATTACTATTCATAATATTTTTTTTTTCTGTAATCATCACTGACAGACAACATAGGTGACTCATCATCTTTCCACAACAAGCTTTGAAGTTAGTCCATGCCCACTTGATTTTTAATACTCCACCAGCGTCAGTCAGCATTGCAAAGTTTAGCACTCAGAAACTTCCCTGAAGGGATTTCCACTACCAGACTAAAGCAGTATATTTTTCATTAAAGATGTAACAATTACTGACCTCTCAGCAGTGTTATCAGGGAAACCAACCGGTGCTCCTCAAATAGCTGTTCTAACTTGTTATGCAAATAGTAGTCTGTGTAGAGTTCCAACGTGTTTTTGAAGAGAATTCTTCCTCCCATCAAGAGATGATGCAGCCAGTCAGGAATGTGGAAAACTACTCTACCTGCAAAGTCACAGCAACATCTATGAGTAGTAACTCATATAAAGATCTCCTAATATGCACAAGAAAAGAATCATTTATTCAAAAGAAAAGAAAAAAAAAAAAAAAAAAAAGAAAGATTGCAAGCAAGAAAAGAATATTTTGGTTTTGTTAGTGCATCACTGAAAATATTGGTATTCTCCACAGTGCTTATCAAATACTTCCCTTAGCTATTTGTATTAATTTAACAATTCCAATTCCCAGACTCTACCAGCAGCCTAGGTAGACCTGAGAAAAGGGATGGGACAAACTCATACTACAGAGATGCAGAAAGATAGAGACATAACAAAGCCCCTAAGCAATGATGAATGATAAATGACATTTTAGCACCACAATAATGTCTTCTAAGGAATGACCATGTTTCTAAGTTGTACATTAGCTTGAAAGTGATGAGTTATATATGACCGCTACAACAGAATTTAATTTCTTACCAGAGACTGTGAACTTCATATTTGTCATGAAGTATGTGAACATTAATTAAGAGAAATCACTTCTTACCAACATACATTAAGTAGTCATAGACTCCTTCTACAGTCATCATTTCCATGAAGTAGTTCTGATTTTGTCGTCTTTCTGTATTCTCTGACCGGTTTGCATTATTCTTGAATAAATCATTAAAAAGCTAAAGACAGAAACGTAAGACTGAAATTACTGCATTCAAAGGCACAAGTATAACCACCAGTTCTTTGGGTTGGTTTCTGTATACAGAACTAGCTTCTTTCCAGAGCTTTCAAAGAACTGATCAGGGGCTTTGATTTGTTTCATTGTTTCTGGTTTTGTTTTTTCAATCCTTCACTTTCCAATAAAGAGTACATCACATGTTGCCAAGATACTAAACAACTAAAATACCTGGGTTCAGAACAAATCAGCACTGAGACATTAATTCATGAGCCACTGCTCCCACTACCTTCTTCCAATCTAAACAATTGTATGATTGTATGCAACTAGACTTTTATCACAGGCTCTGATTTCCTTGACGTTCTGAAAATGAAGGGCTAAGAGGATACAGAGTCTGTCTGCCTTAAATCACAAGGGAAGCCTATAACATCGAAGGACTCCTAGAAGTTCCTGTTGCTTTCCACTTTGAAATAAATACAATGGTTTCTAGACAAAATATACGGGCTTTTTACATAGAGAAATACCTTCTTCCCCTGCTAGCTTAATTATTTACAATAAAATCTTTAGGAACTATAAATCTTTTCTTTCCATTTATCACATTTCTCAATTATATTCCTTTAGCCTCCTATTCTCCTACGTCATCACCTTCCTCCCTGATTCCTCTATTTCCTTGCCTTTTGTTCTTTCTGAAAAGATCCTCTAATTCTTGCAAAACTCCAAGAGGCTCTTTCCTGCACAGCAAAAGGGGTCCCAAGCCACCTAGATATAGTCCTTGCCTCCCACGCCCCCAAGTCTGTGAATCCCAACAGAGGGAAAGGAAAGTCTCTAAATCCTGATGCTTTCCATGTTTAATACCTAGCAATCCCCACTAACAGTTTATTTTAAATTAACTTACCCCCAAAATAGCTAAACTAGATATAAAATAGGATTTATACAAAATACTCTGTATTATGAAACAAAGTTCAAAAGTTTATGCCCGGGTTTCTAAAAAAAAAATCCAAGAACTAGAAGCAAATGCAACATAATCATAGAATTGCCTAGGCTGAGGTGATTGCCACTCACAGGGGGCTTTTTTTACCACTCCCAAAATAATATTAGTTCCAAGGAACAGGAAGTAATTTGCTTATATGTGGTTCACTTTCTGTACTGCAATTCTCCCCAAAATAAATAAAGCCAAAAACATGCAAATCACAACACTCTGAATCACGCAAGTCTCTAAACAGAATGCTTTGCACTCAGGAAAAATTACAACAGGAGCTGTAATGTACAAACAGGTATTTGACCTGTACTCTTTCAGGCCCTCTCTTTTGTTAAGTGCTGAGCTGCTCTTATTATCTTCACAAGGTTCACCCAAACTAAACAACACCAACTTATGACATAAATTACATAAAAGGGCAAATATGACTAATGCACTGGTGGATGACTGGTATCCAGGAATGTAACAAACCTAAACAGAACACATAATTATTCACACCTACTTTATGAAAGCATCCCTGGAAGGTGGCTTAAAAAACTCCATATAAACTGAAGTCTACATTCTCCTTAATACTCAGAACAGCAGAAAAACCTTAGCTGTAGTACTGTAACTTAAACAAGAGCCTCCTTTATTTTTCAGATACACCCCACGACCTGACAAAAGTGATACATACTAGGCCAACTCAAAGCAGCCCATTGTGCAATGTAGACATAGGTTCAGTGTCTGGAGGCCAAACTAAATCATTAACAACAACCTAGTAGGTAACCTATAAATAAAAATCAAACATGAAGGCCAGCTTAGGGCAAAGCTTTTTGACTTTCAAGTGCTATTTCCACTTTCACCCCAAACCAGAAGCAGCAATTTCTGAATGCTGAATGTACCTCCCTACATAGATAATCCGTGTTGCACCTTAAACAATAATGGTTCCTTGATCCGAGGCACACTTTGAAAGCATTTCTACAATGCACTGCAGCAGCCATATTTCTAAGTGGCATTAGATTTCTACTCCCATGTTTTACACTTTCCAGTATCTTGGCTCAGAAGAAATTCAAGTGAAAAACACAAAACTGGTTATCTAGCACAGAAGTTGAGATTATATTCACAATTCAGATAAGCACAGGATTTTGCTTTAGATGTTCTCATGCACATTAATATTTGAGACTAACACCACAAATCTCAATGCTATCATTATTTATATCTTTAAGATTAAACACTAATTATGATTATAACCATGAAATATTCTTAAAAGGCTTACAATGAGGAAATTCTATGAATTAGTATTGATTAATAATGGGAGTCAAGCTCTTGAAGTCAGTGAAAGATAAAAGGCCTGTATTAAGGAACAGACTAAAGTAACCCCTTATATAATAGGCTATCATACCTTATTGGGAAAGGCAAGCAAAGGAAGCATGAATGCTCTTAATAAAGTGCCTCACAGAAAAAAAAAAAAAGTTACTCAATGGTGAGTGCATATGCAAACACACCCCCATACATTCCAGCACAGGTGTGAACTGTACAAAAACAATACCATGACTGTGAACAATATCTACAGAGGCATAAACCTCCCTCCTGTTCTTCCTGCTCATTTCAAAAGTACAGAGGATTATACCAAAATGGTAAGAAGAAAGATTGTATGCAGTGTCTGAATCATCGCAGTCAGTGTAAGTGACCAAGTCTTCCTCCAAGCAGCTACTCAAAAACAGATATTATACTGCTGGTGCTCTAAAAGCAGCTTTTATTGCTGCTGGCAGGCCATCACAAGCCAGCAGAACAATGCCTTTATTGGCATATTTTGCAAAGTCTGCATCAGCTGAGAAATCCTGACCTATTATAGCAAGTCTGACAAAACTATGTTCAGAAGATGATCAAGCTGCTTGCAGACCTTCAGAACAGAAACGTGGCCAGAAATCTTGCAAATGCCCTAGGAGGGGGAAACAGATTTTTTTGTTCACTTGGGTTTTTTTTTAACCAGGCAGATTGGTAACTCCTATTCTAGTGGATCAGACACAGAATAAAATCCAACTGCTCCTGGTTATACTGGGGTTGACTACCCACATTCATCATGCATTTTTAACTGGAAGTCTTTCCACCAATATTTAAAACACACAAACACACACGTCCCAGGAGCATTCAAAAGAAAGGAGCATGAAGAAGACCTGTCAGAGCATTAGGCACATTTCTGACTGGGCCTGCCCAGACAGACCTTCAGGCATTTCTTATTCAGCCTGCTGAAGAAGAGGGAGCCTGCATGTACCCCACTCATGGCAGCACAAGCACAGGGGAACATGCACTGTAATCTCAGCACAGTACAACCTGTTGAAACTGAAATGAACAGATCTGTTTCAGAAAAGACACATGAAATCAAGATGGCAATACCAGCCTTAGCTGGAAATTGACTACCATTTACCAAAGAATTGAAGAACTCCCTTGCTATGAGATAACTTGTTCTCAGGAAGTGCTAACCTTTCGACTCTCTGGCTGCCTGCCACATCTCCACATGGACTCCATTCAGGCAGCTCACACAGTCCTGGTACAGACATTTGGCATTCATCTCCTTACCTCCTTCACCAGAACTGAGGTGCACAGCAGTTACGACACTGGCTTGGAAGGGACCTCAAAGATCATCTAGTCCCAACTCCCTGCCATGGGCAGGGACACCTTTCACTAGACCAGGCTGCTCAGCACTCCATCCAATCTGGCATTAAATACTCCCAGGAATGAGGAACCTACCACCTCTCTGCACAACCTGTACCAGCACCTCACCACCCTCACAGTTACATTTTTTTTTCTAATATCAATTCTAAACCAGCTCTCAGTTCCATTTCCCCTTGTCCTAGCACTAAATGTTCTTGTAAAACTCTGCTCCATCTTTCTCTTAGGCTTGCGTCAGGAACTGGAAGGCTACACATCTGCACAAACATTCTGTTGTCATGTCTCAAACAGAAGTGAAAGTGCAGAACTGAACAGCTCAAGTCTACGCCACACATATCTGGAGAGTAGGAAAGTGTCACTCCAGTCTACCTTTGGTCTGGCCTTTGGACTGAACACCCTCAGTGTCTGCATTCCTAGACAGCATTTTCCTGCTTGGCTTCATCTGAAATAATTCTAGTTAATGAGTTCTAAGACAGCTCCCTAGAATGAGAGAAAATGTATAGTCAGTTTTCCCCACTTCTGTAAAATGGGAAAGGAACATGACTTACTGTACCTTCTTGTTATTTTCAGAAGTGGGACTCAAAATGGTAAGTTCAGGCCTGCTTGGTTTAGGCTTGGGAGATTCACAGGAGTTGATAAAATTCATGATGAATGGCTCCAAATGCTGACCTTTCTGAGAAAAGACATGAGTGACCTGTCACTTGCATAATTATAGGAAAGCGAATACAAAAACAACAACAACAAAAAAGAATTTTCAAAGGAAGTTTTGATTAGCCTGTAACTTAGTAATATTGTAAAATTAGCTACTGAAGTTAAGATATTGACAACCTGAGAGACTTACTCACCTCTTTCATCAGCTTTCCTGGAACAGATTTTATGATTTTACCTACAATTAGAAAAAAAACAAACAAATATTTTGTTACTACTGTCTGATTTGAAAGACATTTTGCTCTGCTAGATTTATGTACTCATTGTCTAGTAGTTATTTAAAAATAAAATAATTTTTAAAAATCTGCTTGTTTTTTTTTTTTAATTTGGCACAGAACCCTATGAAAACAGCACATAACCAGCTTGTAACAAGTGATTACTACTCTTCAAGAAAAGATACTTAGAAATATACAGATTATTAATCTGAATACTTTTTAAAAGTAACACAATGAAGTACTGTAGGTATACCTCTTAACTCTTCTAGAGTTTAACCATAAATAGCTCTAGCACTGTAATAGCAGTACTGCTACAACACAAATACCGGCAAAATGCCATGTATTTAGGTTAGTCATAGAATCATAAACATTTATCACAGAAGAAATCAAGATAACTGAGATTCTCCTCTTTCTGTGGAACAAATAATCAAATTTGGAGAGATTCTGGGGGGAAAACCAGCCTCAAAATCCCTGGTAAGCAGAATTTTCTAAATTGGACAGGTTACAGCTATGGCCTTAACGATCAGCTCTTGTGTCCTGATAAGGCTATCAGGATATGGCACAGTAACTTTGAATGCTGAAAAAGGAGGACAAGCTTTATTTTAAGCACTACAGTTACAGCAATTTTTTTTTATCATCGTGTCATTTAATTTGGAATTTACATCGGGAAATACGTACAATGATTGAATGATAGTAATAAAAATTCTCATCCTCAAAAAAAGCCTTCCAAAATGCTAAGATTTGTTATAATGCTCTTTATGGAAGTGAAGCATGGTCTCAGACAGGAAGTGCATTACAGTAAACACGATAATTATAAGGTTTTATAAGGATTTATGGTTGAATCTAGAAAGGAGACCTGAAACAAAAAGAACCTTTTGACTGGAGGCTGAGAACAGAAATCTCATTCAGCAGCTCATGAAGCAGACTAAGGGAAGGGCTACCCCAGCAGGACAACACCGTTACCAGGAGCCACAGAAATGCAGCAGCACAGCTCAGACATGGCTCTCTGGGACCACAGCCACAGGTGACACAAGATGAAGACAGAATGGCCATGAGGTTGACCTGACCAGCTCAGGCCCATTATTCTGAGACAGCTACCTTGCAAGCCAAGTCACACTACTGCTGACTTTTTTGATTTATTATGAACTACTGTCATTAGACATTAGAACTTCTCAATTTGTATTTGACCTGCCTGTATCACACACACTGCTGCCTCAAATTCTACTAAGCAGCTCACGTTAGAAAAGATCTTAACACCAACTAATACTAGAAATATCATACATTGTAGTTTCCAGAATAAAATAAGTTTAATCAATTAAAATCCAAAGGTAGTTTTGTGTTTATGCCATCTCATCTACAAACAATGACAGACACATGCAGATTTGACTCGTGACAATACCGTAAATTTTCTTGAACTATGCAATTTATTAAGAGAAAACTTACCATCTTGCTTGCTGACACAAAAATTCAAAAGCCACTTAAACACTTTTTTCCAAAATTTCAAAATGTCTCTTTTCTTCAAGGAAGAAGTATCATCATATCTTCCTTGCTGAGTGTCTTGGGTTACAGTGCAAGATGTAACCAGCAGTGTTGAAACTGGGGCACTGGGGTGGGGGTGCTGTAACCCTCTGTCAGTGGGACAGCTACCAATAAACCTGCTGGAGCAGTTTTCTTATCTCTACCACAACCAAGCCTCCCTCCAGGGAGAGATCTTCTGCTAATGGGCCATTGAATCTCACTGATAGAATTACATCATCACACTGGGAAATGCTCCAACCAGGGGGAGGAGCTAAGTATTCCTACCTGGATAAAAATCTGGGAGTTGGAACACCAAGCGAGCCTTTCCACTGGATTCTCAGAGGAAGACCAGACCCATCTATCACCACTGGACCTTCAGCAGAAAATTCCACTTTTCTACAGGAGCATCACTTCAACAGAGCCACATCTGCCACTGGGACTGCAGCCACCATTGAATGGGACTGCCACCAACACCCTGATCCACAGGGACTCTGTCAGGGAGTGTGTTTCTTTTTATATTACTGCATTTTTATTTTAATTCTCCTAATAAAGCACTGTTATTCCTATTACCATATCTTTGCGTGAGAGCCCTTTAATTTCAAAGTTATAATAATTCAGAGGGAGGGGGTTTGCATTCTCCATTCCAAGGGAGGCTCCTGCCTTCTTAGCAGACACCTGTCATTCAAACCAAGACACTGAGCTATAGTTTTAGGGGGGTGAAGGAGCAGAGTTCTTATTTCGTACATCCACAAGAGTTTTCTACTCATTACTACTGTCAATCACAGAATCACAGAATTCAATCACAGCATCCACAGCATTACTATTTGTCAGCATAAACAAGTAGCATATTACATACCAAGGTTCACATCAGGCAACATTTTATCAAGAAACTGAGTCTCTCCTCCATTAGGGGATAGGAAGTCAGCTAAAAGCTGGCTGTTACTTAGTTCTGGATGTTGCAGAAGTTTCTTTGAAACAGAAGGAACAAAGGAGGTATAAGTACTTTAATCTTTAAAAATCTGTTTCTGTACAGCAAAAAAGATATTCAAAGAGTATTATACTGCCACTGATACTGTCACTTGCACGAGATTTCTGTTTTCAGTCATGTGAAACTTTAACACTGCCCATTTGAATCCTTTATCTAACTGTAAAGTTACTTGACACAAATAAAAACCCCCAGATATTATTTAATTAGTTTTGTATCATTAGATTTAGAATATTCTTTGCTCCAAATGTTTGTTTGATACCTGCAGATATTCCTGAAATTCCTCTCTCTTGGATTTTAAGAACTCATAGTTCTTGGGGCCAATGATTCTCTTGGAGGGAAGCTGAGCATCAGAAAATGTACCTAGTAAAGATACCAAGGAGATGAAATTATTCTTGTGCAGTAAACACTGATTTTATTATTTTAAATTTCATCTAAGTAATGAATGATAATCACAGCAGGGGGAAAATGGCTTTCCAAGTGGTGAACATACCATGAAATTCCGTAAGCTTTGATTCAAGCACGTAAAACTCAAGATACCTCCTGTAGACAGACCAGTGTTCAGGTTCATGTCCAACTGGAGAAAAAAAAAAAAAAGTTAAAAATAAACCAGCTTTTATGCCACCCTAATGACAAATCAGCAACAGCAAACGTATACTGGATTATCATAAGAAAAACCTCAATAACCATAGCCCCCCTGTTTTAGTAACATAAACTTCAAGATACTTTTAATGTTATAGTTAAATATGTAAATGGTAGGCAGATAAGGTACTAGCAAGGAAATTATCATTTATGGGATCCCTACAATCTAAACGGAGTCCTGCATAACTTCAATATTTATGATGGCTGACTATATTAGATCTAATTTACAATGTTTAACCAAATGATTTACAGAAAAAGTACTTGCTGAATACAATCCTCTGCACCACCAGCTTGAATACTGATCATTCTTAATCCTATCCCTAAAGATACCACTAAACACCTCTTAAATACTTTCTGCGTATTGTGGAAGTATTAGTCTCACTAACACTAATCTCAGCAGCCTAAGGACGATGCTGTTTTCCCCTGCTCTATATGGATGTATTGCAATCTAGATACTGATAAACTAACTGCATGCCACGACAGTTCCTAATAAGCAAAACATTTTCATTTCCTAAGAACTAATTTTAAGGTTACATAAAAATTTATTTGTAGTTTGTTATCTCAAAGTTCAGAGTGGGTGAAAAAAAATATGCCAGGTGTTTATTAATATGAATTTTAAGAGAAGTATTTTTGGAAAGAGAACATTTCAAACTTTGGCATGAATTCTAAATAGAACTGATTCATGCTGAAGAGTCAGTTCTCAACTTGCAAATGCCAAATGTGATCATTTATCTCTCAAACTCATTTCCTCAGAACTTTCATATACAAAACACACTGCAAGAGCCATCAGAATACAGCACACTAGAATATTCTGAGTTCACTTTCAAATACCACTTTATTTATCTGCAACACTGCATACCTGCCCTTCTGTCATTTCTCTCTACATCAATGCAGAATACAGGAATTCTCTCCTTTCTGTCTTTTCTTTCCAAGGAGGGATCATCGAAAAAATCAACATATGGGATGCTGATTTTCCATGCAGCAAGGTTGCGGGGTGTATTTGGGGTAGTAACAGCCTCCTCAGGAGAATCATCTTCCATCACCATAACACCTTCTTCAATCTGTAAGGGTTCAGAGATATCCACTTCTATTTTAACTGGTACAGTCTACCTCTGCTTCAAAAAAATTTCCTCCTCTTCCCCTTTTTCAAATTTTCCATTTCTCCCCCAACTGTACTTCAGGTAACAACGTCCCGCACAGTAAATTCTACCACTGGCTCTATTCATGGCTGTTTAGCATGGAAGAAAAACATTAACTTAGGGAGTCACCCAGAACAAATGATAAAGGACTGCTGGCTCCTGAGCTATAGGGAAAAAGCTGTACCACAGACCAACTCGACAGCAACTTACACGCTACATTATTTATGGTTTTAAGGTCTTGTGGCAGGCTGCAGATGAAGAGCCATGCATGCAGTCCTATGCCGGTCTTACCACCCAGAATTAGAGAAAAAAAAAAATTGCTTACAAAAATATCTGACACTGCTACTTTTGGTACTTCTCCGTACTGAAACAGTAAGCTCAGAAGCACACAAACTGGGGATGTGACCTTGCCTTGTGAATGAATACAGGGAGGATAAGGCAACTTAATCAGAAGCCAGCACATGAAAACTGTGCAAAGGAGAAAAAAAAAAAAAACCAACATCCAACAAAGACTTCAAGTAAAATTTAATGGCTTTACTCACAAAATCATCTTCTCCTTCGTTTAAGTTATAGTTAGGCAACATAGCTCCTTCCATTGCAGAACTCTTGAATACACCTTTTATTTTGTTCCCTATTTTGCTGATTCCAAATGATTCTCCTCTCTTCTGTGTGGTCCTAGGATTACAGAAGCCACAGTTCACAACACAAGGCATATTATTACACAGCTGCTCATTAGGCCACTGCACACCATTTTCAGATAAGAGAAACAACTGTATAAACAGGTAGCCAATATATTTACAGTTCCACTTAATTTAAATTCATTTATAGTAAATTTGTTCTCTGGTCAATCAGCAAAATGTCTTGAATACACTTTTTGAGACATGGGATTCCCAAATGCCTAACCACAAGTAGACTCTTACAATAGTATCCTAGTAATTCATGATACAGAATAAACAATTAGCTAGGTAAAAAAACTTTGTTTTGACAGCAAAAACTGTGGTATTGCTACAGGCATGCACATCAAGTAGGTCATTAACTTTGTCCTTTTCGTTGTACTTGTATTTAAATATTTATCCTCCTGCCAAGTGTAGATCCATTTTTTAATGGAATTTTACAAGCACGTATCATTCAAGATAGATCTCAACTTTTAAGCAGTAGAGACAGATAAAAGGAATGCTCAAGGAACAAGACTGAGCATAAGAGAAAATAGAAGCAACTGAAGAATCTTGGCTTCAAGAGCCACTATTACTGAAGAATGAAGAGTTTTTATTGTCTTGCCACTTATGACAAAGAGTCCAAAAGCCAACAAACCAGGTATGGGATTAAAAAAAATACTTGGGCAGCAAGCACACTCCTCACTGAGAGAACAGATTTTTTATTATTTTTACGTTCTTTACACAAGCCCTGACACTGAAGATTATTTCTTGCATAGAAATGCTAGCAATTTTGGAAAGAAAAATATTTCTGTTGAATCAGTAATAGATGTTTGAATAAATGCTGAATCAGAATCAGTATAAGGTTCCTTATGGTGGTTCAATATATACAGCTGAGAGATAAGTTAAAATATCAATACAGTGAACTTCAGAATCACACATTCAAAACAAATTTATAGACTGATATTAGACATACAATTAGTACTTTGGAGGACAAAAAAATCCTATTTCTTCTTCCTTTAAAACAAGAAACTATTGACTACTGGAAGGGATTACACAGAGAACAGCAGTAATCAGCATGTAAATCATTTTCGTCATTCATAAAACCATGCAGACAACATCAACTGCTTACTCCAAGCATAAACGTGCATGTTACTAATAACCTTCCTGTTTATAATTTTACACAGACTGTGTACATGACTAAAGTTGCATAAATAACCCACTGTTTTTCCAAATCTTTTGCTTTTTCTATCTCATATAATCATGAGCTTCAAAGCATACTGGCTCCATCTATCTTAGTTATCTCTTCTATCCAAAGAAAAGGTTGCTTGGCTGCTTGCAGTCCAAATCCATATTTGAATAATTTTACTCTGTTCTTGAACAACTTTTACTACATGTTACTGTGCTGAACTGAGTTGTTTCACATAAGAAACCTTACCTGAATCTTGTTCAAGTGCTTCAACACTGGGCTAGAAAACACAAACCTCAATCAGACAAAACTAGCTTTTCTGGAAGGCTGGTACTCCAGACCTCTGGCTTAACCTTGAAGGGAGTTTCCATCATTCCTCTGAAAACTAGTGCAGTTCTCAAGAGTTTGAGCAAAAACACTGATTTGCACAAAGTCAGTGATTTGATAGGAGGACTCCAGTCTCAAAGCAGTCCTTCTGCACCCTGAGCATGCTCCAGGTGAAGGCAGCATTCACCTGTGCCTGTAGTGAGCTGTATGGAGCCAGAACTCAACCTGACAGCCAGGCACCAACCCTTCCTGCCCCAACAGAGAGCCCAAGGATCACTCTATGTGAACAAAAAGCAATCACTGAACTGTACAAGTATAAAGTGACAAACTACGATGGGAGTCTCTTTACAGGAAGAGAGAAATTCAGAAAAAACACTGGTAAATGAGAGGGTACACAGACACTCTCCACAATATATGGAGAGAACACAGGACAGGCTTGGCAAAAATCCTTGATCACAAATCACATTAGATGAGCACGGGAAAGAAATCTGTGGATGCTAACAAAGCAGATAACACAATGACTTGACATTTCAAAGAAATGGAGCAATTAAAAATATATATACAAAAGGATTCATGATGAAAATCTAGTAGATTCACTGACTAAGCAGAAATAGAGGAAAGACCTTGAGACTCAGTAGAAGGAAAGAGATGGGACTAGGATAGGGGCAGGTTCAAGACACAAAGGACCAAAGATGACAGAAGGTGGCCAGCTTAGAACAGAGACTAGATTTTTTTTTAAGAGCTGTCAACAAATATATATATGTATATGCCCAAAACTTGCTGGAAAAATATCCTACTCCCTCTAGTGCCAATCCATATAACAGCATTATTAGACCATCAGGAGGGCTCTCTGTGCAGAATCTCCAGGCTCCAACATTCCTGAAGAATGATGTGACATGAGCTTGGAACATTTCTTTTTTTTCAAACATTCCAAAAGTAACACATACCTAAGATTAAAAAAATTACAATTACTGTTTACTCAATAACATGGAATTGCAGACTTGAAGACTGCAGTAGTCCACTGTGCACTGTGACATTCCTTAATCATGGATGGTTGCAAAATCATTTTCCCACAGGATGCCTGCCTCATTCAGTGCACTGAGCAGATCTTGGCAGGTGATGAGCCAGGGCTATATAGATGAAGAATGAGCCTCTCTGGGTCATGACCAGTTGAATATATAAGACAAGCCAGATACTATCACGCATGCGAAGTCACAGTACCATTTCCTTTGCCTGACTAAAATCCCTACATACAGTTATGAGAAATGCAGAGCACATACTGCTGCACTTGAAAATCAATGAGCTGCATTTTTAACTCACAAACTCCTTATTGCTCAACAATCAAGCAAGTTATAGCTCAACATGCTGATCTGGCACATAAAATACAGAAGCATCTAATTATCTTGATTCTTAACCTGAAAAATTAAGTTGAAAAATTTCCCCTCATGACTTGTATGAGCAATCTATGTCATACTGATGCTCTGATAAATTCTAAGGAAAAGAGTGTTTTCTGAGTTTGGATATCATCTATTTAAAGAGGCATGAATAATGAGAAAACAAACCACTGTACAGCTACTAAGGCATTAATGAGTGGTCACACACTACCTACAGCAAATTATAAAAGATAGCCTGTGTTGTCATCAAACCTGTAACAGCCACAAGAGACGCTGCAGAGAGAACTAATTTGGGCAACTCTTGGGTTTGAGTGCTTAAAAATCATAAAATGTTTACATTTGCAGGCAATGTTAGACAATGATCACGCCAGATATGTGCTTGTTTTATCTTGCAAGCTGTAAGTGGATGAAAATATGACATGGAGTAAAGGAAATTTTGAAACAGCTAGCAGTCACATGTTAAAAAAAAAGTTTCAAGCTCTGCAAATGTATTTCAGAACAAATGACAATAGACAGACTGTTCACAACAAACAGTGTAAATGTAGAGCAAACAATGTTAATGTAATGCAAACACATGAAATTAGTAATTAAGCAATTTCTAAACACTTGTGAAGAGGACATGGGGAGTAACGCTTTTTGCGAGGAGAAATGCACCTCTGTGACATTCATGTCTTTTACAAATAAAATGAACAGTTAATTACTGTTACAAAGGCTGTATGATGAAGTCATGAGATGCAGCATAACTAATACACAACATTTACTGAGTGTTAGATAGACTTACCGTAAGTCATCCAAACTCAGGCTACTTCTGCAACAACAGGCAAATAAATTACCTCAGAGCCCAGCAGAAAATAAAAATAAAACAAAACCAAACCAACAAAAGAACCCAAACCAAATTTGACAGACCTATGCCAATAAAACTGAATAGGCTTTGACCATTGCCATGGGTTAAGTAAAGAGGTAGTACAATTAAGAGTTCCTGACCTAGAGTCCTAAGAAAGTGAAATGTGAACAGTATCTGCACATCTCATCTTCACAAGCCTGGCCTTTGAATTTACAATATCAGTTATTGAAACTTTCAAGAGGTTCAGCACAAGCAACTACCAATTAATGGAGAACAATTTTCATTCTTAAGAGTTATCTGTAGTGCCAAATAGTCAGCTAACTTTTCCTGTCATCTATGTTCAGAAGTCATGTAGGAATCTAGTTAATTTGGCCAATACAACGAAAAGGCTGTGGACTCTGTGGAATAACACAAGCCCTCTCCCCCTCTGAATTACTATTATAACACAGTATAGTAAGACATAGTAAGATCTGTATTAGGTCACTATTAAAAATTAAAGTAACTTTTTAATATTTGAATTTCACTGATTTTAAGAACTGTCACATATTTCTGACATTCTATATAACCTAGTACATAGACCAATGCCTCAGATATCAACCCCGTAATTCCAATCGAGATGTTTAAATGAATTAACTATAAACACTGTCACCACACACAGAATTTTAATTCATTGGAGCTACTGAATTCTGAACAATGATATGGGATAAAAATATTAAAATTTTACATTTTGTTTTACAGAAGGGTCTGGTTGTAAGTCATCTTACACTGCCTTTGGCTGTGTAAACTGCGAAACTGGAAATATAACCTAGCAGGCTAGAAATGATAGTGACTATTACATTGCATAGAACTTTTCACAGACTTAATTTCATATTTTTTTCTCCTAACCACTCCCTGAAATTGTATCTTTTCTGCATGATTCTTCAACTTAAAAAATGCTTTAATTTCACTGCTATTCTAATATGAGAAACCAGGATGTGCCTATTTCTATTTGTGGTTATGATATGTAGAAAATCAGGACAGATATACAGCAATCCAGAAATCTGGGAATTTATACTACATAACAGTTTTTCTTTTTTGATTAGACTTCCAACACAGACTACATTTAAGAAATGTAATAATGGATTATAAATACATAAATGTGAGAGAGGGGAGGGAATTCTTGTCTCTTCCACACTATCCAAGTTGACAGAACTCAAAATATCAGTAATCAAACTGGAACTTGAAATATCAGTTATCACAGGCCACACACATTAAACATTAGGTAAAAAAACATCAGTTACAGAGTTAAAACAAATGACAACCACAATTACTTATCAAGTTGTCAGAATACCCTCAATGTGACTTCTTTACACTCCAGAAACCCTTGACACTGCTCACCTATTGCCTTAGCAGTTTTCATAGCACATTACTTGTCCCATCTGTCTGCAAAAAGCCATGATTGCTCTGTACAGTTCAAAGAAGTGATTCAAGCCAGAAATCACACAGATGTCACTTCTTCCTACCTTTCCATCTATATTTTCTAGAAACTGTAATTTTCTTGTCTTGTAGTAAGGGAGATGTTTCAACACATTACCCGCATGTTCTGTGGGGATTTCATACCTACTTCTTGATCTGACTTTTTAACCAGCAGTACCTGTGCAGTACACACACAGTACCCATAGCAAGGCACATCAAAAATATGGGAAACAAAACTCATCCCTTTGCATGCAATTACTTCCAAGTGGAACAAATGCTAGAATAAGAAAAAGAAGGCAGAAAAAAAATACGGAATAACAACTGGAATAATTCTGGGAGAAGTTTTGATTTTTTCTGACCCCCTTGGCAGTGACTGCATACAATTCTGTAGAGGGAAATTCCAAAGCAACAGGCAAACTACGCGCAAGATAGGACCTCTGTTCCATGGAAATAATCACTGAGACACCAATTCTAGAACACACAGTATCTCATATTGTAAATCAGCTTATATACTGAGAGCATTCAAATTGTTCTAAAATGTAAACCAGATACATTTTCAGTAATGCTATGGATGCCGTTTGAGAATATGCTGCAACAGCCCCCCCAAAAAATTTGTTTATTTTGTAGCCAGAGAGATGCATTTCAAAAACTCCAGGCAGAAATGGCCTGTAACTTCCCCCTTTCTGTTTTTAAAAGCAAAGCACCAAAGAGGTCACCAACATATTTTCATGTTTTAACTAGATTTAAGTGTATGACAGAATACTTCCAATCCCTGGCATGAATAATTTGGGGGAAGAAACCAGAAGGCAGATTTAAAGGCCTAGGAGAAACCCCACAGCCATCTTCAACAGAAGCTGAAGTGTGTTTAAGGTCACCCTACATGGAGTTCTATGAAGGAAAGGAATGCAGTTTGGACTAGCTGCCTTCATTCCACACTTCTTTGATAAGAAACAGAAGCTTGCCAGCACCACTATAAGACAGCAGTACACCAAAGCTCCAGTGCTAGCCCTACAAAAACCATAAAGACTATATAAAAGATGTCACCAATGGAGACATAATAAAGAGAACAATCATGCCATTTCTGAAGAACAGGAGCAGGGAAGAAAGGTATGTGCCAGTAATACAAATGTTACAGTAGGTTGTGAAATGAGAGTTTGCTGTCAGGTGCAATTCTAATGAAAGCAGAAAAGGTTAAATGAATCAGTGTTACTCCTCTGGAAGAGGACAAGCATTAGCATTTTCCACAGTACCATGGATCTTATTTCATACCAAGAAAGAAAGCCCATCCAAATTAAAGATTGTCTCACTGTAGTTTTCCTTCTTTTGGCTAGACCATAAGAGAAATTCAGTTGGGCTAGTCCATGACTGTTGGAGCCACCCAACATGAAGTGAAACACAAGAAATTTTGAGACCTCAAAGTTTATCAACCCAGCCCAAGCCCA
Source organism: Certhia americana (assembly GCA_018697195.1). Classification (NCBI taxonomy): domain Eukaryota; kingdom Metazoa; phylum Chordata; class Aves; order Passeriformes; family Certhiidae; genus Certhia; species Certhia americana. The sequence goes on from CM031859.1 coordinate 33,400,963, forward strand.
CAGTGGAAGACCACCCATCCCCACAACAGGAGAGGCTCTTCTCCTCCACAGGCCGTAAGGAGCCTGAAGGTGGTCTGAAGTATATGGCCCAAGGTCAGAAACAAGGCTTCTGATGCTACATTAATGCAATGCAGTTTGAGAAAAGAAAACACATGTGATCTAGAAGAAGTGGCAAAACCTCTCTGTTACAGTAAGAGGAGATTCCCATCAAATAATCAGGTCAGTTTCACATAGGGTACACTGTACCTATCCCTGTAACATCTGAAATCCAAGACAGAGTGGCACCACTGAAATGGTATTACATATACACAGTCAATTAAGCCACTACTTTATTTTCACATAATCTTATTCTCACTGCATATTTTTTTCCCTTCCCTCTTCTCAAATATTGAAGTTTATGTCACATTTTAAATTCTTTCATATAAAATACTTAAATAGAAGAAACGTCTTGTATAATACTGCTTGCATCTTTAGTATGTAATTATTTCATTTATAAGCAAAAAAGTAGAGCTAAAAATTCAATCAAATTAACATCAGGTAATAACAAAATTCTTATTTTGTTTACTTATTTTAATACTTTGATGCTTTTAATTAAAACCCAAAGAAAACCACTTAGAAGTTCTACCATACCTACCTGTTAAACTTTGAATTGCGGGTTGGTGACTCTGCTCCCCTTAAAAGGTGTCTGAAGTACTGTAGCAGACAAATAAGACATCAAAGAAAACAGTGGATTAACTGAGGTAAAGGCTACTGTGCCACAACATTGCAAAATTTGGGAAACAAGCACTGAAGGAAAAGCCAAACTGACCATAATCTAGCAGTTAGCATTTTAATCTGGGAAAGAACAGACTACACAATAAGCACATGAGACTAGGACTACTTATTTAAACTTACATAATCATGAGATTAAAATCACAAAGCACAAATAAGAATTAAACTAAGCACCAAAATCCACATCTCCTCCTTGTAAAAAAATCAAGCATTTGAAGCATTTTAGCTATCATGGGAGAGATGACCATCAAAACCATTTTTGAGAAATGTTCATTTTATTAATGCCAAGTAACGTGAGCACCCACTCCCAGGACAAATCAATACATTCTGCCTCAAATAATGCAAGAAGCTTAACACACAACCTGACTTAAAAACATAAAACTTCTAAAAGGAACTGGAGTTCAGCCTCACCCCTGTGACTGAAGAGTGTCCTAATAGAAGGCCTTAGGCTGATAAAGTCAGCCTAGTTCTGGAATTCTTAAGGTGGCATTTAAAACCCAATCACACAACTCTCTTAAATACCTTGTAAATTGCTTTGAGAGATCTTCTTGAAAGCAAACACCAGACCTTTAGCTGCTGGAATGCATAATGCTGAAAAAACCTAACCATGACTTTTGTATCTTTAAATACCATTACATTTTTAAAAGTAAACAAAGAGATTGTGTTCTACATCTATCAGGCAGATTACTTTTGCACCAAAATTGCAAACATAAAAGAAGGGGTGGAGAGGATTTTATAATAGCTGTGATATACACAAATTGTAAAAACCGAAGCTTTTGTTTTATTCTGTGATGATGTGCTGGACTAGAATGAATTTTATTTTCCTACTGAGAATGGTCCAGCTCTAGAATGTCATCTGAAGTGGAAAACGAAGCCATATTTTTCAGTTCCACATACACATGACTGTTGCAAATATCCTGAAAGAATATAATCTCACTTTTAAGACTACTCTTCAAGCTTTTCACACTTACCTCATCACTGTGACAGAACATAGGAGTAAAAACATTCTCGAGCAGAGAAAGGACGTGCTCATAAGCTTCAAAAAGGCACCGCATAGTTTGAAGTTTCACAACATCTGTATATGGACCTTCAGCAACTATTAAAAAAAAAATAAAAATTCAGTATGAATAGAGATACATACAGGCATAAAAAGTTCATGTTTTTTTCTGGTCAGAGTTCGTGATTATTTGGCAAGTTACTCTAAGTTTTACAAAAAAACCCCAGAAATAAATTACAAAACAAGGATTAATTAACAATATAGCACGGGAATAGCTTTAAAAACTGGCAGAAAAAAGTTTGATGATATTCAGCAAAATGTGTTTTCACCTTATACAGAACGCTGTTTAAATTCCAATGTATACTATTCCTGTCAAATTCCAACTTACTTCTTTGAATCTCTTCCACAATGAAAGGGTCAAATCTAATCTTGTCAATGCTTTCATCCAAACAGTAAGTTTTGTAAATTTTCTGTACTTCGTCATGAAGAGACATCTTTTCAGTATCTGATAGTTCTGGTCTCAAAATTCGGTCATTGAATTCCTCTGAGAAGTAAAGGAAAGAAAAAAGCATTTCTTGATCAACTTGGCAAACAAATAACATCTTAAAGCACCCTATAACGTCAACTCATTTTCCAGTAGGTAAGTAATTTTCAAAATTAAAAGAAATATAAGACATCTCAAAATCCTAGGTAATAAGGTAGCTGCCTTCTTATTAACTATAATTCAGATTTGTTCATAAAGTTATTACTAAAAATATATCGCAATTAAAATAAATTATTCCTTATCACAGTAAGGATAAATTCATGAGGTTGTTCCTGGCATATGAATGATTTTTTTCTTCCTAAATTACCCAAATGCAAATTGTAGTTTTCCATTAGAATGATTTCCATATCATCAAGTAACATCAGCAGACGTTTGTAATCTTACCCACAGTGAGGCAGAACTGCAGCACATGGACAGCCCCTTCCTGTTTCAGGAAGTTCATAAACCGAAATAAAAGGTCTTGCTGATCTCTGATCTCCTTTAGCTCCAGTTTCAGTACCTGAGTAGGTTAAAAATGCAGTCAGCCAACTTTCAAACTTTCAGTGAGTACATAAATAATGCAAGAGTTGCAGAAAAAAATCAGCAGGTAAAGTAAAACAGTTATTCAAAAACAGGAAGGGAAATAAATGTTGCCTTTGCTTACAGATGGTTTTTTATTTCTTGGCTCGGCAAATTTCTGAAGGAATGGAACCAATGAAGAAGTAGGCTCAGTTGCTATCTCAGGCTGCAGAGAAAAATGACAACAGGGTAAGAAAGCTTCTTTCTTGGGTGATCAAAATGCCACTATTTTAATTTTGTCAATACTCACTGGACTATCATCAATGAAGATCAGCAGTAAATGGTTGACAGTATCCTGCAAGAAACACAACAAATAAAATTAATATTAAAGAAAATCAACAAAATAGATTAAGATAATTTCATACTGTATTATACCCAAGTTCAAACCTAAGTATATTAATACTTTTAAAAAGGCAAAGCCTGGGAATACACATTTGAGAATTGACCTTCAATGGTCTCTTCAAGTTTTTACAAGTCAGGGAACTTCTGAAGAGACCCGCACATAAATATTCTTTACCCAGTGGAAGAAAGACCTCCAAAGTATTTTTACTTGAAGGGCAGATCAAATGAACTACTAATACTTCCATACTACAGTACTTTATGTTTGCAGCCAGGCAATGCCTGCATAAGCACTGCAATTCTGACTATTAAAATACATGCATATATAAAAACAAGGACAGCAGTGTTGCAACTTCAGAAGTAAATGCCCCCTGATTTGCAGGATTGAGGGAAAAAAACCTGATTTTGATACAGCTGCAAAAAAAGCTGGTTACTTAGACTGCTATAAAGCTCCTCAGAACTAGAGTTCAAGTAATCCAGCCCTTTCTAAATGTAGCAATAGTAACTTGCAGATGTTTACACTAGCACAGCATTCTCTCATTTGACAGGAGCTGTAATCCTTCACTGAAAAATACATTCTTAAGAGATCACACCAATACTTTATTTTAGACAGTTCAGTGAGCTAACTCATACAAATAAAACAATTTGCCACAAGATTTCTTTTTATCTAGTCAAAATGCACAGCAAGGATGCCATTTGCTTTAACACAACATACTTAGTAGGTAAACAGTAATTTTGAATAAATTAAGATTATTCTTGAGCTCCAAAGTCTTACAGGGTCAGCTAAGAAATCCATTGAGGGAAGGAAAACTGAACCAGGGAGAATCTCTCTAATGAGAAGAGCCAGGGATCTGAAAAGGAAATAAAAGAAGGAAAATAAAAATCCAAAGCAATATTAAATTACATAAATTTCGAAGTGAAGTCTCCAATTCTGTCATATACTACTGGGAAATATTTTAGGATTTAACAATACCACAAACATGCTATTTGAAAGACAAATACAAAAAAATTATAAAAAAGGGGTAAGAAGGAAGATGACTGAAGTTCATTCTTCCACTTTCCAAAATTATTATACTGCATAGTACGGAGACATTTTAAAAAACCACAACTCTAAATACTTTATATACCTGCACTCTGTTGACTTTGGGGGCAAAATATAAGGAAAAAGAAGTTCAGTAAGTTTTCTTAAGTAGTGAAGTTCCTCTCTTCGGCTTCTCAAAGCAACGTGCAATTCTGGTCCATATTCTTCTAAAGCAGCTTGCTGCAAAAATTCCGCATTTTTTACTGAAAGTAAAAAACAGCATTTCAGAGTTGCTTCAGCTTCTCCTGACTGGTAAACAAAAGGCAATTGGTTTTCATTTGAGCTGAAAAGTTAGTATTTTTAGTACACATACGTCTGCCAAAGGGATAAAATGTTGAAACTTCACAAAGGAACTTTGGCTTAGACTTTGAAGGCTAGCTATGCAAAAATAAAACCTCACAATGAAATAAGAATTATTTCACCAAACAACTGCGGTTTGCATGGTATCCAGAATGCTTTCTCATTTATCATTATACATAAATATATATAAAATAACATAAACATATCTATATATTCAATTTTTGCATATATATAAAAGCTCAGCATCTGGATTCTCAAAAAAACTGCATTGTGCAGTCTGCCTCTAGTTGCCTTTTTCCTGACTTTCTTCATGATCTTCCATTTTTTTTTTGGCCTACAACACAATTTGAAATCAACTGTCATGGGCTGCAGTGCAAAATGTACCCAAAACTCTGTATTCTACCACCATCTGATGAAACTGGGGTGTGTGTGGGGTGTAATTGTGTGTCAATGGCCAACTGTCAAAAACCTGCTGGAGCAGTTTTCTTATCTCTTCCACAACCAAGCCTCCCTCCAGGGAGAGATCTTCTGCTAATGGACCATTGAATCTCACTGATAGGATTACATCATCCCACTGGGAAATGCTCCAGCCAGGGGGAGGAGCCAAGTATTCCTACCTGGATAAAAATCTGGGAATTGGGACACCAAGGCAGCCTTTTCTACTGGATTCTCAGAGGAAGACCAGACCCATCTATCACCACTGGACTTTCAGCAAAGAACTCCACTTTTCTACAGGAGCATCACTTCACCAGAACCACATCTGCCACTGGGACTGCAGCCACCATTGAATGGCACTGCCATCAACACCCTGACCCACAGGGTGTCAGGTTGTATCCTGACTCTGTCAGTGGGTTTTGTTTGTTTGTCTTACTGCATGTGTTCTTGTTTTATTGTTTATTTTAGTTCCCCTAATAAAGAACTGTTATTCCTATTCCCATATCTTCACCTGAAAGCCCCTTAAATTCAAAGTTATAATAATTCAGAAGGAGGGGGTTTAAATTCTCCATTCCAAGGGAGGCTCCTGCCTTCCTTAGCAGATACCTGTCATTCAAACCACGACATCAACATAAACTTTTACTCAATTCTGTAGTATCTGTTTCCTGCTTAGAACACTTAAAAGAAACGTGAAGGAACATACATTTTAAACACAAGGTAAAACAAGCCAAAACCTGCAGGAGGATCTGCAAGTGTACTACCTCTGAAATTACAGCAGAATTGAAAGAATACCTCTTTATCAGATTAAAAGCTATAGATATTAATTAGAAGCAACAATGGTGTTTCTTCAGATCACTTGAAAGACAAGAACTGAGCTGTTATAAATCACACCTAGCTGAACTAACACTGTGGACAGCCTCATGCCAACACCTCCACCAGGCATAGTGAGGTACGTAATACATTCCTCAGTTACCTTCAAGGCTAAAGCTTATCCCCAGCATCTGAGAGAAGCCTGCTGTCTTAGCCTTCACAACCAAAAACCCATGAGTGGTATCAGCTGACAGCAGGGATGCAGGAATATATATCACCTGATTAATCTGCCTAGCTAGTGTCACTAAAAGCAGAGAGAAGGAATGCACCTTCTAGCAAGAACAGCTAATGAATCATGGAGGTGCCTGTGCAAATAGGAATTACTAAGAGAGGTAAGGGTAACAAGAGTAGGAGAACAGGAAATGCCCCCTAAATGCAACCATTTGAAAAAGGATTTAGAAAATAAGGAGAAAATGCTAGGCTCAACTAGCAACCAAAGCGAGGTCTGAAAGCTGCCTCTGAACCCTGTACTGTGGTGGCTGCTTTAGCAATGTTTACTAGAAAGTGCTACTATAAGTAATTTTCAGCTGCTACTTCACATATCTGCCCTTAGGAAACAAGTCTTTTCCTTAAAACACTGAGAAAAAAATGGCTGGATTATCAATGCTGTACATTTAAAGTACAGTTCTTTACTGCTAAAGAGAAGTGTTTCCAACTCCTTGGTAGAAATCAAAGGAAACATGAAATTTGGCATAAACAGCACTGCAAGATTATCTACTATCTTGAAATTGCTGTTGTACCATGAAAGACATCCAACATTGTGTCTCATTAGTCATCTTAATCATTAACACTACTCACAGGACCAATGGCATGTATTTATAACCATCGAGCAGACATTTGGAGGGAAAGAATAAAAGTTCACGACTCCAGTTAAACCACTTAAAAGTTGAATGAAACCACATTTAGTAGATACAGCACTGTGGAACACAGCCAGTGAAAACAATAACAACAGCAAGTGTTTCCAAATATTTCTTCAATGTGCAGTTTAAATATAATTTTTGCATTAGGCTTGTGAAGATACTCTTACCTTGGATAATAAATATGCTTCTGCTCAAAGCCTCCATGGCTTACAAATATGAACCTAATTTTTCAAAATATTACAACTTCACTAATTCAGATTTGAAATCATTATATCTATAAGAGCTACGAGGTTCAGTGCAAATGTACAGATGTACAAATCCTTTCATCTATAACTGCTCATCTCGAATATAAAGGAAAAACTTCAAGAAGCATTCCTAAATGCTCTTGATTGCTTTGAACAGAAAAAAAACATATTCCTGTTCACCCCTGTACAGAGACAGAAATTTAGTATTTTCATCATGGGGCAATAAAAATCAGAACAAAATACAAATATGTACTGTAACTTTTTCCTTATTTGCCTCTGCAACCACCAGAAGAAAAATGCAAAAGGACCGAATTTTTTTTAAAAAAGAGGCCATAAAGATAAAAAGACAAAGCAATATAAACTCAAACATGCATAGAAGAATATTCGTACTTGGTCTTTGAAACTGACAACATATTAAGTCTTGACATTACCTTTTTGCCTGGCCTTGGCTATTACTTCAATGTGTTTCATTGCTGCCTTGAGCATCTTCTTCGTTATAACCGTTGGAATGTCCACCTAAAGAATAATGTCAAAATAAAACCAAAACTGTTCTTACTTGCCTTCCCCCCAAAATTTATTACAGACAACTATCAAACATAGTAACTTGCTTTCTGATTTGAACCATAAAATGAACCATTAAGAAACAGTCCAAAATTCTCTAGGTGAGCTGACAGTGTCCTCGTTCTTCTGCCAAGGTATATAAAAACACACAGAATTAATGCTATAAACAACACTGGTAACACATTTATTGTCAAGTCATTCCCATTTTGATTTTTTCATTGCAATACATATAGCAAGGCAGTGTGACTTCGGAGTCACAGTATATGAAGCCCAGTTCTATGGGAAGATTTGACCACCAACAAAAGAACCAAGCTATGTGCACTGCTTCTAATATTTGTGTACCTTAACACTCTGCAATCATGTCCACAAGGACTAAAACTGAAGAGAAACCTTTCCACACAGAAAAAAAGTCACCCCTCAGCTGATGGCAGAACCAAAGAGAATTTGAGTTACAGAGTTAGAGGACCACTAGTGCCAAAACCAAAACCATGTGAGCATAAGCCAAACAAAAAACATGTATGATTTAATCAAGGACTGTATTAGGGTCCTGCATTTCTAGTTTCTTCGGTGGCTACAAAAATGGAAGGAGAACAACTCAGGCACAAATGACCTTGGGATCTCTTAACCCTGCTCCAAGCAGGCTCTGATCACAGTGCTCAGGGCTGTAGCCAAGCTGGTGCTGAAAACCTCCTGAGTTGAATGGTCACCTCCTCTAGCCCCAATTATCTTGGTGGCTGTTTGGTTGAACCTGCTCCACTTTCTTGTAAAGAGGAGCCCAAAACTGGATTAGTATCCTAGATGTCATCCAAAGAACATGTAGTGGAGGCAGATAATCACATTCTTTGATTTTCTCTGCTCTGTTGGTCCTTCAAGCTGCCACTGATGGCTCACATTCAGCTCACAGCTTACTATGGGGCCAGGTCCTTTGCAGCAAGCAGAGCTTCTCCCTGAAGCCAGTCAGTCCCCAGCCTCTACAGTTTCAAGGGATTCTTTATCAACTGCTGCAGTTTTCACAGAAATTCATCTAGAAAGTGATTTACACTTTGCATACTTTTTATTTTAAACAAGAGATGCCTCAGAGATGCAAAAACATACACCTTAAATGTTCAAAATCTAAGAATTCTGAACAAGTTTCTTTCCTAATGGAGGAATGAATCCTTCCTTGATATAGCATCTTGCCAGACCAGGAAAGAGACAATGCAATTGCAAAAGCTGAGAGAAAAGTTGGAGTTTTTTATTCAATTATACAAGGAGAATATTCCACATTCCTGCACACTCCCCTAAAATATTTGAGGTACACAGCTATGACCTGTGGCCGGCCCCAACAAGCCAGTACAATTGACCGGAGCTGCCTAAAAGTAAGGTCAGCTCCTATCTACAAGCACAAAAGGACAAACTTCTGCTCATCAATGGAAAACCCTGTCTTTTGTTCCTCACATTCCAACAGTAAATTCTACAAATTAAGAGTTTCCTATGGCATATAAGGATAGGGCAATGTTTCTTCCTGCAGAGGTAACTCGAAGAGCACAGCCAAGGAAATTGTTATCAACACGGCAGCAGACACTGTGAACTTCTGTCAAAAATTTCAATCAGATGCTATTATCTATAGCATCTATACCACACCATACAAAGGTGCAGTATAACCCTTCCCTTTCCCTCAAAATCCATAACCAATCCAGAAATGGGCACAGCAAGAAAAACAGCAAGATTTGAACTATTTCAGCATACATTTAAGAGCTGACTGGCCTGAAGCACTTGTAACTTCATTCAACAACCACGCTTTGACCTAGGCAGCTTTAAACAGAAAACAAATGCTTTCTTTTCATTAAAGTAATTTTAAGTCTCAATTCAAAAGCAGAATATTCTTTGGCAAAAAAATATAAGGATATAATCTAAAAAAAAATTAAAAATAGCTTGTGTTTTCTTACACAATTCTTCCTCAACTTAGACATTTTATCTCCATTAGCTAGAACTAGTGCTTTCAAGCATTTAATAATAAATCCAAAACAGAGTACAGCTGCTTGGCAAAGTTATACAACTATTTTATTTTTCAACTGATGGTGATGAATTTCTCCTCAACATATGCATTTCTGTGAAGAACTTTATTTTGTAGGTCCCCTGACAGTACTTAATACCGGCACATGTCTTGAGCGTTTGTTGCACATATTGCCTACACAGAGAACTGAAGATACTACATTTAAATCCTCACTGTAAAAGGCAGAGATACTAAATTAACAGTCTACTTCAAGATGCTGTAAATCACTCGAGATATCCCAATTAATGCCTTATTACAAGATCAATACAGGAGACATGGTAATTTTCTGAGTCAACAATGCATCCATGAACAATGCAACTAACACCAGAATGTATTACAATTCCAAATTAAATTTTAAGACCTTGGTCTAGATTTTCACTTTGAAGCTTTATTCCACTTTCACATCTCCATACAATGTCTGTGCTATATGGACATTTCCTAATCTTTCCCCATGTTCACTTTAAAAAGCAACATGCCTGATTTAGAGTAAACAAGGAAAGTCATCAGGATTTCATACGTAAGGAGAGAATCAAGCTGTTAATAAGTCATGACAGGGTACTTGTACAATTTGCAGCTTTGTGAGTAAGGAGGGGGGAAAAAGACACATATTTATGGCAGTGGCTCCAACAGAGAGACCAGCACTGACTAATTCTGGAAATTAAGTTAGCAAACCATTCTGCTTAGAACAGTCGGAAAGTTAGAAGCAGTTCCTGTGAAACAGGCTTGAAGCACTTTACCAGGAAAGAGCTGTGCTGTTAAAAAGAGAGCATAAACAACAAAAGGTATGTGATAATAGATTAAACAAAGCAAATTAAAACTTTTAATCTTTAGCACTCAAAATGCTCCTGAAGAACTGCATTAATATAAGAACCACAACTGTTTTAATTCTTACAGTAATCTGGTCACCTAATGACAGTCTATTCATCATAGACAATGTAAGGGCCTTGTTTGCATTTGAAGAAGACAAGCAAGCAGAAGCTGTAACACAGCTCACCATTTTCTAATAGATCTTTTCCAGTAATTCTCAAAATGGTTTCCACTTGAATTAAGTTGCCAAAAGACAGAAAAAAGATCACAAGGTTTTAATAATGTCTTGCACTGGTGTAAAAAATACATCCATTTGCACGAACTGGGGAAAGGTTTGAGTCACAAGGGACCTTCACAGATCCAATCCCCTGCCATGGCAGGGACATCTTTCACTAGAACAGGTTGCTCAAAGCCATATCCAACACAATGCTGAACACTTCCAATGATGAATCTTCAGAGATGCTTGACAACTAGGAAGGGGATAAGCTCCAGAAAGATGGGGTAGATACCACAAGGAAATAACTGAGATCATTAGAAACAACCTACACTGTAAGGCTGACTTTGGAATCACAATTTTAAAAAAAGAATTAAGAATTCATTAGAGATGGATATTCATTACTTCTGATGGAAAACCAACACTAATTTCTTTAAGTCACCTTACCTTGTGAATTCTCCGAACTAAGACAGATGCAAAAAACCGTAGTGTCCCTCTCAGTTCATCCACTGAGGATTCATCATCAGTAATATTTCTGCAGTGTTTGAAAGCATGGCATATGAGAGAACAGAATAAAATACATTTCTATTAATCCAACCCAAATACATTTGGCACTATTAAAAGCATAGGAATAAGAACATTCAGCAGTGAAACTTCAGCTGGAATGAACTGCAATGAAAGCTACCAGAGACACAACAGTCTTCTGTCTGAGGGAAATACACAGCATTCCCACAATGTCTGTGCACACAACAGCTTACGAAAAATGTCAGGAAATAGCAATGATACACCAATTCCTGTTCTCATATGCTATCTGCACGATTTTGACTAAGTAAAATCTAACCTAGTTTCTACATATGGAAATGCATCCTAACTCAATAGTATAAAGGAAACTGAAAATATTTAAAGTGGCTTCTGCTTAGAAGCAAAGAAGAACTTAAATAGATTTCCAAATCGCTAAGTCAAAATATCATCCAAGCTTTTAATATGGCTTGCAATAAAATATGCTCGGTAAAAATTCACAGTAAAAATAATTAAATATGATTCAGGAAGAAAAATACCTAATTCCATTACTTTTTTGAGAAACTGAATAAAAACAGGAAATACACTAAGTCTTAGATGAAGAAACTGCAACTAAACTGAGTGGGAAAAGGGATCATGATGCCAGCATTCCACAAAATGCAAGTGAAAAACAAAAATCTACCAGTTATTAATATGAACTTTAAAGCATGACTAATATATTGGTAAAACTGATGTATAACACTGAATAATGACAAAATTAAGGAAGCTGCATCCAGTTTTACCTATCGATCATATGCAAGAGCCATCACACTTTTTGGTGATGAATGAGTGTAGTAAGTAGAAATATTAATTGCCATATAAAAGAACACTACAAGTGAGAACAGGACATTTAAAAATATTTTTTTAAAAATATGCATAAAACATTTTACATTATCCAGCATCCAACTTCTAAAGCAATTTTAGCCTGGGCTATAGAACATTCAAAGGTGTGTTGATGATGAACAATCAGGTACAGATACTAGAGAGATCAGCGACCTGAGAGTCAAAGTATGTAACTAAACTGCATGAAAAAAACACCGCTAAGAAAGCAGCCTGGCACAAGAAACATAATCATCCTCCAACAGCTAATCACATGCAGATAACAACACTGTAGGGGAAAGTTTGGTTTAAGATCAGCAGCTGACATTTTATAAGCAATATGGTTAGAAAATACCCACACTGTCAAAGATACTAGCATTGCCAAGGGATTAGCAAACAAACTGTGTTATGGTATTACTAGCATTTGACAGACAAGAAGATACATGAAGTAATTTGGACCAAGAAGTTGCTATTTTATTGACATTTGGATAACCAGTATCTTGGCTAGCTCTACTTGGACACGACTTTATGCCACACATTCTCACAACAGATTTGCAAAGACATTCTTTTAATCACCAGCAGACTGAAGACTGGTGAAAAAAACATCATGAACCTGTAAAATGTCAAATCTCCAGTGACAAAGGATAAAGTCCAAATAAACCTCTTGGAAACATTTTAAAAGCTGGCTGTGTTTTCCCAGAACTTTAGGAATATTAATTGTAAACAGTTACAGTGTCTAATATCTCAATAGAGATACACCCAACCGCAATCACATGCAGAGTCTTACGGGATCCACTGATAAATGAAAATCATATACAAATAACAAAGTAATATTTTTCCTCTGTGTGTCAATTATTCTTACAAAACTTGGCTAACTCCTTTCAGAAAGATGTAGAAAAGAAATCACAAGCTAATAAAATGTAAAGCCATGGTTTGTAACTCAACAAAAATTCTGAATTTTTCTTGCATTACTTGCATTCAAAATAGAAGCAGCTCCATATGTGAAAGCATTGTGTTTAGTCACCATCAAAGAAAAATGTTCTCATAGCAATGTATTACAAAAATGTGGTAATTACTGAATTCTGTCCTAATCTGAGAGAACTGGAGTTGCAGTACCATCAATGACCAAAAATATTTAGTAAGCAGAGTGATCCATTCAAACTTCAAACTATTTAAAATGAGGTTGGTATAAGCAAGATATATAGTTTTGCTGTACAGCATAAACAATAGACTCAGACCTGTGTTTTGTAGCTCTACAAACTTGGGATTACTTACAACTATGCTGTATTCTTCTAAAACAGTTGAAAAAAAAGATCTTAATATAACCAGCATAACTACTTTGAAAAAAAAATTAAAAAAAATGCACATACGTGTAACAACCTATTACAGTAGAGTTCACTGGATTTTAAGCACTAATCCTCATTCCCCTAAAGTGGTCCAAATTTAGGACCTGCTTAAATTTCAACCTGCTAATATTAGAAATAATATTAGAAAAAAATATTAGAAATTCTTACATAGTGATTAATGAAAGAAACATAAACCAGCTTTTATCTGCTTATAGCACTTTTATTCCTGAACAAAAAATCCATGATTTGATCTTGCAATACACCTTGTAAACATTAATTTTCCCTGGCTCCTGACTGAAATACATCCTGGTAACACTAATGTCCAAGACACCATCAGTTGGCACAGCACATAAAACAAAAGTCAAATTTTAAAAATAAATAAAAATAAGAAAAATAAAAAAAGAGGTAGCTTCTGCATAAAATCCATTCATGCAAAAGGCAGAGCAGCTAGCATAAGGAATTATGCCCAAACTTTTCCTTGCAAAGGAACGAAGCCAACTGTTTTACCAGCCTATCTGTCAAGTATAAATTGCCTGCTAGTGCTCACCCAGCCACATTGCTAAATAAGGACAGCATGGATGCCAAGGCTCTGGGAAGAATGAACCTGAGTGAGGTTTATCTGCTCAGAAAACAAACATGTCCTGAATGCAAGAATCCTCTCTCCCAGGTGATGCAGACTTTACCAACAGTGCAGGTACAGCTAGAGCAGGAAAAGTCAGAACTGACAGGCTCTACAAGCCAGCTCTCCAACTATAACACACAGACACAGTTCAGGTCTCCCTGCACAACCTGCTGGAAACACCTGAATGTCTAGACTAAATAGGAACAGATATGACATTACTACTGTTAAACTGAAACCAGTAAGCCTTTCAGGACCAAGTTGTTTCCTGTAGAATTACCTGGACATCACTGTATGTTACTGAACTCCCATTATTTCAGATTCACTAAAAGCCTGTTAGATTTGATTGGCATGGTATGAATTTATGAAACTAGTTCAGAATCCAGAGGTGCAGCCATGCAGAACTTAAGACAGGGCAGGAACACCTGTACTGCTCACCAGAGGGCAAGATAGAGCAGAATGTAGGCTGGTTGGCTTCATACCACATATATTTTACATCACATTGCTAACTGTATATTTTACATATATAAGTGAATTATTATCCCCACCAGATGATGTATTCCAGACTTCCACTGCCTTGGGTGTCAGAGAAGTAAATAATTGGTGGAAGACAAGTTTCCTTGTCAGTCCATAACAAAGACATTGAAGACACCTTCCACCAGCCAAGAAAAAACTTTTTCAATCATGAAGTACCGGTTGCCTTACATGTGTTACTTTATCAACAACTCAATAGAAGATCCTCTAGTTTTCTGTATTTGAAAGTTCAAAACCTTGAGATTTCCAACATGCATTTGCAACACGTGGTGCTAAAGCTCCCTCTGCTGTTGGCATCAGCAGTGAAGTTTTACAGACAAAGTCAGAGGTGAGACACGAAGGTATTGGCCACAATCAAAAACCCAAGAGGCAAGGAAGCATGAAGAGTAAATTTTTAGATCCCAGGGACAAAAAAAAATCCAAACGACACAGACTAAGAATAAAAGAAAGCTTACTTTTTTTTAGGACAAATTGAACGTTTCCATCCAATGAAAAAGTCAAATTCAGAATTAAGGCAAGATGTTAAAACACATTAATGCCAGCATTATCAGTTAGAAATACATTAATATCTTCTTACAAAGTACAAGGAAGAAACCCCCAAAGGAAAAAAAACAGAAAAATAATCAGCCATAGTATTTTCTTTATTGAAGTTATTTACACAGTATTATTCTATCAGCACAACATAATGACCCACTGTCTTAAAAGTTAGAAAATTATGAGATCATCTCCAAGAAATTTGCCATATGTTTTTGAAGTACGTTTTCTTTAAAACCCTGCAAAGTTTTTTTTGGTTTTTTTGGTTTTTTTAAAGCAATGTGATAGATCAGTATGTTTCTAATCTGGAAGTAAATTTCAGAGGTAGCGATAGGTTGAATTTTTGCACAGATTTTCATCAATCTGTATTTACTTCCATGTAAGGGTTATCACAAAATGAACATATAAAAATAGACAATCTAAAAGTGTTTTTAGGATGAAATCCAAATTTCAGAACCACCTCTATTACAACTAAACTATTAAAAGATCTGTCCTACTATGCTAAGACACAAAACAATAATTTGCACTCAAAAGTATGCTTTACACCTTGCACAAAGGAAACAGAAATGTTTATTTTCAGGTGACAATGTCTTAGACAGGCTGACAAATATTTGTGATATTAAAAATAGTAACCTTTAGGTAAAACTCGTACCTGTACCATGGATAAATAAAGTTTTCCAGCACCAACTCAAGCACCTGTGCAGAACAAAGACAACAATGTTACAAAAAATCAGTTTACTACAAATCCCTGTTAGAAGAGTTGACATCACAAACACCTTCCAAACTCACAGGACGTAATTCATACACCATAAAACATAAAAATGTGTAAGTTGTGATCCTGTTGCTAGATGAACCATTCTGCATCATAATCAGTACTTTGGGCGAGTAACAGCAAAGTGATGGTTTCATCAGATATCGACAAGAAACATCTGCCACAAGTACTATCAGTAACATGAAGCACCGTGCCATGGCCACTGTCAGGCAAATGCTATAAAAAATGTAATCTTACCTTAAACAGCCCATCCCTAATTTTTCAGATCAGTCCCTGTTCTTTTCTGATGTAGCATGGAGTATCCCACAGGCACAGTTACACACTACACTTACACAGCTCCATCCTCTTCACCCAAACTGCCACCTTTGGGACAGTCAATCCTGTATGCCTACCACTCTCAAAGAAACCAAAAGAAGAGTGATAAAAAGCTATTCCTATGAAAGCCATCTGTAACAAGGAAGGAGATAGAAGGATGAAGTTTTCTTAAGACTTCCCCTCCTTCACTATAGCCTCAAGGTATCAAACACACTGCCTTCTCCTACTGCAACCTATCCCTTCACCCGAATCAGTGTTTTAGAGATCAGTTTGTCCCCAACAGCATCAATGCAGATGAGGGGAGTAAGAGAGAATACGTGTTGCTATGTGAGGCTGCTCTGCCATGTTCTGTAGAAGGAAAGGTTTTTCAAAGCCACACAAAGGAAAATGTGAAGTCTGTTTGAATGGAAAGCTAAATGTAACAGCTGATATACAAGTGTCATTCATGACAATAAGTGCTACTCTTCTTACCAGATCTGCTGCTGCAGTCATTCACACAGTATGCACTGCACCAATTCAAGACTTCTTAAATTTATACTATCTTTAGGGCACTACATGCCTCTGCTCCTCTCATGATTATAAAACCATACTCAATAAAAAACACACATGGACTTTTAAATTCTTTTCAACTCTTCAGACCTGAGCAGCTCATGGATACTCTTTTTCTGTCCTCACTAATAAGAATATCACCTACTCAGGTTTGATAAGATACTTTCTCTTTTCCAGTTGTTCCTCTTCAGTGATTTTCTTCTTCTCTCTCTGAAGAGATGTTTTGCAGCTTGGGATAACTTTAGATGTCTGTGTTATGGACCACACAAAGTCATCAATGTCTTTTCTCCTACCGTTATGTGCTACAGCAGTAATAGATCTCGAAACTGTAATACCATCATGTGTTCATGATAGATGGGTAGGCCAAATGTTGTATCCTGTTGTCCTGTGTCTTCCCCACCCCCAATCTTGTATTTCCATTTATAAGCAGGGTGGAAGGGTGAGGGAAATGACAACAGATGCTTCAATTACCAGTCAAAGAGATTTAAAAATCCCAAAAAACCTTCTATGAAAGCTAATTTTCAGAAAATAGAAAAGAGATCACATCCAGCACCAGTCAGCAATCACAGGCCATTGGCCTTAAGAGCAGTATGTTAGACTACTTAAACCAATTTCTCTGATGCCTTCCATAGCACTGCCACTACATGAGCAACCAATTGACTCCAAAGAAATCTCAGTCTCACAGGTATTGTGAAATTATTTTTGTTCATGTGGAGTTTCTAACAAAATAAACCCCTTTCAAGGCTCAAAGTGCACTCTTCAGAAGAACTGCCTTTCAGAAAGCTTGCAAAAAAATCCATCTGTCTATTAAAGGAGCCCTTCTCCTTCCTCCTCCACTTTTGTTCTGTGCCTCCTCATCACGAGCAAGAGCAGCAGAGCATTCTTCTGTTTGGAGTGGAGAGTGAACTTGCACAGCCTTCAAGCACAGGACAGTGTATTCAAAGGGAGTACAATGAACTCCTCTTGAAACCTCTTTCTTCATTTGTGACTACCACTTTTGAACTGAGAGCACGTCTATCAAGCTTTCCACGAATGTGCCACTACAAATTCAGTTCATTGGATGCTAACATAAGTTAAGGGCCCTCCCTGCCTCTATAGTCCTATACAGAGGCCTCTGAAGGCACTAGAAAAATTGTTTCCAACAGTGAGAGAACTGATCCTTTACTGCTGCCTAAGCAAAACACACATGGTTCTGAGATTTCATCTTCCCATGGTTACTAAATAAGCAAGAAAAGTAAAAAAATGCAAGACTTGATGCCCTTCCCACTCAAAAGTGGAAGACAAAGTCTCCTTCAGATTCATTCCATGTGGTACTAACTGAGCACCAGCTGAACCATTTTACAGACTTGGCAGTGTTTCTCTCCCGCAGCCACACTGTAAGAGCAAGCTTTATGGTACTGATTCCACAGAACACTGCAGATAATCCCGCTAGACAAAGACACAGAGACAGCATGCACAGAGATAGACAACTAACTCAAAATGCACTTTTCACTGGAGTCCCCTTATCACCAGTCAAGACATCAGAAGGGAAGACATGTTCTACTAGGACTCAGGTTATCTCTATGGCCCTAATAAAAAATGTGTGGACACAGAAAGCAGCTCCTACTTGCAAATTAATTAAACACATGGCATGGCAGAGGCAGTTAAGCATGATGCTCCAATCCACCAAGGTGCTGTACAGAAATTAAGGCAGAGCTACTGTGTGAAATCATCCCTACTGCAAAAACAGAAGCACTCAAGAAGTAATAAGCCATTGACTGCCTCTAACTGGATTTTAGGGCATGCAGTCCATACTATTTTCCTTTGAACCCTATCAGCATTCCAGACTGTGTCAGTGTAATTCTGCTAGACAGAAAAAAATCTGCCACATCATCCACTGCACTTCTATGAAGCACTGAGGAAGCAGGACGCGTGTACCCACTTTCATTCTAGCAACAACAAAAATATTATTCAGGTTCAATTGCTCACACTTCACACACGCCAGTAAAGTAGATGGGACACCTCAAAGAATGACAGCAAATGATGAGCCACTTCCTTGTCTGTGAAGTATTTTTCTCCAGTTTGAAATACAAATGATGAGTCATTTCATTTAAAGCCTACCTAATTTTTCAAGCATTTTGCAAAACGACTGGTTTTACTATGCGTGGGCAGCTTTGAATTGGAAAGAGATTACAAGTGTAAAACCAAATACAGCAGGTAGCACTATGAACAGCAGCTGAATCAAAGAAGAAAAAAAAAAAAAAGAGAAATTATTTTCTAGCATGCACTGCAACACTACAAGCTAGTCAGTCTTTGTTGCTGAGACAAGCTTTTTGGGGACTGCCACACAACTGACCCCAATTGTCAGGAAGAGAAGCTGTAGAGATGAGTGATGACTGAGTCAGTAGCAGGTCAGAACTACCAGGCCAAATTAGAACAGAAAGGAGCAAGGATTTGATATATAAACCACCATAACAATTATAAAGCCTTAAAGGACAGTACAACCTGACAGCTCTCAGACGCCACTTCCTGGGGGTAGAACAAACCATTCCAATAAGAAAACATACAGTCCACTGCATTATTACAGGAGTCCAGGACTTGAAAAGAGAATATTCAGGCAATAACTGATTTCTTATCATGCATTTGTCTACTTCTTGCTTTTAGGGAAAAAAAAAAATCTAGTCTCATAATTGAGTCAAGAACCTGAGAAGAATTTCAGAAAAAGTGAGATCAAAACACAGCAGCACCTTGATCCAGTGAGACATTTTTCACAAGGCTGATCAAGAGTAGCTGAGCAGCTTTCTGCAGATTTAACTTGCAATCATCCCTCAAATAGCAAAAAATGAGACTGTAGAGGAAAAGATTAATTCATTAACGAAACAACAGGATTAAATTCTCCTTTATACAATCTGTAGCACCCAGATTATGTACAACATAAAACTGACCAACTCATATCATGTCCTAATTCAAAAAGAAAACATAATGCAAAATGGATTAGAAACTGGAAACAAAATGATACTAAGGTCACTGCCGTTATTTTTGGGCAGGATACAGCCCAAATTATAAAATATTGATGGATGCATGGTTGAGACAGTTTAGCGTTCAACTATAACGACAAACATAAACGTGGGAAGGAATGTCCAGGCACAGGTTCTGTTATTCTTCTAAACCACGCACAGCAGCTGAATAGACTAAAACAAGGCTGCAAAAGATTAAGAATTTGCAAAGCGAGGCAAACTATCATCACAATCCAAGAAAGAAAAATCCATACTTGTGAGGAAAATGGATTTCTTCTGATTTGAGTGTGTATTAAATTATTCTGAAAGCACTTGAAAACACACGCTTAAAGGCTATACACCTGGTTCAAATTAGAAACATTTGGAAGTAAGAATATTGCCAAAATTCTTCAAGCTGTAAGAAAAGAACTAGAAAAATTAAAACATAATTAAAAAAAATCCAAAATTATTCCAAGTATTTAAAGAAACTGCTTTTTAGAAACAGACTGCACTCTGCACTCCTTTAGAATCTAATTAACCTTAATTCAGCTCACACTGTATCAGCTTCTCTCTAATGTATGACTAACCCACAAAAGAAAATAAGAGCAGTCTCTCCTTCCAACCTGATGCAGGCTATCCAATTCCAGGCCAGTATTACAGGCTGCATCCTCAGAGCAGATGGTCAAGAGGAATATGGTGTGGGCAGAATCCCTTGCTACCCTTCTAACCAGCAGAGAAGAGCTGCAATGAGGAACCATGCAATGAGATTTCTCATCCCAAATAGTATCTGTCCAAAACAGGTGAATAAAGGGGCTCAGACTACTGGTTTGGGTCCATCGAGGAGGGTGACCCTGGCTCACTGCCCTGGGAAGGTCCAGAACTCAGGCCTGGTTTTCTGCTCTAGTTAAACACACAAAGGAGGTAAAGGAATGAGAAGCATGGGCATGGATACACAAAACCCATGTCTGCAGTGCTAAATAAAGCAGGGCCTGGGACATGCTGCTGAAGTGAAAAATAACATCAAAGAAAAGGCCACTATTTCAGTAAAAGCAGAACTACAGCAATCACATACAAAATACCAAGAAGATAACCACGGTATCTACTCATAATCACTTACAAAGAGATACTACAAAGAGCCTTTTCACCAACAAATTCCCATTTAGGCCAAACAAGAAAATTTCCACTTCTTTAGCATTCACAACATCCTTGGGTAACTGCCACAGCTATTTGGTGTTCTAAATCCTAAAAATATTAAATGCACAGAAGCAATTTATTCTACATTCTCTTATTAAAGCAAGAGTCTATTGAAATTCTATTCAGCAATATTGCAATTTTAATACACCTAAACTTATTTTTAAAAAATAGATTAAGTAACTTTAAAAGAATAATTGTTTACTGTCAAAATCACAGAAGAAGTCACTTCATTCAGCTAGAGGAAGTCAACAAATTGTTACCTGTTCTTTTTTAAAAACATGCCTCAACTTTTCATGCCTTCCTTAAGGTTTTCATTCTCCTCCCACTCCTGCAGTGGGCCATGCCTGGGACAACATCTCAGAGAGCTGAACTAAACCGTTAGCTTATATCACAGACACACATGGCTTTGACTTCATACACAATGCAATTTGCAAGAACTGACACACAAAAATTCTCTCACTTCTGCCATGCCAGTTGTTCACCCTCCTACCACACAACTCCAAAGTTGGAATTCTAAACAAATGGCTATTAATCTACATATGTGCTTGTGTGTTTTCCTAGCTTCAAAAAATACAAAGCTTATCTGTTTAGCTCCCAGTACACTTCATCAATTACCAATGAAGGAAATAAAAAAAAAAAAAAAAAAAACAAGCCCAAAGAAAAACTGCTCTTCAAGTAGCTCTTTTTTAAAGAGATTAGAACGAAACAAAATTTCTGACTTACAGTCTTAATAAAAAAGATATGTATGCTATTCTTCTTTGAGTAAATTCAGCAATTTCTTTTTTTGGACTGATTTTATTACAGCTTTGTCTGATGATTTTAAATAGATTTCATTGAATGGTTTGGGTTGGAAGGGACCTTAAAGATCATCTGGTTCCAACCCCTGCCACGGGCTGGGACACCTTCCACTTAGCCAGGCTGCTTCATCCCACCTGGCCTTAAACACTTCCAGGGACTGGGCAACCAAAAGTTCTCTAGGCAACCTGTTCCAGCACCTCACCACGCCCATAGTAAAGAATTTCTTTAATTTATATCTAATGTAAACTTACTCTATCAGGTTGAATCTATTCCCCCTTGTCTTCCCCCATGCTCTTGTTACAGCCTCTTTCCATCTTTCTTGTAGGCTCCCTACCATCTAATTATCATCTCCATTACAGAACTTTTATAGTTGGAGTGAATCATCTTTTACCCTCAACTCCAAGAAACTAAGCAGGCTGAAATCCTTTTTAAGATTCAGACATGCTCAATTGTAACTTTTCCTTCCATTATTCTTCCCAGTTTACACAGACATTTCTTCTATGTTCCAGGTGCACTGCTACACAAGCAGTCCATGTTTAAAAGCAGGCTACCTTGGCTCCCTGCTCCCAGCAAACACTCTTTTGGTTTGACTTTTACTTGAACAAGTTAAAATACCTGTGAGGTACATCTGAACCATCTACTGAACTAGAAGCAAAAAATTTCAAAGACACGTAATAAAATCACACAGAATTTTAATTTACTAAAGAAACAATGCACCAATTACCTCTGAAAGTGATGCATCAACCTTGGAAGGCACTTTCAGATCCAGCCATGGCTGATAGTTTTCCAGAAGCAAAGTAGGTCTGTAGGAAAAAGCATGGAGAAACTTATGTAACAATGTGCAATTGACAGCTCCCTACTGTGATGTCTAAAATGGCAACAGTACTAAGCTTTCCAGTGCCACATATGTAATTTACCTGTGCCTCTTGCACTTGACCTTGCCACATACAGCACAACTGTGACCATGGGGAAACAGCTCCGGCAATTCCAACTGCTAAGAGATTTGGACAAGTTTACATTCTCCAAAATGATGACTCTGTTAATATACCAACATATTTGTGAATTTCCTTGTAGAGCATGCTATTACAGAAAACTGAATAAAGACAAACTTGTTCTTTCAGCAGCAAAACAAGATAACAAGACACCTGATGAAAAACAACTGAACCAAGAAAAACAATCGCTTCTGCTGAAACAAAGTGAGAGGACACAGATACTCTTTCACCTCTCCACTCATCTCCCCATACATTAATCAGTCTAGTAACAGACCAGATGGTTTCTCTGCCTTACTCATAGCCTTGAACTGTTGCAATTATATACCTTTTCAGCCCTATGAAATTCTACATTGAATTGTTTTAAGTTAGAAAAGAGCAATTTGCTTTGGGAATATTCCTCTCTTTGAAGTGCAGTATTGCTTAGAACATTCTGATTACAGTGAGCAAAGAAGACTCACCACTGGCCTGCCGAAAGGAGGGCACCATTAGAAAAGGCCCCATTAAAGGAGCAAACAACATAGTTTCTCCACTGCCTGCTACTCAAAAGCTCAAAATGTACAATGAGGGAAGCAGGAAACAACATCCATGGACACTCCAACAACCGGCCTTGGAGCCATTCGTGGATTTGATGGGACGCTGCAGAAACACGTGAAGAATTCAGTCTTAATCATCATCTATTTGCCACAAAACACCTGTCAGTGGAGTGTATCAGCTGTACTGACGTACAGTATTCCTGAAAGCAGCTAGGACTGGACAAGAATTGCTACTCCATATAAATTCTTATCGTATTCAAAGAAAGCACAAGACTCTTCACAGACATATTTACCTTGGGTTTATATTTTATTGTGAACAGAATATTGGGCAGGAGGGAGTCCGGCCCCAAGGAACAGTAGAAGGTGACGACCCCAGCCACGAACGACCAGAAGATCATCAAAACATGAAGATACCTTACAGACACACAGGAAGGAAAAAGGCGCTGCGTGAGAAGGCGCAGCGCCGCCCGCGCCCGGCTCCCCCGCCCGCCCGGTTACCGGTTGAGGAGGAGAGTGGCGGTGCCCAGCCCCAGGAGGAGGCAGCAGGAGAGCGGGTACTGCCGGCAGGTCTCCCGCAGCCCCTCGGCACCCCTCAGCCGCCGCAGCAGCCGCCGCCCGGCCGCCCGCACCCCCCCCATGGCGGCCGCTGCCCGCGCCGGAGGCGGGGCCCCTTCCGCTGCCGGCGCCCGCTGATGGCGGCGCCGCGCCGGGCCCGCCTCAGAGGGCGGCGGGAGGGAGGGAGGGAGGGAGGGAGGGAGGGAGCTGCTGCCGGGGCGGGGCCGGCCACAGGGCAGCGGGGGAGGAGCGGCTGGCCGCCGGAGAGTGCCCCGGGAACGGCGTCCCTGCAGCCCCGCTGTGGCATTTGCAGCTGTGCTGTGTCACGTAGCGTGCTAAGCACTGTAAATAGAAGGTCTCTGATGACAGCAGGCTTACCTAGTTATAAATACTTGGATACTGGACAACAAGGGGCTCCCAGCGCCAAGCGGCCAGAAACCGAGTGCTACGTCTGATTGAATGCTCTATATTTGGATGATGACTGAACTAAATCGTTCGGTGACTGGGACACTAAAACCCTATAAACACCACTCAAAGCTTCGTAATTGGCTGTAAAGAAAAGGAACAGGGTAGGAAATGTAATAAGACGCCACCTTAACATCAGTAAGCATACAAGAGTAAGACATTGAAAAGAGACGCATTCTAGAATGTAGTTTTTATTGCTAGCGAGAAGAATTTAAAGCCAACTTTACGCGAAGGACACCTTCAGTAAGGCTGTAAGCCACAAGCTTTCAAACCACTGGAGTGCTTTCAGCAGCTCTGTGGTTAACTCAGCCTCACGAAACTCAAGGCTCTGGTAGTCAGACACTGCTGGTTGTGGGTGTACCAGGTCAACGGGCAAAATGAAACAACTTCTGGGAGTTCGTACCCATAAAGGGGCTTCAAAGTGGCAGGTATGAAGGAGACCCGTTCAGGGAGAGGCGCCCACTTTTAGTTGTTTTAAGAAGTTGCTGTTGCCTTGTACGTCCATTTGCAGGAGCCCCACGCAGGTACACTGGGCACACTAAGTGAGAGCACATGAAATACTGAAATAAATCTGTTTACAAATCCTCATGAGCCATGTTTACAAATCTTCACTGAGATTCCCTGCCACTATATTGTTAAGGAAACACTGGTATTTGGAAGGTGAGTCAGCACCTAGAAATCAAAATCAGAGAACAGCTTTCAGAATCTGTGCTCGGATGCTTTGTCAGTTTACGCAACACTTCCCTTGACCTCTCAAGTAGGTGAAACTTTGCTGCAGTTCAACTTCAGTATGTTGACCTTTCTCAGAGCGCTTGGCAAAAGCCCAGGGTCAGCTTGAATTTCTTTAAGAGTCTCTGCACAGTATTATTTCATGTCAGTCCAAGTTTTTTAGTAGAAAAACCCAAGGTGCATTCATACAGCAAATCTCCATCCAGCCTATGCAGAGGAAATAATTTTTCTCAAGATGCATTTTTTATATCAGCTTCTTTATCCTCAGCTTATTTGCTGGTGATTTTTAGTCACTTATCTTGCAATGCTTTTAATAAGGAACAACTTCTAAAAAATCTGTAATTCTTACAATATGTCATTAAGATGCCACAGCATCGCATATCCGTAACACAGGAAATGACTTGCACAGCAAACCAGCAGAAGCTTAGGTCAAACTTCTGCTTCCATTTGCATTCTCTACTTCAGGTAAAGATTCTTTAATTTATAACTTCATTGTTCAGAAATTTGTTTACTTACTGTAAAATTGCCACATTCACATCTGGCACTAATTGTACCTCATTATCTTAGAAACTGCAATTTCCTTCAGTTCACAGACTTTACATCTGCTGGGCAGACACAACAAACTGCTTTACCCCATCCTGCTCTGCTGGAGACAGCAGTGTTGGCATTGCCCATCACCCTCTGTCACTAAGGCCCCTAGACTGTTCTGGTACGACTCAGCAGACATTTGTTTGTTTTTCAACAAAATAAAACTATAGAAGAACAAAAGGGAACTGCTGACAACATTAAGATTTTCAAAATTCTTTGAGAAATAAGAACTTTATCCACTCCCTGGAAATAGCAAGTTTTTCTCTCTTCAATAAATTCTTAGGAAGATTCTGTGGTCAGCTGGAGGGAGAAATGCCAGGGGAAAGCATGCATCTGGAGAAGGGGTCCGAAGTAATGTAGCCAGGAGTGGATTTTCTGGAAAGACAGATTTTATTTTAGTATTTAAAATGCAAAAGGATTTTTCACTGATCATACAGGTCATCTTGCGGAGCCAGTTCCCCCTGGTTTGGGGTTTAGGGTATGTTTTCTTTGATGGCAGGAGAAGCTTGCTTATTCTAGCATCTAAGAAGTATTAGAGCAGATTTTCAACAACTTGAAATATAAACCTACAATTTTTGGCTAAATACATCAATTATTAGGCTATTTGCTATTAGATTGTATTTACTAAAGTGGGGGGTTTTACCTTAAAAATTGCCTTTTTTAAATAAGCCAGACAGTGAACTGTAATAAACATATTCTCTCTAGTTAATTGCATTTAATTTACTCTGCAAGTTTGCTTTTACTCTTTTCAAGGCCTTACATAGTTCTCTCTTTCAAGGATACAGTTGTCAAGGCTAATTTACAATATCTAATCCTTCATATTTACTCAATGAGGAATTAATTTTCCTTTATAATTATTTCTCACAAGTCCCTGTTTATTTTGTGGGCCCTTTCTAAGAAGCTTAAATAGAAGGCTTCATATTAACCTTTAACTAAAGCCATTTAGCAGAAAACTCTAGAGAACACCCATATTTAATATTCAGCAAATAGCTAAGCTTAAGTAAGGAAGTGAAACTGAAGCTGGCCAGTCCATTCCCAAGAAAGGCAAACATTAGTAGGCTCTTTGCATTTGACTCTTTCAAATTTAAAACTTAAATGGCATCCACAGACACTTACTGGTTTCCACCTGAGATGATCCAGGTGTATGCAACAAATGTAAGGTGAAAATTGCCCTTCAGGAGTATGTTTTGGCCTTTAAATAAACACTGAAATTCCAGGGGAGTGATGGCTGACCATTTGCCGCACATTTCTGGTTTGGGTAGAATAATTATTAGCACTTTGATAAGCAAAATTAGCTTTACTGTTATAAAATACAGTTCTATTCATTTGTCCGTTAATGAGTTAATAAGCTGTTCATAGTCTAGATTAATGACATTTGGGAGTCATATCCCCATACCACCCACACTGACCCATGCTTGCCAGCTGTATGGAAATGTGTGCTGCCTGTAGTTGTAGAGTCTTGTATTTGCTTCCTCTATCTCATGCTTACCCTCAGTATGACCAGATTAAAGCAAACTGGATGAGAAAGTTATAACCTGGGCCCACAACACAGCAACAGGGGCTTTGGGTTCCTGGATAAAATCCCTTACAAGTTTCCTTCTAGAGGAGCGGGGGAATTCAACTGCTGCAGTAAGGAGTAAAATGGCATGTGGGTGGGAGAAATCATTTAAGAAAAGATGTGTGAAACACTTTGTAAAAGATCACCGGTCTCCATACTCGAAGGGAATGACAGAGACTTAAAAGTTGAGTTGTTTGTTTAGAAGCAGATTTAGAAAGCAACTGAAATTAAGGAGAAAGACTAAGAAGTTTCAATTGTAATACACCACTCAAAATTCATCCTTTTTTTAAAAGAGACTGAGAAATACAGTTCTGTTAGAAAACCTGAAAATGATGAAAAATCTCAAAACCTACTAGGCTGTATTTAGGACTAAATATACCAGGCAGAATAAAGACTTACAGGGTAAAAATGAAAGACAAGGAGACTGTTCCAATACAGATATTTAAGTAAAGGGACCCACTTCAAGTGGAGTTTCCAGAGGGTCAGTTTAGTATTCTCAACAGGAACAATGCTCTGCAAACAAGAGGGGTGCTGAGGAGCACACTGTGTTATAATTTCACTAGGAGAAGGTCCACTTGGGAAGAAAAAAATCAAAACAAAAAACAGGCAGTGTACTAGCTTTTCCTTGAAGAACTTGTAAATCTCAAGGAGAATGTAAAAAGATTCAGAGACTGGTATACAGAGCTTTTCTTCAACTTGTTAACATGAAAAGGAATTTTCTGAAGAAATTCTTTCACAGACAAGACACTGGAGAGAATTTAGATATTAGAGATGAAAATAATTTGTTTAGTCATAAACTATTATTTATGGGACATTAAAAAAAAGAAAATAGAGTAAGTTACAAGGTGTAGAATTTTATGACAACACAGTAAGAAATAGAGGCCTGCAGGAATATCCACAAAAAAAGAGAACTAAATGTATACTAGAAAAATGTTAAAATAAAATTTCTGTGGAGTACAGCTTTGCCAAATGTTGCCACAAATCATAATATTAATTTATCTTGATTCACCTGAGCAAAAAAACAAAAAGGCTTTTTTGGATATGCACCTTACTTATTAAGTGAGGCTGGTCAATTGGTTGTATGTGCAAATGAAAGACCTGGAAAACCTAATTCCTTTGAAAAACATAAGCTGATCAGGGAGGAATGAGGGAATGTCAAGATGGATGTTAAGAATTTGTAAGAAAAAGTTTGTGAAAGAACTAAGGACCTGTACTCATGAAAAAGTTAAAACAATGCCAGAGCACATATGTAACAGCTCAGTCAAAATGAAAATTAATCTCTTGACTTATTGTGGGAATAAAGAAGGCCGTTCTCTGCATACAAAGTGTAAAAATAACTATGTCAGGTCCTGAAGGGCATTCCAGCCTTGGTCAGTAGGGAAAATTTTCAAGTAGGGAGTTCAAAAATGAACTTGAGCCAGGATCCCTTGTTTTCAGCTGAACTTAAAAGTGTCAAGATAATCCTATT
The DNA here is from genome assembly GCA_018697195.1 of Certhia americana. Lineage (NCBI taxonomy): Eukaryota > Metazoa > Chordata > Aves > Passeriformes > Certhiidae > Certhia > Certhia americana. The sequence goes on from CM031859.1 coordinate 33,429,481, forward strand.
AGATGACATGCTTGTTTTAAATCATTGCAAACAGTTGCAGCACCTGTGCCTCAGAACTATGGTGATACCTGAAAAATTTAAAGCTAGTTAAGTTTTTCATCACAGATACACATTGGACTCATGGAACAACTGTGTTGGATCAGCAAAAGTTCAGCTGGGTGAGCATCCTGTTGATGATGGCCATCAGGGGATATATACTTAGGAAAAACTTGTGAAAGCATGGCAAGAATATAGTAATAAGTTCCTGGAACATTCTTTTACTCTGATTCATAATCTTGGGGATATCCTGAGAAAGAAGTTATTTCCTAAATTTCAAGCTGCTTTTGAAGAACGAGAAACTTCAACATCCACGAAAATCATGCAAGGAGTTTCACCACCTGTACTTGTGTGAGTGAAGATACAGCACTCCAAACATTCATGGGTTTACTAGAGATGGTGAGAAATCATTCTCTATTTGATAGCTGCTTATCATTTTACCAAAAATACTTTGGTCCCCTGAGAAAACTGTCTTTTCCAAAATTAAAATTCTTGCTCCTATGTGATTTGTCCTTCACATAAGAGCACTTTTGTACCTTTTATCGTTGTTTTCCCTTTCCTTTTCCAATTTTATTATCTCCTCTGTCGCGTAGCAGTGAGTAGGGACAGGCTGCAACATGGGGAACAAAACTGTTAACAAAATAGCACTCAAAATTATTTTTATTAGACCTAGTGTCTTCTTAAATAGTTTAATTTTTTTGCCCTGCCTCAATAGTACTTTAACAGTTTTGCCAATGAAAATTTATGATCGTTTTTCCTCATTTGGATAAAACTCTCATTTCTGATGGATTCACTTTTTTAACCTTAAAAAGAAAAACAGTGAAAAAAATTCCAACCTAAAGCCTTCACGTAGTCAGGAAATTCTAATCAACAGGCAGAAGTCGTTAAAAGTGGAAAAAAGACTGACTGTAACTACAGGTTGCTGTTGTAAGGCAGCTTGTATCCAAGAAAGCTTTCTGTGGATACTTAACATGACCGTGTAAACCCAGACCTAGTGATGAGATCTGTGAGATCAGGCTTCTTTTGGTGACTGGTGAGCTGGTATCCTGGAGCCCATTGCTTTTAGCTTCTCTGGACACAGCAGTAAATGCCTGGAGTGTTTTTGTCAGGTCAGAATTCCACAGAGATATTTTTAGTTCAAGCACTTTCTCCGACAACATGAAGTATATAAAAGCTGTATAGGTTAAAAGTTAAACAACATTAATTATCATCTTGCAAAAGTTATTTCTGCTTACATCTTTCATCAGACACTTCACAGGAACCATTACAGAACCAATTTATAACCAGGATATTGTTTTGTTTACCATTTGTTGGCTGAGGAATGGAACCAATCTTACATTTTCTTCCTTTTAAATAATGTCCGGGAAAAACAGACGTATTTACAGAATGGTTAAAAAGAACATCACATAAATGTTACATTTCCCTAGCAAGAATATTGAATATATGATGAAAGCAAAAAAAAGATCTGATTCTGGGCAAACACACAGAATGCACAAGGTGATACTACAAGAGCTACTGGACAGAGGGCTGTTCCTCCTCATATGTAAGGATGAGTCTTAAGGCCTTTTGAAAACAGCGTTTTGGAGTGCATGGGCAGCTTTCCCACATCTTACATATTTTGTGATATAACTGGAGTGTATAGCTCCATGGTAGAGCTCCACTACAAGAGGAATACGATTGTTTTAATGAGTTTGAGAAGTGGATCTCAGTATCATGCTCTCTGCAAGGCCAAGCTTCCTTAGACTCATAACTGATCAATCCTTACAGCTCACAGCTGATCAATGCTATTTATCGAACAGGTGCCCAAGTTCCTGGGGGTATCCCAAACTTTTTTTGCCATCCAAATTGCTGGTATATCTGATAGAAAAAAAGCAATGTATTATTACACAGCACTTCCCATCTAGCACTGGCATTAACAGTGCTTCTGCAGAAGCAGATGGTCCTCTGTGGGTTTACCAGCAGACAAGGAAAAGGCACAAACTGAAATCAAGAAGCAAGGACTATTTGGAAGACTTTGGTGAGTAGTGCAAAACTTCACTGAAGTTTTGCTTTGCTTTTTATTTTCTGCGTTATTTAAGTAACTGGGATTCTAGCTAGAAAAGGATTGGAGCTAGTAAGGTCTGATACCATGTAGGGAATGATTATTACCACTCAGTATTTTTCTGAAACTCAATAATTTGTGACTGAATTACATGCTACTATATAAGCTACCTGGCTTATCTTAGTACAAAGGAATTACAAACGAAACTACTTAAAACACTAGGCAGTAAGTTCTTCCTCTTTCAGAGACACATACTTTATATATTAATAAAGGGACATTTTAATATGAAAATTGGTTTACTATCCTTTCTATCAAACTTTAAGACACTGTGAATCTTCCAGTCCAATATCAAGTTTGGATGTTCTCTGTAGGTCGAGTTTGTAGTATTTTCACCACTACCACCCCAGAAATTGCAAGTGAAGACTGAGGTTTTGGGATTTCAACAGATGCTTAAATATAGCTCCTAATGCAACACAAAGAACTTGGATGCTGTAGCTAGACCTTAAACTTGGGTCACTGAAATTCAGATGCAAGAGGGAAGGTTTTTTCCTGAAGAAAGTACATTTCAGAAGGTAATCAAAACAGAAAAAGGATTCTCTAATATCATCCAGGTTCCTAGCAGATCACATATTGAGGATGAGTAGCAAATTCTCCACTTACCAACATTCAGCTTAGATGTGGTAAATTGTATATTAAGTACTAAGCAGTAACCGTAAAGTCATGTTTTGTCTACATCCAGTGTATCTCTGGGATAGATTATGGTCAAGAAACTTGGGAGTATCAGCCAGTCTCAAATCCTAGAAAGCCCATATATCTGATGTGCTCTTGGACCACTGTCCAGCTGTGTGCTCCCCTCTCCATTTTCCCCTTCAGCTATTAAGTCTGGAGACGTCAAGCAAGCTACCTTATGCAGAAATGACTCACTTTCCTTCCCCAAAGCCCAAGGGCAAAAAGAACATAGAACTCATGTATTTTCTGGAGGGGTAGCCTTGATAGCGAGAAGACATGAATTTAGTACATTTAGTACTAGCATCTTAGTTCAAAGCTGCTCACCCGAGTTTCACCAAGAACTCAGACTATGCACCTATCTCCGTAAGTTCCTCATTTCATGTTACTTCTACCTTCAGATACATTCCCTTTTCCCAGTCTTCAGAGCTGCTGTTCACCATGCTCACACCTGCAAAGAAAGTGACTTTTCCTGACCAAAAGCTGTCTATGAAAATAAATCCTGTATATTCTCAGCACTAATGAACAATATACAAAGATTTACCCTCTTTTAACTTAGTAAGTAGAATCAATGCTGGCAAACAACTTCCAAGGGTATTCCATCTTACCATATTCCTTCTTTAGCTTCCTCCTAACTTCTGATCTGATACAGGCCTCAGCTTTAGAAAAAAAATTCCTTTTGTTCATTAAGGAAGCGTAATTCCTTGAACTAAGACATGTAGCCCAAACTCAAGAAAACAGAACTTCTTCAAACAAAGTTCAGCAACCTTCATACTGGTTCTTAAGTCTTCATCTCTTGGGGTCCTAGAGATATGTTTCCAAGCACATACCATTAATTTTAAGAACTTTGATTTCTGAGCAGCAACCACCTTCAGTGTAGAATACACCTGTTTGGGTTCCTTGCACCATCAGGTCTTTAATGAATTAGAAGTCCTGGCCTAGTCCAAAGAGATGATCAAACACTTCTCCCTTGCAGGATGCTGAGCTTTTATCACACTTTTCAAGAACAAATGCAACTCTGTACAAGGCACTGCTGTACCTGGGAGCCTTTTGGGCCCATCCTGAGCTTGAACACTGCAGAGGCTGCTGAACTGGTATTGACTCACCCCAGTTTTACAAGTGTAACACCCATTCTCACTTTGTGCCCTGCATTGAGACATTCAAGATTTCAAATGCAAACTTTGCTAGGAACTTGGCATTTCCTCAAGCATCACTCAATTATGAGGCATCACTGGGTCTTATTAGAAAGGTTTTCTCAACTACCCTACTTTTACCCACCCTCTAAGGGATTATTAAGAGCAGTGAGTGGCAATTATGCTATACCATTAAAGAGAGATGAAGAACTCCTTACCTACGTGGGGAAAGAAAAGGTCTGCCTTTGGAATATGTGTATCAGGTATTCAAGGCTGGCTCTTACTTCCCTCTAGACAAGGCCATTAGTTCATCACTTCCGAACAGCAATTTTACAAATACCAGCTCTAAGAGATGACTCCTCTGAACAGGACATTTGAAATAGGATCATTAGGCACAGTGACAGGGTGTTTTTTCCTACAAATTCTGTATTTTGTTGTGTTTAAAACCTCCTCTCTTACAGATACAATTTTATGCTGAAATATGGATCAAGATAGTGGCCCTGATGATTGTAACAGCCAGGACAAGGCTATTCTTACCTTCTGACATACAAGAGCCCTGTCTGCTTTTTAACTGGTGTTTCCATTTGTCCAAGATCCATCACCTGACATTTCTCTCTCATCATACTGTAGCTACTAGATGGTGCCTGGTTAAAGTGTGTACCTACCTTTCACAGGAAAAGGACAGACAGGTAAGAGGTAGGGAAGATTCTATAAAGCTGTAACATAGCTAAATGAAGTTGTATATTGTGGTTTGCCAGGTTATTTCCCTATTTTTTCTTTAATCCTAGATTAGAAACTTGCCAAGAGTGTAGTTCAGGCAGATTTGATGGCTGTCCTTTGCCCACAGGGAAATGACTTCTTTTGCAAACTGTTTCATTCCTTTTCCTTTTCACAAATAATATGCTTTGTTACAAGTTTTCCAAAATGGGGAATATTTGTGATGTGATCAGTCCTAGGCCAACCTGTTAAATACAAGAGAAACCCCTTGGTATTCCTCTGACAAGGAACTCCCTGGTTGTCAACATTGCTTGAGAAAGAACAGAGGTTTACAAAAGACCTTTAAAGTTTTTCTTTTCACAGACACTTTGTCTTTTCAGATGTCTTAACTCAGACATGTCTGCTCTTTCTTAATGTGAACATTAAGCACAATTTTATTTAATTTGTGAAACCTGAGATCTCTCTACATTATTTTTACCATATGGTGGAAAGGCAGAAGTTCCAAGATTATCACATTAATTCTTGCCTGCCCCATATCTAAGAATTCCAACACCTATGACCTATTTAGATTGCATTGCCCTTACAAAGTGCTGAATATTGTACTCTTCCTAAACATCTTTCAGGGTCAGAGGATACAGGTATTGGGAGGGTGGTGGTGTTTGTTTGGTTCCTGTGGGTTGATTGTGTCTCCCCCCCACCCCACCCCCCAGCAGTATATGCATTTTTGCCAACTACAGGTATTCTAAGATTGGCCCTGGTGTTAAACAGGTTCAGTCTTTCTCAATAGAGTAAAAAAATTATCTTGATTCTAAAATACATGCCTCAGTTACTGGGCTCTAACTACACCCAGCCATCTGAAACTTAAAATCAGAATTGCTATGTTATTCTATCTTTAACTGCATAAAGAATTTGAATCTTACATGTTTTAATTTTCATGTGTTAAAGAAAAAGATTGCTTCACAAGGATTTAGGAACTTGTAATTGTTCTTAGAGAGACTAAGTTCTCTTGTACTTAGAGAGACTACAAAAATTGGAGTTTATAATCATCTACCTGCAGATATACTAGTTATTAACATAGCGGTTCTTTACTAACTCCACAGTAAAACTACAGAAGCACTTTAGCACACTTCAATACCACATAATCTGCTTTAACACAGGCCATCACTGAAGGCAGTTTGTGCACACCTTGTTCAGCTGTGACCATTACCATATTGTTACAATGCCATCGTACCTGCACAGCAGATACACCTTCATGCACCTCAAACTGCATTACACACTGGAAGGCTTCATTTGCCAAAAAGCTTAGGTAGCAATGTTTTTTCACTACTCATCTGCATACTACACTCATCACTCAGTGAAAGCAGTACTATTTAGAAATGTTACGCTTGAGGCAATAAACTGTGAATGTTTATATACTGCCATTAAACCAAAACTCTTCACTTGCTAGTAGAAACCTGTACTGATTTTAACTGTTAACCTAAGGAAGACCAACTAGTTCAAATTAATTACTAGGGTATAAAACTTACTGATCAGTTCAGGAGATATGAGTATTAAGATAATTTTCTTGGATAGAAATATGGCCACCTGAATGGCTTACAACAAAACCAAACTGAACTTCAGGTTAGCGTAACATTAAGCAAAACTGTGAACTGCCATTTATTACACCATTTCCACTGTAAGGTCACTTCTAAGCAAACCCAAGCTACAAACACAAAATCAAATGGATTTTAGACCTTACAGATACTTCCTAACTGGAAGATCAATCTCACTGGAGTTATATAACTCCAGTTATGGAGTTCCATAATATGTTTTTTTTTTTCCTGAGAGGTTGTGTTAATATTACAAGAAAATAGTGGATCAAGGCACTGCTAATGCTTGAAGCCACCTAAGCCTTGTTATACCATCAGGTCTTAGTTATGACCACCTGTCCCTTTATATCCAGGCCTAGTCTTCTGCTAGCATAAAACCCACATATTTCTTCATTTGCAAATTCTGACAGATTTTAACAACATATATACCAGTTTCCTTCAAAGTAGCTTTTAAGCATCGCACTATTTCAAAAGCAAGTATCAACGATCAGACTTCTGTAACTGTAGATAACATAGAGGACAGCTTCACTAGACTAGATTAAGGCAGTTACACATCAGTCACTTCCTGGTGAAAGACACATCAGTGATTGTCACTGAATGTTTGTCCTCTGCTAGAAATATCAGTTTAAGCACACATACGAAACTCAGATTCTGTTGAAAATTGTGGATTGGAAACAGGTTGGCAAACTAGAAGAAAAAACATTTAATTGCAATATCCAAAGGAAGCCTTTGATCACAATCTGAAACAGGAACACTCCTTTAATAGCCACTTCAGCTTTCCAGATGCAGGGACTATGTATTTTTATCTGCAATCTCAAATACTGTAATGTTAAATTCACCTTTGAATTCTAGTACGCATCTGCATAATGAAAAGATGACATATAATTTATTTTATGCTAGCTCTCACCAGTGTTTTGTAATACAGCTTCATCCTTAAGTATGCTGACATTGCTTCTTAAGAAAAGCCCTGATTTACTGATGGGACATCTATAAATTTATCTCTGTCAAATTCCCAAGGAGGCACCTTTTTAATTCCAAATTCATTACACTTAGTGATAGCAGTTAGTAGTTATTTTTAAATAACCATTATGAGTGACAAAATTAGATACGTTCCTCATCCCACTAAAGAGAAAAGAAAAATCTGAGAACTATTACTTTAGATGGCAGAACAATACTGAAAGCACACTTGGAACCAGGAACTCAGGATCTGATACTTTACATTCCTGGCATTCAGTAGATAACTTATGTTCATGCAAAAAATCCCTTAAACTACCATGATTTCCAACCCATTAGTGTAAAAACAGGTACTGAATTATCTTTGAAGCATTTACAACATTTTTAGATCTGAAGTATTTAAACACTAAACAGTGTCAGATTACACTCAATATTCACTTGGCATAGAAATTGACACACTATAACTAAGAGTTAAAATGAACAACCTGGGTTAATCACTGCAGATAAGGATTCAAACAGTCTACGGAAGAAAGATTTTAGGCACTGCAAGGCATTGAAGTACTAGAAAGTCTATTTTTACTTACCATTATCTTCTGTGCAGTCAAATGACATAGACTAACCTACTGGCTGTGCAGCAGAACTAAGAGTGCATTTCGTAACTTCCTTAGAGCAAGAATCAAGGAGTAGGATTCCATGTCTTTTTCTACACCTTAGTGACCAAAGCAAGTACACTGTCATGCTAAGTGTGCACAGGAAACTGTCACCAATAATCAGCCAAATGAATCGTTCTCAGACTATGTGGAATTAGATTTTTGACACTAGAAGTTTTACCTACAAGTGTCAGTTTTAGAGTGGCCACCAAACTTCATGAACAATTATCTAAGTGGAAATGTATTTTGTGATTCAAACTTAAATCAATCTGCATTTAAGTACCTGTTGAGACTACACGTTATGACTCTGTTTCCTAGGCCTCACATATGCATTTTTCGCCTTTTAAGAAAAAAAAAAAAAAGCAGCTTCTACCGGGTACCTGGAAGTCTGACCATCTAAAGAAGGTTTTGTGAAGATAGCTTTAAGTAAATCATGTAACCCCAAGTATACAGATGAGCTCAGCTGTGCAGCACTTGCTCAGGAGCTGGCCATTTAAAATTATATATTTTGTGGAAAAACTAGTAACCAGCTATATATTGGCAAGAAAAGGTATAATTACATGAGACAATCAGCGCTCTCCAAATTGCCAGTAAACTAAGTGGCACTTTTCAACAAATCTCTCTTTTGTAACAATCAAGACCAAGGGGCATTAAAGCAGTCACTCTTTCATCCCACAGATTTTTTTAACGTAAGTAAATATACACTTGCAAACTGTGACCAGATAACTGTGAAAATCAGGCTCCTGGAAAGATTTTAACATCAGAGCTTCTAGGAAGCATTGTTTATTTGTAGTAGATGGCTGTAAAGTGACAGTAATTTATTCCTTATTCCCCCACTATCTGTATTAAGGATCAAGGAATCTTCAGCTCAACTTCCTCTCCTTTTGCCACATCCCATTTTCATCTGACAGAGCAAATAGCAAATTACAACGTGGTGTTTCCTATGCCCAACTAATTCAACTAGTTAGCCCCAGACAAGAGATGTCATGTGCTGGTGCTGAGTTCATTCAGCAAAACACTCCATAAAAAGACAGACTTTTATGTCCACTAAGTCCATATTATAGTCATGAAGTCAGGAATCGTAAGCTTCAGGGCATGAACACAGACTCAAGCTTGCACTTTTACCCATTTCAATTGTCTGAAAATTGTCTTGTCAAGTTCTCTGCTTCACTGCCTATTTCAAAACTTGCAATTCCATTTGAAACGATTAGTATGTTCTACTAATATCTCACTAACATGAGAGAGTAACAGTCTTTATGTTGTGCAGTGTATCAATTTAAACACACTTTTTTGAAAATGTTCTGTGTTTATGTCCATGTTGCTTTTCAGTTTTATTTCTCAAAAAAAGCACCTCCCCTCAGTGGTGTATGGAAGCACTAAAATAATTGCTAGGCTGAACAGGAAAGTTAAGCCTCTGACAAATAATCAAAGGCACAAGGGAATAAAAAGTTGCAGCCATATATAATATTTCTCTCCTGAAGTTGGGAATCCTGCCTTTAGAGGACACTACATTTATTTTAAACTATGTCATACCCCTCACCCCCAACAAGAACAGAATTAAGTGTTCCTTATTTTAGATTTTTAAAGACAGTATTTACACAGAGTTGTACAACGCAGAAATTCAGAAACTGATCTTAGTATCTTATTGTAACAACAGCCTTCCTCCAACAGTAAAAACACAAACTTAAGTTCTGGGTCATAACAAATCTCCTCTTTAAAAACTGGAAAGAAAAAACAAAGTACAGTTGCATGTCCTATATGAAACCTTTCAAACAAAAATGAGTATTAAAACAAGAGTATAATTTAAAAAGCTGTGTATTGGAGTGTTTATAAACCAGAAGTGTTAAGCAGCAGCAGTTTCCGGTTTCTTATTAAGTTCAACTAGACTTTGAATTTAGAAACATATTACAAACCAATGCAGAACTATACTACTTACGCACCTTTGCAGGTGTTTCAGTAAAGAAAGCCTCCTATGAGAATAAACAGAGGCAGCACATTATATTAAGTCAAAACTTGCCTTCAACATGCCAAAAAGAACTGTGTCATATGTTCATTTGTCACCAAAGCACCCCCTAAGAGATGCATTATTGCTGTAGAACATTTCAAGTTTACCAACACCCAAGTGCAACCAAATTGATGTTGTATATATGCACTTGCCCATTCTCACCAGTATTTCCACTTAATGGTTTTTCTTTAAACAATCAAATTTAAAGCTTTGAAAAATAACATTTTTTTGATTTTAGTTTTTTTTTTTTCACAATATTAGTCATTACATGCAATTTAGTTTTCTGATAATTTTTCTAAAAAACTGCACCAATATCAGAACAGTGCAAATCATATTTAATTGTAAAAGTTATAATGGCTTGAGTTCATAATTGGAGGGAACACTGTCAGGATCTTGGTATTTTGCTCACTCACCATTGCTTGCATTCCATTAAAAACTCTCCTGTCAATTTTACTTTTTGTTTTTCTTTAAATAGTCATCCCCCATGCTTTTATTAGAGCTGAAATTAGGGATTTAATCCACAATTTCAACACACACAGTGCCTTAGTTGCAATGTTTTTATGCACTTTCATCCACTGTTACAATTCTACGTATTACCCCCGCAACATATTTCCAGACTAAGAACTAGTCACTAGCACTTGTGATCCAACAAGTGTTTTAAGTTTTTCAGCAATGGAGAGATTTCAAGATTCACAAATCTGAGGACTTTCCCTCTCCTACAGCCCCCAGTGTTTCATTTTGTAGCAAGTTCAAAATTGGTTTCCACATCTTGACAGTGTTCCTTATAAAACCATATGACAGTAAAAGTGCCAGTAGGCATGGCAACCTCTTTGAAGGGAGCATTTAAACTCCTTGGCACTGGGAATGCCAGCACCAAGGATTACATTGAAATTCAAAATTATACTTAAGGCTACAATTAGAATACCCACTTTCCATAAGCCTAATTTCTCTATGTAGATTTGAAAATTCAGAAGCTAATGCAACTGTTAAGTTTTACGCTCAAATTTGAGGAAGAAATTTCTTTTCTTTAGCAAGGGCAGTATATGAAACTCTGGTAGCAAATGTCTCTTAGGCATTGACTACTCATTTCACCATTGTTCACTTACTTTGTCTTAAAGTTCAAAACTGGCAAGGCACATTTACATATTCCAATGAATACTTGACAATTTTAAATTACACTTTATGTCCCAGCTATCCCAGTAATTGACATACAACATACTAAAATGGTTTATTAAGATAACAAAAAAAAAAAAATCAATTAATGTGAAAACATACAGGCTATTGGCAACCACTATTCTAAAA
>CM031859.1:33445633-33575634 GCA_018697195.1 Certhia americana
CTGAACATTTCACGGAAACAATTATTTTTAGTATCTTGTATCAGGTATCCCATTCACAATACCCACGCCTCTGAAAATGTCAAAACAGCAACGTAGGTTGCATATAGATTTTGTTTTTTAAAATCACAAGCCCAGGATTCTTCTGGAAATAGAACTGTCTTAGCTCTGAAAGCATAGTAGTAGTAGCTCTGACACTGCTGTGACTTTACACACACTTTCTAATGAGGTGAGTCACTACTATCAAGACTTTTTATCCTTCCTGTTCAAAATTAGGATGGAGACAACTTCGTAATGATCACAATCAAGCTGCCCTTTTATTCAGGATTTTCTCCTCACATAGAGTTTTACATGGCTAATAGTACACAATGTGTTGAAAAGCAAAGGAATTTATACAGATTAAGAATTCTGACAGCCAGGAGTGGCTTCAAATAGTAAAAACATGATGTAAAATGCTTCTTACTGATTGAATAGTCACTTGTAGGCAAGCAGGTCAGATTACTAACTATATTAATGCACAAATTAAATTGAATCTCTAGTTATGTGGATGTATCCAGAAAAGTATTTTTTTGGTACTGTATATGTAGTGGAAACTGTAAATTATCTCCAAGATCTTAAGATGTCACTCTAAACTTGTAAAATAACTGGGATAGAGACTTAACAACATACACACCCTTCTATTCCCACATCTTTTGGAATCCTAGGAATATTAAAAACCCTCACAATTCGCTAATGAACAGTATATTCAAAACCAGAAAATGCCTGGAGTTAATCACACTTGTTGCTTTCCTACTGCCTTAACAGCTCTGAAAAACAAAGGAACATAGAAAACGCCCAAATGAAAGAACTACTGCCCAAGTGGCATTACCATACCTCTGCCTAGAGTAAGAGACACAATCCTACTGCACCTACCTCCACAAATGAAACATGCACATCCTAAACAAAAGCAGCAGGGATGCAGATAATATACAGCACATTAATATTAGTGGTGATATATGACAGTAGACTTTCAGTGTTAAAATCCATGCATGCATCCCTGAACTAGTAAAACTGGGTATAAGATAATCTGCAGTGAAGAGAGGGGTGGAGAGCAGGAATCACTGAGCACTACAACCAAAACAAGTGCATTTTAAAAAATCTTCTTCTTCATCACTGGAGACAGGCCATTATTAGATTCTGAGCTAGCAAATATGTTTGTATACTGCAGTGAGAATGTTTTTTTGTGATTATTCAAATTGAATGTGAGAAAGCTTATCTGCAATCAGGGACAACACAACCATGCCATCAACTGCCATGCTGAGAAGGAAACTGTGCCACTTTCAACAGCCTCCTATATTTTAATTACATGAACAGGTATTTACGGTGGCATTGCCAAGATGCACAATACACAGCAAGAACAGCTATATCAGCAAAAGATTTAAGCAGAACAGGCCTGCCTGGCACAGAAGAGAAGCTAAAGAAAAAAGAAATTCACTTCTTATAGTAACACCAGATGCCCGTGGAAGAACAAAAGGGCTAATAAAGTTACAAGAACTATAAGCAGGGCAAACTTAAGCAATTCCATGTGTACAGTAGGTCACCATGTGGAGATCTCTATTAATCTTGCAACCTCACTATTCCATCTTCTTGGATGCTACACAACAGCACTTCCAAGTTATTTTTGGAAGTAAGGTGGGGGAGGGAATATGGTTAAGATAGCAGGAAGATATCCAAGAAGAAAAACACATGAGAACATTAAGCAGAATACACCAGCAAGAAACTGCCTTCTTTTCTATCTTGGTTTTTAACCACGTTCAGTGTTTACTAGTGCAAGATCTCTAAGTGTGAGTTCATAAACTTGGTGGGCAGATGTATCTTCTGGAACTGGCAACAAAGACTATCAGGATCCTCCTTTCAGTGGTTACTTTACTAAAGAGGGAGTGCTGTATCAATACTCCTGCTTAGAGGAACACGCAATGCTAAATTCATCCACTAATTCATCCACTGCAGGAGTTCAGGGAATTTTAGAATAAAAAGTGGGAAGTATGTATGTTTCATGACCTTCAGACAGGGCTCTCACACTCAATAAGCAGAGGAAGACAGTACCTAAATTAAGACTGGACACCACTATTAGATTTTTTTGTACAAACATAAATGAATCCAACGTTTTTCAGAGAAGCCAGAAAACTTGTATACACTACAGTGTATCTACTAAAATACCCAGATGTTCTAATTTGACAGGATTGTACACATCTTTCAGAAGTAATACAACATAACTACATGCATTTACACTTACATCTGATTTTTAGCCGCTTGTCTCTGAGCTTTCCGTTCTTTCCTTTTTTGATCTGGTGGCTTAGCAAAAACAATTTCAATGTTTTCTCCCTCTAAATCTTTGCCATTCATTTCTTCCATTGCCTGAAGGAATTAACCAGACTTTAAATATACTTCCACGCATATCTGAAGTTATTAATTTTGTTCTATCTTTTAGAGTATGCATTTCTAAATTTGTTATCCAGAGCTAAAATAACAGTATAAAGCTAAAAAAAAAGTTAAACAATCAGACAGTATAGAATTATGGGTTCCAGTTATGCATTTCTTCTGAACTTGGCTCAACCCCAGGACTTGATGTATCAGTTTAGAAATCTTCCCCTCAAAACTGAAAACAGGCTTCAATCTTTGCAAACTGTTACAATTAATGAAGTGACCAAACTGTACTCTGAAAGTGCACATCATGTAATCCATGAACAAATTCCTAATGTCAGCACACATGCAAACAGTACTAATGCTAGAACTCATTATATTCTACTATTCCTTTAATTGTAATAAATATCCCTTTTCTTTTTCAACTAGAAGCCAAAAATTAAAGTGTCACTCTGATCACAAGGAAAAAGCGAACAAACCAATCACAAAAAACCTCAACTCCTCCCCAAACCCACACCACCACCTCCCCACAACCCTCCCTTCAAAAAATGCAAAGCAAACAGTAAACCATCAATTCCTCCCCTACCCTTCCTGCCACATACAATTCCCATGGGCCACTATAAGTTACTACTACAAGTTAATTTTGAGCAGAGGAATCCTAAAGATTCCACCACTTTTAGGGACTCTACATAGCTAAGCCCTGACAGGATATGCATCTTACTAAGACTCTCCCCATCATCTTCCTAAGCATCTGCTTTAAGACATATGGATATGTAAGAGAAACTGAATCCCCCTGTATCCTGCATCCACCCACAGAACATAAAAAAAATGGATACACTACAGGCAGGAGGGGAATTACACTTTCCCTTCCTTAACAACACATGACATCAAGACTGGGCTAGCAAAATCCAGGAATGACAATTACTAAATTTTAATGAGCACCCCTCATTTAAAAAAAAAATAAAAATTAATCACCTGCCCTAGAGAAACTGCTTTAGATTTCTACCAATAATTTGGTGAGAAGAGTCATACAACTTCTGGCACTTGAGTTTCAAATTGTAACAACATTAATATCTTAAAAGCTCATCTGCAGAATCACTTATGATAGGTGCATATAAGATCCACTTTTCAAGCTAGAATTGCATTATCCTAGGAGACACCCAGAGAGGACAAAGTTGTCAGTGACATGTTACCATTTCTCCTGACAAAGCTTTTTCCCAAGTTAAAAGAAGCATACAGCTTCTAACAACACTACACACACAATTACAGTCCTGTTCACTTACCTTTACAGCACCATCTCGTTCATCAAAATGGATGAAAGCATAGTCTTTTAGCTTCTTCACTCGTTCTAGCTTTCCAAATTGACTGAAGGCCTTTTCTAGAATCTCCTCTGTTACAGTATTGGCAAGATTGCGTACAAACAAAACTTTAACCTAAGAGGGATAAAAAAAAAAAAAAAAAAAGACTTAGGAGTATGATCTAATTTCAAAACACAAAATGAAGCTTTGTAAGTTACTGCTATTTGCAGTACTGAAAAAATCATCATTACATTTTCTGTACAGCATTTTATATACATATATATCAATATGTACGTTTAAACAGTCACATAGCATGAGTTAGCTTCAAAATTCCCTGACAGAAATATTTAATCTGTTATCGAACATGATTACATAAGTATTAGTAGCCTGAAAGTCAATCCAATTTGTGTTAAGTGTTTAAAAGGATCCTAGCAGCAGTTATCTTCAACCCAGAACACTATCAAACTTGAGAGAAGGCAACCAGAATTGGTTACACACAAAACAATTAACTTACCAAAACATTTAATTGTTTAGACAATTAAATTTTTGCTCAGTTATCTGCAGAACAGTCATCACTGTAATATCTAGGTCAGAGGTGACAGACCTACAGCTTTCAAGCTGCTTAGCTTGTAGTTCCCATGCTATAGCTATACACCAAACACCTAATGTCAGGACTGTGCTTGCCTGAGGGACACTCTTGACCTGAAGCCACTGCTAAAAGACAGAACTGCAGAGAGAGGGGGATACTAAGGCTGACACTGGCCAATCACCCTTCAACTTTCTCAAAAGTCAAACTGTGCTGCTCCCTTGAGGAAGAGTCACTCCCCAGTAACTCTGGAAGTTAATTCCATTATCCCCCACCCAGATCACTAAAGCATGCAATACAACTCTTAAGGTACACAAAGACTGCTCTGCAGCTTCTAAAATCAGAAAGGCAGGTAATCATCCAACTGTTGACTGCCTGACATGGAGTGTATCATCAATATGAAGTTTCATCAATCACCAACTGCATAGGATAAAGGAAAGAGAGCAGTCTGACAAAGGTTTAAAATAAACCCTTACTTAACATAGCAGACAACACATTCTTGGAAACCAGGAATCACCTATTTAGTGACCTGACAGTATTGAAAGAGTCATCCTTGTGTCCATGCCAAGGCTGCACTCAATAACTGGACATGAGAATGTTTACATGATGTCATCCATGTGTTCTCACAATTTACAAGACTCTTCAACTTGTTGAGAAGAGCTCCTTCCACATGCTGGCACCATGCTAAGACAGTTTAATCACCTCCTACTGCCAAGGAATGCCCAGGTTTACCTGCCTATAATCCAGCTGCGAATCAGCTGCAAGACCTGCAACTTCTGCTTACATTCTCTCAGCTCGTACTGGTTTCAAATTAGCTGATGACATCAAATGCACATGGCAGCACTGATTCTTGACCCTGAAGGTCAACACAAATAACACAAGGTGGGAAAGGATCAAGGAAAGCACGCTTTGACTTCTGAAGCAGAGCTGTACTCTACTCCCACCACATACAGGAATTCAATAAACCCAGACACCCCTTTTGGAAGATCTGCTATGTAATTAAGTTACAAAAAAAACCCAGGACAGACTTCCATAAATCTGTTTCGCTCACTAGCTGAACATCACATAGGACGCAAAATTTAGAAGAAGGGATACTACAGACCATAAATCTTAACCCAGTGTGTCAGCTCTAAACTTTGGCAATAGTTACTGCTGCTGTCTCAGGATATCATAAAAGTCATAGCAAACTCCACAAGGAGAGCTGTTTCTTATTACGTATTAAGCTTCTCCTACATGTCTTGATGGTAAGAGCAACTTTATTTATTGTAACCCATATGTAATAACCATTTTTAGTAAAATATCCTAACTGCTACCTTAACCTAATTCCAATGAAATGAATTACAGGAAGTTTTGTGATGCAATCAACGGGTTTGAAAACCTCTAACGTTTAAACAAATTTTCTATATTCTTGTTCTTTAGAAAAGGAGAAAAACTAGAACCTCACAAGGAACCCTAGGGAGCCTAATTAATGCATGATGACTGTCATGATTAAAAACTAGACAGAATAGTCACTATTTTTTAAAAGATGCACTAATACAGTGTTTTTTAAAGAAATAAAAGAGCAACTAATTTAAATTTTCCCAGTGTAAACAAATCCATTAATCTGTAACAGTCCAAATTTTTAAACACCTTTACTGATCAGAAGTGTAACTGAATGAATCAAAGATGATGCAAAAGCTATTAGGCAGGTTAAAGCATAGGTTGAGAGAAGATGAACCCCTTTTCACTTCACTGAAGCCAGCTAAAACGGCAGAGAAGGGGGAAAAAAAGAAGTCCTCTTCATTAAAGCTCACACATTATTACACCAAGAATCCATAAATACTCCTAACAAGCAATACTCCCAGCACCAGCATTTTGTTTTAAAGGCAGAACTCACATTTAAAAAACTGCTTAAGATGAGACTATCCCAAAATTTCTGGTATCTGCTCCTTTTCCTCCTCTTACCTACAGCACAAACACTTCAGGTCACATTCTCCAAGGGTTACTAGCCCTGTCTCTTGTCCTGTAATCTGCCAGACAGCCACAAGCATAAGACTTTATTTAGCTGCTTAACCTGCCACTCCAGAACGTCCTCTGCAGCCTCAGCCATCCTACAGAAATCAAGTAAAACATTAATAAATTTAGCTAGACTACAGGTGTAAGAGGTAACAAAATGACACTTAGGAGAAACTGAACTATCAACACAGCTGCTTGTGAAGCTGGAAAAAAGTTCACTTTGGACCAGAAATCAATACGTTAACCAATTATACTCTGATCTGTTAATCAGAGTATAACTAACCTCCTGTAGCACATCCATCTAGCTTGAGAATCTTCATCCCTCATCATGTTCAAGCTACTTTGTATTTAAGGTAACAGTTCATTTAAACAAAAAGTATTAACCCATACAGTACTCTCCATAACATTTTATCAGAAGGACAAAGGAAAAAAGACTCAAGTAGACATTTCAGAAATTTAAATTAGTATGTGTCCATATATTGATGAAATGACATGCCGCTTCTGGAAGATTTAGAACACTGATCACCTTCTGGCTATATATTGGAATTTGTCTTCCTTATAGCTTGCTCTTATGGGCTTGCTCTTCTAGCAGTCTTGACAAGAAAACCGATGACCAGATGATTATTGATAAAAACAATCTACTTCTCCTAGTCAGTTTCCTCCAGAGCCTTCTAGCATAGCAATGTCCAAGATGACGGGGGTCACTAGCTTTCCCCTTTGCTCTGGACTTACAGTAGTCAGAAGCAATGATAGCCAACCTGCAGCTCACATCCAGATTATTGACTACAGTAGCAGTTCTGCTGCTCTTTCTCTTAGGAAAAAGATAGCAAGAACAGGAAATAAACTTTATACACTTAGAGAAGGCCAGATACAGTCAGCATCTGCACAGGTACAGCAGGTGGCCAAGAAAGACTGGAGTAGACTTTCCCTCCTGCAAGAATAAACTAAGGGACAAAGCCAGTGAGGAAGGTCAGAGACCAGTGATCATCTCAGTTTCTGTCTCCAGACACAAGCCAGATGTTCCCTAACTTTTCAGTATTCTTATTCATAGAGCCTCACTTTTCCATACATCTTCAACCCAAGCTCCATGTCCTATCTTTGGCATATGGCATTAGATATATGCAAGTTGATTTTTTCCACGTTTTCTACATTTCTTTCCTTCATTTCCATGTTTCTTCTCTTTCCATGTCCCATTCAAATACAAAACAACAGAAGGTATTAAGACATTCCAAAAAACTGTACAGTAATAGGGCAAATCAGAATCAAGCTTTAATTTCTTTAGTCTTTCACTCTGCACTTCCATAAACTTACTTAGGAGAGATGCTTGATTATATCCCCTATCATTTCCTTTCCACCTATTTTGTTATATCAGCAGAAATTCCTGCTTATTTATTTTAACAGTTTGGTGGATTAGGTCTCTTCTCTTTTGAGCCAAGAAACTAAACATACAGGCTGCCATATTTAGGAAGTGCCACCTTCCACAAATTTGACCTGCAAGACTCTTTCCCTGCTGCTGGCAGTCTGTCATGCTGGGCAAGAAAAATCAAGTCTGCAGACAAGATAGTCCAAAAGCTTCTGTAATACCTGTATTACAAAAGCAGCTTTTTCCCTAAAATGAGCCCCCACCCCAACCCTTTTCCCTTGTGGCTCACCAAAGAGGAGATCCCAGCCAAGCTATCTTACTAGGTCCATCAAAGTAGGACTCCAGCAAGTGACGTGTCTCAGATGAGAGTAAAAGCACAGACGAAAAGCAAGCAAAGAGAAAGAGATAAGGATATGGGCTAGCTAGGAGTTTCCATTAAACAACTCAGCTACACAACACAACTGAAAAAGACAGGGTCGGGCAAAAATCTGATGGGGAAAAAAAAAAATCAGGTAGTTTGTTTCTGGCAAGATACCACGCACATATATAAAACAACTGCTACAACATACTTCAAAATATTAACAGCCCAGACTTCAGCTTCACCTCATTATTCAAAGTCCAAAATACTGCCAGACTAGGTATAAAAAAGAATTAACTCCCCCAAATTAAAAATAATTACCAAGTTCCAAATACAAGCTAATTGCCCAACTTCTCAGAAGTAACTACTAATGGCAACTTTGGAAATACATTTGTATACATTTGAATGCTGACACGTTCTAATGCTGAAGGGATACAGTTCCAGATTTAAGAAGAATTAAGGCTTGTTCTGTGATGATATCTCTACTTCAGTCCTTCAGAACACTAGGGTACAAAACCATTTTAACTCTAGGAGTCACCACCATCACTTCCAGGTAAAAAATTAACTATGTCATCCTATGTCTCATTTTGGCAAGAATTACATTCACTATTCAGCCTTGGGAACACAAAATAATATAAGGCCACAGAGAGCTTTTAAATCCATGTAATTTCTGAGATACATATATTTTTTATCATCACACCTACATCATCTCTGTCAGGAAGGCCGAAAGACGTTATTTAATTTTAGGCTAATGCTGGGAAATCAAATGTACTATGGTCCCCTTACAGTTTTATTACCTTTGCCATGACTTCAGGATCTGGGTCTTCTATAGGGTCAGCCCATTCCACTGTAACAACATTTCCCCAGACTTTCACTTTGCCGCTCATTAGCCTACGTCTGGCCTGAGCAGCAGTTTTGTGATCTTCATATTCAAGAAAGCAGAAACCCCGGTTCTTTTTCTTGTCATCAGGCTGATGATACAATATGACATCTGTAAGACCCTCTGAAATTAAATAGAATATTTATCTGTTACACTTTCCATCCATTGATTTGCGTTATCAAGTGCAGGTTGTCTTTGTAGCTATGGAAGAATACCCTTTCTCTAACTGAATGGAGGAGAGTTAGGGGCAGCAGACAGTTTTGCTTTGGCAATTCTCCTCTTAAACCCGCAGTTACAACACTTATCAGTATGTGTTTTTTCCAAAATATTCAAACAACAAGAGATAAAAGTGGCATTACATAAATACCTGAAAAGTTTATTGCTCCAAAGAACCTGAAGTCTGTCATTCAGTAACAGAGAAAGTCATCAAACAGTACCTTCACAAGTTCAAATGTTATCAAAAAACAATTTAAGAATTATAAAGCACAGAACCAGTCACATTTTTCAGCTTGCTTCAGTTTTGCCTTGAGAAGTCTTAAAACATCCATTAGTATTGAAATTATTAAACTTTTAATTCAAATCTCTTTAAAGAGATTGTTTAAACATTACACACTTACTCTACAGGTAGAACTTAGAACCACCCACCTAGTCTAATTACAAATACCTCAGCCCTCAGTAGAGCAACAGTTTTTAAAAAACCCAATCAAACCCCAACATATAATGCTGAGAATAAATGCTGAGAGGTCTCAGTTTGGTTTCATCATCGTTCAACTATAAGCCACAAGAGAGCTCATCTCTGATCACATTTGACACTTTCCAGCTCTACAAAACCTAGTTACTGACTCACCTGTTACTTTGCTGAATTCTTCAACGATTTGCTCCTTGGTTTTACTCTTAGGAATAGAGCCAACAAAAAGCCTATTATTGGCGACAGAGATGCATACACCAATGTGTTTTCCAGAACGAATTTCATGGTTGTTGTACTGCAAGAAAAAGAATTATTGGACAATCGTCAGTTAAAAATCATTTTCACTCCCCTCCAACAGTAGCATACCAAATACTTAACTTTGGAAAACCCAGAATTGAGCAATATATTAAATTCTGTAGCTTAACACATTTTTACGGTACATATTCAACTACTCTGAAGTATGCCCAGGTTTTTTAATGTATCTCCACAATTTCAGCCAACAATTTTTCTTCCCTCCTTTTTCAAGTCTCCCAATACTTTTTTCTTTAGAGACTTTTTCATACAAAACCATGCAAGTCATCAAGGTCAAGGCTTTTCCCTTCACAACCATGCAGAAAAAGAACATAAGTTCCTCTATAGGCTGCAGCTATAAATTCTTGATTTGTGTGTAATACAAGACATGAGTTGCTATTAAAGTCAGACTCCCTTCCGAGGTTCCACAGTTAACAAAAGACAGTTGTGTGATCAGGTCTTCTCCACAAAATGTTTAAGAACAATTGGCAAATACTTTCCAAAGCATAAACATTACACATGTAAAGACAGTTAACAGCAAGAACAACTTCCTAATGACTTGAAATCCTAAGACTTCTGTTAAAATGCTTCTCCTATAACATCTGGAAGATACCCTGAACAAGACAGGAGTTTAAGGGATAAAAAAAAAAAAAAAAAAAAAAAAAGTATTACTGTAGACATCTGTTGAGAAAACATCAAAAAATGCCCTTCATTGAGATGCAGACACAGACATGTATCATCCAAATAAGCAGCAGGAAGGACAGTTGCTGGTACATCAACCCACTTCTAACTGTAAGTCCTGAAACAAACAGTTCTTTAGCTAAGAAAATTAATTTTGTGCTCAACATCTTATTGACAAGTAGCAGAACAGATTTTTAAAATTTCATCTAATCATTTATTCTATGATTTATTTTGTGCTCAATAGTAAATCTTACTACAGAAGCTAGCTATCCTCTACCCCCCATCATGCTTTTTGTGCAATAAAATCTGGGAGAAGATGTTTATATTTGTATTTATCTTGGGCAAACAAAAACCCCACCACTGAAAAATTTCCAAGCTTGGTAACTGCACAAAAGTGAGCAAAAATGGAGAATTGTACACGTGAAAAGGACCCAGAGTGACATCTTCACAATGAATTAAGTCTCAAAACATAGCAGGAGACAACAAGGGACTTCTATCTCCATGTCTGTCACCCATGTGGCAGAGGAATAGTTGGTTTTAAAGTAGGAAACTGCACTAGCACGTAGGAAGACTGTATATATATCATCACTAACAAATATATACATTAATGAAGAGACAGATTATAGTAGCTAAAAAAAAGAAGTTTTCTAAAGAAACACCTTTAAAGAAGTTTATTAGTTTGTGAAAGTCATTCTTTACTAGCTGAACTGTACACTAGGAAACATTTCTTTGCATTAGGAAATTTTTTTGACTCAGAGTGCTGAAACACTGAAACAGGCTTCCTAGAGAGGTGGTCAATGCCCCAAAGCTGTCACCATCTAAGAGAGGCATCTGGACAATGCCCTTGATCATCAAGATGACAGCAACAACTTTGGTCAGCCATGAAATGGCCAGGCAGATGGACTAGATAATCACGGCAGGTCCCTTCCAAATGAAATACTCTATTCTATATGGATAATAGAAAGTATTATCCAACTGCTCCTGCTAAAGTCTAACACCAAAGTTTGGCTACACATTTAATCCTAAAAGAGTCTCTCATACCACTCAGTATGTTGTATGAGAGTAAAATTTACAAAATAAAATTAATATTTTCTACCATATTGCTGTTCCACTGACAGTCTCATCGTTTCTTCATCCTACAATGTATTAACTATTATTTTTCTTTTCTCTTTCTCTTTACACAGAGAAAACCATCTTCAGTTAGGTGTTCTTGACCATAAAGTTGGTGATTTTTAGGTAAATAGTTTGCATACCATCAGCAAACTCAGATTAGACATAAAAAGGCTCAGATCATGATCTGGGTAAAGTGCCAAAACAGTCATGCTACCAAAGTAGCTCTGTCAGCATACTGGTTCCCTCTCCTGTCACCATGGAATCTGTGTCTGAAGTCAGTAGCAGAGATTGCCACCCTCTAGACAATGTAATAGTTTTGGGTTTTTTCTCAAGAACTTATGCAACAACTTACTCACTAACAAGTCAAAATATTCAGGTCTGTCTTGTCACTTCACTGACTTAAAATTTTCACTACCAATTTTAGTTTATTAGGAGAAAATAGAAAGTTGTACCCCTATCCAGTTGGCAAACTGCTTAACTCACCTGTACCTCCACTCTGATCAAGCTCACACCTGTTCTAGTCAAAAATAGACTGAATGCTTCAATAGCTTTCAGTACGTTTTCCTACAAGCTTCACCTCAGAAGTTTTTATTCTGTATATATCTACAGTGACCTTATTCACACAGAAATCTTCTGAACAACTTAACTCTAGCAAGTTCTTATAAAATAGGAAAGAAAATTGAACATGTGTGCAAAAGAACACAACTGGAGTTGAAATTTTTGAACAGTATAAACATGTTAACAAGGGAAAAAATGACTGAGGTTAAAAAAATCATACTTCTTTCTGAAAGTGAATGTTTGTGTGAACATCTGAGATGCCATGTTTACTTAACCAGCAAAGGGTTAACCACACTGAATTGAATACTGGTCATAAAAAAATGAGAGCATTTCCTAAATTGTGTTTAAAATAGTTACTGCTGTGCTTGGGACAAAAATGGAGTGATACTATGGCCTGATACTGAAAAGAATTACAGATATGAAGAGTAACTAATCATAAGTGGCTTAAAAATGCATATACATAAACAAAATCAAGACTTCATCCTTTTAAACTGCAAGACGACTTCTTGTTAACAAGTAAAGTAAGTCAACATTAAGTGTATCCAGAAATTTTAGTTCAGTTTTACATTAAGTTGACTTACAGACTGTGGAAGATACATACAGCAGCCATACAAACACAAACTGTACGCAAAATATGTTACACCAACTCCAAGAGCCTGAAGATAGGTCAATTAATTCTCCACTGTAGTTTGAGTATTGACAAAAACATAGCTGCCTCTTATTACTGAAAAGCCTATAGGCAATGCAGAGACTTTTAATCTCATTTTTTCTATATTATTCTGAAAAACAAAAAAAGGCCTCTTAGAAAAAGATGGGAAATAACAGAAGAACCATTATCCCAAGGAGTTCAGAAAGCTGGGATGTAAGTTGCATACACATGAGAACATTACAGGTAGTATAAAAAGAAAACCACCAGTTAAAATAATAGGTTATAAAAATGGCTAGGACCAAGTGTTCAGTGTTTTGAAGAGGTCTTTCAGCAGTATCTCCCATGCATGTGTAACTAATACAAGTTACAGACCTACAATTTTCAACTGAGTTCAACAGCCACAATTTGCTAATACTCCTGCAAACCACTTCTAGGTAACTTGGCAAACTTATATACCAAACGAGCCAGTCAACTATGGTCGGAATTACTCAAAAAAACCTGACACAGATCACAGAATCTAATTTAAGATTAACCCTACTTTCTAAGAGTTTAGCATAAAGGTTGAAAGACTGCTCCATCAACTACATACCACCCTTCTCAGCTACTGCCCTCAACGGCTATTTAACTGACAAGCAGAACACAGTGTGCTTTTTTCCCTGCATATCAAAGACTGGACATGAAGGGACACCAAGTAGCTCCTTTCCTTGTATTGCTTAGTGGAAGACTGAGGCTAGGATCTGATGTTACTTTTCTGGAAACATAACTTGAATGACTTTAGCGAGCGTGTTGCCTTTAAGCAAAATCCACCTAAATGAAGAAATACTGTTTGTCTCATATACTTTGATTCACTGTTTTGCTAAGTTTTAAGAGTTAACTCTTAAGAGTTCACACACACTCTGAACAGCTAGGTTGACAATGAAAGTACAAAGAGAAAACAGAGTTATCCCCTGTTTATCTGACTGCACACTGAAACAACCAACTGTTCTTATTTAAAAAACTAATCAGCATATACCACATTGGTTTTGTACTTCCACTTTCACAAGTATTTGTGTACTTTCTCAAAACAAATTCCCATTTTCAGCTTGATTTGTCTCCACCAACTGACTTAGAAGTCAATAGGGTACCTTAGCTGAAGCTAGATTTCATTACAAAACAAGGTATATAAACCCTACTATAGCAATACAGTATCAGTATACCTCTACCATACACTAATCTTGGCCATATCAGTGTAGCAGTACCCAGCTCAAAAAATTCAAATTTAACTTAGGAAAATAAAAGTGCTATGCATAGTGTTTCTCCCCACCTTCTTTTTTAGTGATGGGTACTTCATGCATAAAACTTTATTAGGAGTATACCACATCAAACTATTTCATACTTCTGTGTAAAACAGAGAGAATGCTCCTTAGACATGCAGGATTTATGATGTTTTCCTGTCAGCTGCAGCAAACAGAACAGACCTTCAATGCTCAAGAGACATTTTTTCCCCATCTGAAGTATCTTACAAAATTCTGTGACTTTGAAGCACTTTCCCAGCACAGGCCCCCTGCTGGTGCAGAAACAGATCAGGAGTCACAGACATCCTGACCAGCACTGCCCTTGCACCACAGCAACCCCAACACCACTACCCTCCAAAACGCATACAAGATGCAGACAGCTCAGAAGTCACTGCAAATACAACTCTGGTTAATAATAAAGGCTCATCTAACTGAGCCAAACAGCAGGGTCTTTTTACTGTCCTAATGCAGTCAGCAAATATTTATATGCAATGAGAAAATAAATTTAAAGCCCAGTGGACATCTATGAAGTACTCTAACAATGACAGTTTCACCTAAAGCATTTAAGCACTAGGACAACTGCTTCTAAGCTACAGTGTACTTATCAAAAAAGAAAAAAAATCCAAGAAAACTTACCAGTTTAACAGCTTCCTGAGCTGCCTCTTTAGTACAAAAAGTGACAAAAGCATATCCTCTGTTTAGACCAGTTAGCGGATCCATCATTAAGCGGAGATCCCATATAGGTCCAGCTTTCTCAAATAATGGAACAAGTTCATCTTCAAACAAGTCTCTCGGAATCTTGCCCACAAATATCTACAACAGACATACAAAGCACTGTTTATAAAAAGTACTTCCAATGAGTAAGTCTACATCTGCACAAATACCTTCTCCTTCTTACCTCTGTACCAACAGAAGGTTGTTGTCCTGAATATACAGACTCTGGAGGAGGTCCACCATACTTCCTCTGTCCAGTAGTCACATCAAGAGTGTAGCCAGTTCTCTCCAACAGTGCCTTCAAGTAAGAAACTTCAAATTTTAAAATCGCATGCAAACTGAGCAAGTTTAGCTGCACTTCATCCACAGACAGACAAGCCTCTAATTCCTTTTAAACTGTACTGCTTTGAAGCTCCCACAAACAAATCTACTGCTAGTACTTCAACAAGAAACTTGCAAGACAATTAACAGAACTCTTAGGTAAAGAAACACTGCTAAAAAATTAAGATTCACATCCAGTTTTCCCAATTCCTTCATTTTCATTGAAAAAAAAAAAAAAAAAAAGCCAAGTAATATAATAGTGAGCTTCCCTCTAATTAGGAAGATCTTAGTCTAGCCACTTCTTGTTTTGGCATGTCCAATCCTGCAGACGTTTATGCACAAGAGTTCCCTGCACTTAATGAGATTACTCATAAGTGTGAAGTTAAAGAACACATGTTTAAGTGCTTACACCCCTGGAACACTGTACAGACTGCTTCAGGTACCCAACTCCCAAAGTGGTAGTAGTATTACTTTCTTTCTCTTATCATCCCCACTTCAAACTCCTTGTGAGTTTATACAGGATTCCAGAACAACTAACCCTCACTAGAGCCACTGCTTATAGTTATAGTTATAGTTACAGGCATACCACCAACTTAAAATGTTAGCTGACATTCAGTATGCAAACACATGAGAAACTCCACCGAAATTATATCTTTCTTAATAATTCTATGCAAAGACAAATCAATTCTACACACAAAGAAACTGCATATTAAACAAGTGCAATTATAGCCAAGAGTTTGCAGTTTTACAGCTACAAAATTGCAGTTATTTTAAATGCTATAGCCATCAGCAGTTAAAGCTATACTACTTGAAGTTATTAACCAAGTCCCCATAATATTGTTGTTTTATGTGGCAGTGGCAAAAAATTGTACCAGTTTTTAAAAAATTTATAATTAATGGCATCTCAGCCTCAAAGTCAAGAGATAAGAAGATTTTCTAATTTGGGCACATAGTTATTTGTAATAATAATTTTATACTATATATATGAAGTGTCAAAGAAAGATTCTCTGAGGTTTTTTTATGACATCACCTAAACATGCTTAGATGGTTTCCCTTCCCTTAAGCTTTGGTAAAGCTGCTAATCACAGCATTTTAAAAGAAATCATTATATGCCTAACTGCTAGTAGCAGACATAGTCAAAAAAATAATGTACCCCTTAGTAAGGCAGTTGGGGTACAGTTTATGAGCACAGTGATTATGTCATAAGAAGAGGGATAAATCCTAAACCCATTACAATCTGTTTTTTCAGACACATGGTATCTCCTCTCTGTTGTGGAGCTGCTCTAAATCTGAACTAAGGGGCAAAGTGAAAATAACAACAAAAAAAACCACAAAAAACAATCAGCAGTAGCTGAACCCACACATTTTGAACTCAAGTAACTATGCTGACAAGTATGCACAAACTTTTTACTGTAAAATAGAGTAACTGTCTCAATAAGACATTGAGCAAACTGTGAAATCTTTTTCACTTTTATATGTTCAGTTCCAGCAATTAATATATTAACTTTCTACTTGAAAAGGAAAAAGTGCAAGACAAAATTGCAGGTGACAGCTTTCAACAATGACAAATATGAGAAATAATCTGTAGTAACATTTTTAAGAAAAGCACAGTTCCAAAACAACCAACATAACTATCACAATAACTCAGAAAAACAAACAACAAGTAGATCTCATAACTTTTATTTTTACTGACATACCTTAATTTTTGCCTCATCTGGTCCTTTGCTAGAATCTGCCACCTTGGTCCCCTGTTTTTCCCTCTGCCTGTATGTCTTCATAACTCCACATAAAAAGGCACTTTTGTTCTGCAAAAGATACAATCTTCAGTTCTGAAAACATGACAAGCTGGAATCTCAATTTACCTTGAACTAATGCAGTGTTCACTTCACATATCACACCTGGATCACTGAAGAGACTCAGACCTCTTCCCAAACAACTAACACTTTCTCCCTCAATAATCATAGTGTAAATTGCTTAATGTTACCTGAACGTGTGAGAGATCACTGTCTTTAAACTGCTGAAGCACTGCCAGTGCACCTTCTTCATTGAATTCCTTTAAAGCTTCAATAGCTCTTTCATCTAGATCACTATGTGCAACTAGCCCTAGAGAAAAGAAAAAAATCACTTTATTATATTTGGTCAGTAAACTTTGTAAAACCTAATGCAGCATCCCTAACACATTTCAGTGACCTCTAAATCGATTACTGATTCAAGTTATTATGCCTAAAAAACCATTTAGTTCCTTTGAACTTAAATATTTAAGGTTATATAATCCTTTAATTAAAACCAAAAAGAGGTAAGATTCAGAGCAAAAGTTGCTATATTTATGCATTCATTTGACTTCTGTGAAACCCAGCATGTTTCATGAGCCAAGTTTAACTTCAATATCCTGAAGCTGAATTCAGGAAGAGTCTATCAAAACCTACCAAAGCCTGACTTAGCTTGCCTAGCAATGGTACCTTGGTATGCTTTTAGAAGACCACAAATACAAATAAACTGCAGCACTAAAAACAACAACCATATGTTCCAAAAATCAAACTTTAAAAAAGCTAGCTATTACCACATCTGAAAAAACCAACACCATAACTTCTGCATCCCTGAGCCCAAACATCACGTCAGGAAATATCACTTACACAAGAAGATGCATAACAAGGCTTTAGTTTCTTACAGTTACCTACAATTACTGCAAAAAACGTACAAAGGCCCTATCACCTGCTTCTCCTAAAAATCATGTGTTGCCTATTCCAGCTGTTGCTCGGGTCCCCTGCACACTTCTTCCCACCCCTCAGCTCAAGTAGTCTGGGGCCTTCCTGCAAAAGGGACTACAATAAATTGAAGTACTGAATCTAAAACATCCAGATTTTGGTAGGACTGCAGTTCCCAAACTTTTGGAAACCACAAAAAGTTGCTATTTTAGCCCAAAGATAGCAGAATCCAATAAAATGTTTTAT
The DNA here is from genome assembly GCA_018697195.1 of Certhia americana. Lineage (NCBI taxonomy): Eukaryota > Metazoa > Chordata > Aves > Passeriformes > Certhiidae > Certhia > Certhia americana. Next base: position 33,463,754 of record CM031859.1, read on the forward strand.
GTGTGGTTTTGCAAGTCTTAGATCTTACCTGCAACGTAAATTTCATCTAGTTTTTCAGCAACTTTCTGTGGTAAACCAGCATCAAGCAATGTCTGGAAATGCTCAGAATGGGTAACTGCAGCAGAAGTATCCATGGGCTCTTCAGTACCATTCCCATTAACATGTTCAGTAGCCATGTTTCCAGATATCTGTTCAAATGCAATAAGCATCAGAATTAAGCTAAATATATCTTCAGGCAGAACAATTCAAGCGACAATACATGCAACAAACTACCCTATTCTTTGAAAGTAGTGGGGGGAAAAAATATAAAAAAATAGCAGATCACCGCCCTGATACTTTTTTTTTTAGTTTTGCAAGGCGCAGGAAATTCCTCAGAAGAAGCACTAACACAAAGGAAAGCCCTAACACCACTGCCTGGGGGGGGTGGGGTAGCTTTCACTGCAGATTTTACACAACCCAGACAGACACTGACTCACCTCCCCTCTCTCTAACACACTCCTTAAGACGCTCCGAACAAGTTAGAAATGGAGCAAAAAGGCAACAGCGGGGGTGGGAGGACAAGCAAACCTGCCACATGCACGGCGATACCGTCAGTGACACTCGCTGCCGCCTCCACCGCCCGCTGCAAACTCGCTGCCCCTCGGCGCACGCCGCCTCTCCAGGCCCCGGGCGCGGCCGGGATCCCTTCCCACCTCCACTTCGGTGCCGGCCGGGCAAGCGAGAGGAACAAAGCGCTCTTCCCAGCCCGCACCCACCCACGGCGGCGGCGGCCATGAGCCCGATGGAAACACGTGCTCCGCGCGTTCAGATGTCCTACAACTTCCTCCAGTGACCGACTTCCCCCCCTCCCCGCCACACTCCCGCGGGAGGAGCGGCTCCCCCCCGCCCCGAGCCCCGGCCATTCCCCACCTCTCACCCTATTCCCCCCGGAGAGCGGGTTGCAACACCCCGGGCCCGATTTCACCACCCGGCCGGGAGCTCGCGGTGCCTCCCGGCCCCGCCGCCACCTCCCGGCCACGCTTCTGTCCGGAACAATGCAAGGCCCCGTTTCCCAGCCAGGAAACACCGCTGCTCATCGCCCACCGCCTCCCGACGTGACCGGGGCCACGCCAAACCCGGGCGGCCCCGCTCCCCGCGCACACGCCGGGCACCGAGGCCGCGGTTCGCCCCTTGCCCCTCACGGGCAATGAATGGAGCGGCGGGGCCGGTGGGACAATAAGGCGGGAGCCACGCGCCCCGCGCCGGCCCGGCTCGGGTGGTGCCCCGGCCGCCGCCGCCACGCCGGGGCCGCGGACCGGCCCGGCCGCCCTCCACCCGCCCGACAGCGGCGGCCACGAAGGCAGCACCAGCAGCTCCTCCGCCCATCGCGCTGCGCCCCGGCCCCACAGCGCTGCAGGGCCCCAGCGTGCGCCTCCCGCCCTCCGCCGCCTCAGCCCGCTCTGCCACCCGGCCCGCTTCCACCCGGCCAGCGCCCGGCCGCCCTGACCTGTGTGTGTCCGCGGGGGGAGAACCGCCGTGTGCCAAGGGTCTCTCGGGGCGCGGGTCGCGGCTCGGCGTGCTGAGGCGCTGCCCCCGTTCCGCGCTCCCGCGGCGGTGTGTCCGGGCAGTGCTGCTGCTGGAGCTGGCGTAAAATGGCGGCCGCTCGAGCGCTCACGCCGCTGCTGCTGCTGCTGCTGCTGGCACCAGCCCCGGCCCCTTCCACTCCGCGCGGGGGGGGCGGGCGGAGGGCGGGCGGGAGCGGAGCGGGGGGAGAGGGAAGAGAAGAGGAGGAGGAGGAGGAGGAGGAGGAGGAGGAGGAGGAGGCGCCGCCGCGCGCGCTGGCGCAGCCCCAAAACCCGGGGTCTCCCAGGCAGCTCCGCAAGGGTTATAGCGCCGGGCCCCGCCCGCGCGCGCGCGCCCGCCCCCCCCCCTCCCCGCCGTTCGCCCCACGCGCGCGCTCCCCGCCTTCCCTGCGGAGCGGCGCGCGCCGCTCCCTGCCCGTGTCCCTCCCTGCCTCCCGCGTGAAGCGCTGCCGAGGACAGGCGGCGGCGGGACGAGCCCCGTGCGCCGACGGCCGCGCTCCCCGGCGCCGCACGCCTGCACCTGTGCGGGCTCGGCGCCGGCGGAGCGGCCGTGGCCGGACCGGGATTGGGCGAGCGGCCGTTCCCACGGCGCGCAGGTGGCACAAAAGGGGAGGGGGGGGGGGGGGGGGGGCGGCGCCGGCGGGCGGGGGGGGGGGGCTGGGGGGAAAGTCCCGTCCCGCGGCGGGGAGGGGACGGAGGAGACAAAGCCACGCAGACAAAGGGAGGGGAGAGCCACGCTTTGTGTGGCTGCCGGCCAGGCGAGCCCGGCGGCGCTCGGCGTTCCCGCACTGGAGAGGGGAGGCGCCTCACCCCTGCCCAGAGGGGCGCCCCGCGCTCAGCACCGGCCCCTCGCACTGCCCGCCCCGCCAGAACCGCCGGGCGGAGGCAGAGTTCGGCCAAGGGGAACGGGAGTTTCCCTCAGGCACTCAGGACCGGGCCCCGGGGCGGAGGTTGGCGCTGGGAAGGCGCCGAAAGCAGCACGGGCTGGGGAGCCGGCCGCGCAGCTCCAGCGCCGGAATTCTGCAGCACGGCCTCAGGAACGGGGCCTTTGCCCCGCAGCCACGCTTGGAGCGCACCCTCGGTGGTGATTGAACTTTCTCCCGGTGGAACGGGGGTCTGCCCGCACAGCGCTGACAGAGGCGGGTTCCTTGCTTCAGAGTCTCAGTTCCGAGCACGCCGCGCTTGCACACCCCGCACGAGAAACTTGGAAACCAACCTACTGATCTCTGTCAGACTTGTGTGTCCAGATAAAGACAGCAAAACGGAGGCAGGAAGGCACATAACTCACTTCCCCAGAGGCAGCTCAGCCACAAGTTGAGCAGCGCCTGTTGCCCCTGAGCCCGGCCGAATATTTCCAGCATATCTCCAGTACTTTAAAAACACTTGAACCTGTGCAGTGGAGCAAGCACAGACAATTACAGGCTTAGTTCAGTGTCAACAAATGCTCACATGCTGGTGTATAAGTATGTGAAACATACAACTGGTATTCGGTGATACAAGGGGGAAGAAAAACTCTCTTCAAGTATTCAATGCAATAAGACTTCATTAAAAGCTAGACCACTCAACAGATTTGTCTGAAATAGCAACAAATGCAAGGTAGATGTACACTATCAAATAGTCCAGCAAATTTTCAATTCAAAAATTTGATAAAAGGTAACTTTTACTCTGCCTTCTCCCCACCTTTAACAAAATGAAAGCTCCTGAAAAACAGATGAATAAACCAGAAGCTATCTTTTCTAGTACAAACGTGAGTGGTATTTTTAAACATACCCTTTAGAAAAATACATATTCTTTTTTCCATTCAAAAGTTAATAACTTTTTCCAAGAACATAGCTGTCAGCTGGGCAGTGAAAGTAATATTCTCAAAAACAAGCCTGGGGAGCATTTTTCCACATTTCCAATTTTTCCAGTTTTGGAGGATTTGCACCAAAGCATGTTGTTTTCAGATGTTTACAGAAGGTGTTTCCGTGTTATGTTTACAGCACAGATATGGTCCGGAACATTACCTAAATTTCATAAATACTTTTTTTTTCTGGAACTAATGAAAATAGTGAAAAGTCACAAAATCATTAGGGTTGGAAGTTGTTGTTGTGCTCTCCTCCCTGCTGGGAGTTGGGTTACCTGGAGCAGGCGATGCATGTCCAGGTGGGTTTGGAATTCTCCAGAGAGGGAGATCCATGACCTCCCTAAGCAGCCTGTTCCAGTGCTCTGCCATCTTCAATGTGGCTTCTTCATGTTGAGGTAGAACTTCTTGTGTTTAGTGTTTCATTATAATTCTCAGCCAGTAGATATGACTAATTGTAGATGGCAAACTCTTGAGAAAGTAACTCCCGCTTTCAGGCACATTTTTAGAGGAAAACTTTTTATGCACTTAACTAATTCCACCATAAAATGGAAGCAAGACCAGTAAAAAAACTAGGATTAATGCAGTGAACAGGTTTGCACCCTTTCTTAAAATAACAGCTGACCCAGAGTTCAGTTATTTGATCATTTGAAATTTTACACAGAAAGCAGGAAACAGAGTCTGACATGCAGTTCCTCCAAATTTAGCTTCTTTATTAGCCCTTATTAATTAATTATTAATATCAACGCCAAAAGTGGCATGCCCAGGAAAACCCTGAGATTATCTCAATTGGGTAGAGCATCGTGCTCATGAGACCAAAGTCACAGCCTTAATCCCTGCATCCGTTACTCACTTAAGAGTTGGACTCAGTGATCCTTACGGGTCCCTTCCAACTCAGAATATTCTATAAAAATCTTCTGTGAGATGATCCATGAAATCAGTGGTTTGTTTGTTTTTTAATTATGTAAAACATTGATAGAAAAAAATACTCTTGCCAAGAACATTTGCAGGTACTTACCTGGTGACTTAGATTTGTTTACATGAGGAGCTTCTCTGCACGTTGTGTTGACTCTTAAATTTTCTTGGTATATGAAAACCCTGCCTGCTTCTGTTCCAGTTATAACCATTGTAAAACCACACTGAAGCCACAGCTGGACTTCTGAGCCTCCCAGCCCATCCATGGTAAAACCAGTGATTACAACAAGACCAACTACAGAGTAGCACAGATAAAGCAGCAAAAAATAAATTTAATTTGACAAATAGACTCAGAGACTATTTTTTTCTTTGAAGCTATTTATATACAGTTAATCATATCCTAAACAAAGAACAAAAATCTAGGAAACTCAACAGGAATCTTACCTTCAGTTCCTACGATGCCTCACCTTTTCAAAGTGTGTACTCATTGGAAATTTAGGCCCGTCTGTAGAATTCACTGTACTTGAGCTACAAAACACACCAGCTACAGCCCTAAAGGGGTGGTTCACTCTGGTCATGCAGCAAACATCATTGCTCGTGATAACAAAACAAGCCCCTTGTGCTGTGTCGCGGTTCAGTCCAACTACCACATGCTGTGTCTGCCACAACAGAATTCTGAAATTAACGAGCCACTCTTGGGGTTTCTCTGAAGTGCGTTTCTCAAGACATCTCCTGCCCTTAGCCTGGTTGGTAAGGCTGCCAAGTTATAGATATGTCTATGTTATGAAGATATTTAACTTCAGGAAAGGATTGCTGTCTGCGTTTTATTCAATGTAGCGCACAGCTGGTTAGTGGTCTATTTGCCCTGCGAGATCCTGGGTAAAATAAAGCTATTTGGGGAAATACCTGTTTAATTAGAAGTTTGTGCAATTTCTTCATTCCATCAGTCAAATTCTCCATCTTAAAAGATAGATTGCATTATAAAATGCAAGGCCTGTGTCTATTAAGAGAAAAACGCAAGTCAGAAATTAATGAAAAGGAGATGATTCACCTACATGAAACTTTCTTCAGAAAAAATACTTTTCATATGTGACTGTCTCAGTCATTAATATGCAGATTTGAGAGTCATTCCATTCTATAAAAAATAGCTTACCATCTAAAATTGCCATATGATTTCAGCAAAGAAACTTTACTAATACAACTAATGTTAACATTTTCTTTTCACATTCTTTCCAATTTTATCCTTTATGCATATTTTTCCAAATCTAGGCAGGGTAGCACTTCTTAAAAATCAAGGTTAATGCCCCTTATATTTAAACTATTTCTAAAGTTCTAACTTGGACCCTGCTAATTCTTCAAACACTCCACTTCTTCTAAGTCAGGAAATCAAAAGGAACAAACGAAGCATTTGCAAATCCAGTATGATTCATAGCACCAGAGGCAATGGGCACAAACTGAAACACTCTGAACATAAGGGAACACTTTTCCACTGGGAGAGTGACCAGGCACTGGCATCAGTTGCTCAGGGAGGCTGTAGAGTCTCCATCCTCTAAGACATTCAAAACTTGTCTGGACATGGACCCAAGCGACTAGCTCTAGATGGCCCTGCTGGAGCAGATTTTGATACAGTTCTTTAAACATGATCTTTACAAATCCAGTTCTCCCATGAATTGATGCTTCTTTTTCCCTATCCACCCCCAAATCAAAACCCCAAATTAACTAGATTTTAACTAATGTTTAATTCTTTTAGTTCTGCAAGATGGAAGAAGAGTCTGATCTTATAGACTTAACATGATGCATTTCAAGGCTTTTAAGGTTGAAAACACCTGCATTCTGCTAAATACTTGCCCAGTGAGTTGCAGGCAGAGAACAAGCCTGGCAATGAGGAAGAATGAGGCACTCCCAGGAAGTCTTTTGCTGTTGAATTCTATGTATAGACTAAAGATGTTAAATTCTTCTTTCACTTTTGTTTTATGTCTGTGCTATAGCAACACTGCCAGTGAAAGAGAGGGTATAGTACTGCTCTGTGTTTTAAATCTTTTTCTCCAATATCGATCACTGTTCTTGCCTCTTCCCAGTCAGCATCATCCCCAAAGACACAGGTACATCCAACCCCCAACAAAACACTCCAGAGCTGACTTTGTAAGAGAGAGGCACAAGAGAAACAGCAGAAGGTAGTTCAGTTCACATTCTGTTAATACCTTTGGGTTTTTTCTAACTTAAGTTAGAAGATTTTAACAGTTGCTTGCCACCTGAGGGTTCAGAGCAATCAGGGTTCATCAGAATTCAATGTATTTGTAGTATGCTGTAGGCTAATGTGCAAGTATTGAAAGAGAACTGGAGGAGGAGAGCACTCTATTTTTTCATGCTCAGAAGACAGTGAAGTCACTTCCACATGTATTGTGGAAATGCCAACTGAAAGCCATCCCATACCGAACTATTGTCACTCAGAAAATAGGCATAGCCTTGCAACAAAGAACTACAAATGCCACATGACAATAAAGCAACACTAAGTTATTCAGAACCTGTACCTTCAGTACAGACAAGACAGATGAGGAAACCTAATGCAGACCTACAAGTCAGAAGTGGTGTGGGAAAAAACTAGAGGATAACTGCTCAACTAATTAATGCAGGAATCCCCCATCTAAAATTGCTAGTGCAGGGATAGAGATATCACCCCAATTTAAATTTTGCAATAGAAATTAGTGGAGGAATTGCATATGCTGGGGGAGCATACCAGAACATACTATCCTATATCTATGCTTCCCCTATCTTTATATTTTTCCATTACCCCAGATCCACTACTGGAAACTGAATATTGGTCACTGCTCTTCAGTCTAACAACTGAAATACCTTGTCATTGCAGCAAGCAGAACATGCAATCACTAATCTGTTCCTTTCTTCCCAGATCCTTTCTACTTCCTGGAAAAATATACATGCAAATGTTCCTCCAGATTCCCTCTAGTCACATACTCCTCTCTCCACTATAGACTAATAAATCACAAGCTTCCCATACAAATAGCCCACAAGTTTATCAAGGGTGAGGAAACTATGGGAAAAGGCTTCTCAATCTGACCAAAAAATACTGCTTTACTATTGCTGTGGGTACAAGGGTGAGAGTTAGGACACAACTGCTGCCTTTTCCATTTCTGTTATCCTAAGCATCTGATGTTCTAAAGCTCTTAGAGGAATGCTACCATTAGGTCAGTGCCTGGCAAAGGTCCATGGAAAGACGAGACAAGATATTCAGTGAAGAAGTGACAGGAGAGTTACCACATATACTGCCCTATTTTCCTCAAATTAGCATGGAAAGGTTGGAGAAAGAAGTTTCCTCCGTGTCCCAGTGCATTCTGCCATATGAGAAGGACTCTTGCAGGATAACTGCAGAAAGCATTCCTTATTAGCATCCATCTTCAAAATATCTCCGAGTCATCTCAGGACACTAGTGCTGTCCTGTCCACTTGCGCAGTGCGAGGTAGCCAAGTGCTGAAGCTGCAACTCACTGAATACAGCCACAAATGAAAGTGTCAGTAGAGAACTCGCTGCTGCATTTAGCCCTTTCTTTGCCCCAGATGCATCCAGCCTGGCCCTCACATCCCTGTACTGCCTAGCAGCCATAAGGATTCCAGTACTTATTGGCACCCTTGTAAAAGCCAGCTGAAGGAAAGAAACCTTTGGGATTTACTTAAGCCCACGTAAGTTACTTACTGCATTAAGCCCATCTCTGAAGGCAGACAGCATGTCACTAGGTCACAGAAGATTCTTCTCCAGCTCTGGGCATCCTTCCCAGGAGAGGAGAGCACAGCACACCACAGACACAATGGCCACAGCCATCCAGCAGATGGGACAGGTCATGGGCTGTTCTCCAGCTGTAGGGCGAATATGGAGAATCCACCTTAACTTCTAAACCATGCCCAAATATTAAACTGCTGCCCAGGCTTTAGCTGTCAGACTGCATTAACCCTTTATGGCATGGATGATCAGTTGCCAGAAATTGGGCTTATGTCCCAAGCCTTTTTAGTTGGCTAGTAATTACATGGCTGATTACTCAGGGAGGTGTCTGATGCAGCAGTTGCAATACAGAGCTTTCAGGTCAGGTGTTCCATGCTACTTAACATGTAACCAAAGAACCTAAAAATCTTTTCAAGGATGGGTGAGCCCACATAACCTTGTGTCTTCAAGGTCCTTATAAGAATAGAACAATCTCACACACACATTTATGACCCTTGCCAGGTGCAAGGCAGAAGTGAGTACCAAAATGCAGCATTTCTGCAGATCCCAAGAGCAGACAGTACTACCTTTTGTATGCAAATGATTTTTTATTTTATTTTTAAAGATACCTGGAGAATGCTGCCCTATGGGAATTCTCATTTACAGCACAAACATCAGACCAGAGCACAGGGATGAAGAATTCTGACTATATCAGTACCTCAGGTTGTGCTTGCTGCTTTTCAATAGCCTTTTGGAAGATGTACTCTCTACTTCAGCATGGGCCTTGAGTGATACTAGAATTAGATCTTAACCTAAAATAGAGCTTCAGCACATGTGTGTAAGTTTTCCCTTTCCAGCTTGTGCAGCATTAACCAGGAATCTCTTCATACTTTCTCACAGTGCAGTGCAGGCAATATAACCTGTGCTCAAACCTGAACAAATTTGTAATTTAATATGTTACAACTAATGTAGCTGTATTATGCTGCTAGAAGCACAAGTTTAGATGTTTAGAGAAGCTAAGTTTTAATTTTATATGGTAACTGGTAACTAGAAAAAATAAATTGCTATTCTGTGATCTGCAGGGGACATATAAAGAATATTATGTTTTTAATCTGCCTTTTTTTTTTTTAATTTTCAGTTAGCTTTGATCCTGTAAAAACATAAAAGGTTGTTTTTTCTTTTTTATAGTTTAGATCTTAAAATAGCAGTAAGAAAGAACATTAACAGGGCCATTTCATTTTGAAAACTTGAATCTAGTAGAGTCAATTAAAAAAAAAAAAAAAAAATCAGTTTATGACCGGGTAAATACCTGGCTGGTAAATCTGTGAACTTGTTTATTGACACCACATTTAAATGAACCAAAACATTTCTAATAGCTTTTTTGTTTTCCAACTGGAGTTATGTACCAGTGGAGAGCAGTGTTTGGAGGCACATACTGAACAGCTAGAGGAGTCAATGCAATTGTGTGAGAATATGGATACTTACTGCCAATACATCAATTTTTAGTTACAGCAGAATCAATAAAGATAGCTGAGTGAGTATGCCCATAAAAAATAGTTAAAATCACTGATGACAGTTAACTGCAGAAGTTTCTAAATTCTTTCATACCTTACCAGGTCAGGCACTTTTAGATTCTACCATCACATTCACAGCAATAACTTATGTGTCTCACAAAAAAAAAAAATTATAAAATAATTCTTACCCAAGAGATTATCTTATGTACACTAAAAGGCAAAGTTTTGTCATTTAGTGCTAACTTTTATTTTAATGCCTCTAAACATCTATTAAAAAATCAGTCCTGGTGAGTAAATTTGATGCATGAAAGCCATTATCAAACTTCAGATCAACAGTATTGATACACACCTGCTGCAGCCAAAAGAGGCAGTGAGGAAAGTGCAGAATTTTTTAAGTCTGAAAATATTTCAAACATCTCATCTCAGCACACAATGGAAAAAAAAATAGAACCAGAATTAAGAAGGGAGGGCTATTAAAGTAGAAACTCTTGTAAGCTATGCACAAAACCCTCCAACCTAAACCAAAACAAAAACCAACAGAATGCCAAACACGAGACATTCCCAGCTTAGTTTACCTGCTTTCTATAGCTCAGCCAAGGTGACACAACTGGTTTCTTCCAACCTTAGGCTGATGATAATAGAGCTGGTAACACATCAGTTTTCCCTCTGATCCTCTGACACCCCAAAATCTGCTAGTCAGATTTTTTAGCAAGCAGTGAGTCCATGCACCCTAGCAATGAGTAAGTTTATATTAAGTTTAAATCCCAGCAAAAGGGTAGACTACCTCAGTGAACCACAGAAAACAAACTTCATGACTTACAGTTGTTTGGCCCAAGACAGTATTTTCTATATTACTTGTCTTATTCACCAAAGTTGAGCAGTAGGATTAGACTGTATATGAGATCAAGACAGCCCAGGAATTTTCTAAAACCTCGTTATCATGCTTCTTTTGGAAGCTTTAGCAGAAGCTCATAATGTTTTGCTTCCAGGGCCAGATGCCAATTCAGCTGATAGTTCTTTTTGCTGCTGCTGTAGAAAAGGCTGTCATATTCACAGACGTTAATTTCTGTCTTTTTAATGAATTTGAGGTGCCTGTTTCCCAGCCAAACTTCAAAATAGTCAAGGAGAGAAGAGCGAGTTCAAGAGAGCCTATTGCTGCAGAATTGAGATATTTCTGAAAAATGGTTATGGCTTTTTGTAGAATACTATACAAAGTACAGTTGATTTTTAGCCCTACTACATTAATTGTGAGTAGGATAATATAGGTTTTTATTTAAAATAATATTCACCTTCCACTTTTTTTTTCCTAACACCTACTTTATACCCTGAAACTTTCCAGCAGAGAGCTCAGTATGAACTCAGAAGCAGAGAAAGAACTATTTCCCTTCCATATCTGAAACAACCTGAACCCCTGCTAGCTGTCCTAGCTGGTAGATCTACAATTTACCTCATAAGTGACTTATTTGTAGGCTCTGTCTCTGATTTCTGAAGAGCAAATCACAGCTGTCAAATCACATTAATTACAGGATCTGGTCTTGTTTTTAAAACTCATCACATATTTCAATTTCATTATTACATCCTTAAGTCCCAGAGATCTTCCTTTTTCTCCCCTTTACAAAAGTTTCATATATTCTTACAGCCCTTTTGGGAATTAATATTGAATGCTTATGTAGCGGTCTTATGGCATTTTGTGGGGTTTTTTATGTTTAATACATAACTGTTAAAAGGAAAGCAATACAGGACTAGTATAGAGGATGAGGAATAGTATCTTTAAGAGACTGGGCCAAAACTGAGTGCAATATAAAAGTTTTGGACACCAAGGTCCCAACCTTGGCCCAGAGTAAGAAATCTTACGCTGGGAAATAGAGCATATCATCTGTGGAAGTTTGAGCTTTCTATAAAAGATGTAACTTCAGGGAAGACAAAACATGCATACTTCTTTTGTAATTTTAAAGGCATTTTACTAGTTGAAAGTCAACAATACTTCAGGATTCCCTGGACTCACCTCAGTGAAAAATCACAACTAGAGAACTCCAAATAGCCCTTAGAAAAAACAGCAGGTAAGACCAAGGAGACAGAGCACCTCCAGGAGCACTACCTCAGAATAACAGAATTCCTCTTCTTCTCATACAGGTAAGTGAAAGAGTTTCATTACAGTGAACCATCCTTGTCACTGTCAAGTTTCTTCAACCAAAAACCAAAGCTAAGTGGTTATTTCCTTTGAAAGTTAGTGCTGTCAAGCAATAGCCATCAGGAAGTCAATCAAGGACCTGTGGTCCTTACACCACAGGTCTCTTCATGTCTGTAGCTCCTAGCAAATCATATTTGTTCATATTTGTAAGGTAAAAGCTTTGGATTTTCCCATATCCACCATGGCTCATAAAGGGACTGCACTTTCACAGAAAATATATCAAGCAGTTGCTACAATTGTTCACTGTTACTTTTTCAATTATAGAACTAGAAACTACGTAATACTCTCAGGAGAAAGTACTCATACAATTTCCAGTTATCTCATAGCATTTACAAACACAGCAAAACCATGGTGAAACACTTAGCAGTCAACCCCTGCCAGAAGATCTCCATATTAAGATCTCTTTACATGGAAAAAAAGGTTTCCAGAAGTCTTACAACCTTTATGTCAAATTATCAGAAACCATACTGAACAACTTTTCACTAGCAACAGAAATTAAGTTGAAGTACATGTAAATGAAGACAAACCAGTTCAGACAAGTGCAAGAGTACTACTTCAGAAACATTTTCAAAAGCCTAGACACTCTTCCCTGCCATGCAGATGTTTTGAGGAAACACTTAGCACTGAGAGAGTGTTTATTATAAATTACTATTTCAAGATGTTTTAGAGGTAACTCCTGTTCCTGCCGTTAAACTTTTTACATTGTGTGGTTTATAATCTATGAAACAGGAAGAGGGGAAGGAGCACTAATTCCCACAAACCAAACCTCTGTTTACAGTAGCAAATAGTTTAATAAAATTTTCAAAATCAGAAACTACATAATCCAACTACTTTCAGAAAATGCTTATTCTACTCTACTCTGGAGAATGAAGAATCATACCCTGAACTGTTTCAGTTATGAAGTCAAAATGACAGTAAGAACTGCCCCTCACCATGTTTCAATATTGTTTTTTTCTGGTGGAGTGCATGAAAAAAAAGAGAGCAATTGTGCTTGTATTTTCTGTTACAGAAAATGACCTGACTACTAGACAGAGCTAACACACCATCAGGGTTTCAGCTGGGTTAGTTAGTTTTCTTCTTAGTAGCTGGTACAGTGCTGTGGTTTGGAATCAGTATGAGAATAGATTTGGTAAATTTGATGTTGGGGTAGCACTACTTAGCAACAACCAGAAGTCTCTGAAAGTAAGGAGGGGCTCAAGATGCTGTGAAAGGAGCAAGGCCAGGACAGCTGACCCAAACTGGCCAAGAGGATATTCTGTACTAGCATGTCATGCCCAGTATATAAACTGGGAGAAGCTGTCCAGGAGGCAGGAACCATCCTCAGGCTGGGCATGTTAGCAGGCCATCAGCAACTGTATTGTGTATCATCACTTGCCTTATCTTGCAAATCTCTTTGTTGTCTTCCGTTAGGGTACAATTATTTTGTTTAATTTCAGTTCTGTTCTCATTTCAACCCATTGCTTTTACCTTTCCTAGGATGCAGTACATAGTTACTGGCTAGGCTTAAATCTTATGACACACAAGAGTTTAAGTCTCAGATGTTTTTTGCAGTACCCTAGTATCTGCAATACTCCTCACTCTGAAAGAAAACAAGGTAAACCTAGAACAAATTATTTCCTATTTTTTCAAGGTAAGATCAAACACAGATTTAACAATAGCTGTATATTCTTCAAAGACAATTTAAAAAATCCTTTTACTTTTCAATCAACTTACAAATTTCAAAGTAAGGCCTAAGCATTCTTTTTACTACAGTCCATTCATCTATTTCCACAAAAAAATACTGAACTTCATTTTGGGACAGATATTAATCACTCTTCACCTGCCACTATAAAACTAGTACCATTGCTGCTGGGAGAATGTTCCTCCAGTTAGGGAGAACGCCAGTTTCAGGGAAAAAGATAGTGTTTATTAGTCTGGTGAGAAACCTGAAGTGTAGCTCAGGGCTAAGAGCACACATCAGTACTTCAAATTTTCATCCCTAACACAGCTCTGTTAAACAGCAAGACTGTCCTAGCACCACGGCCTTCAATGAATTTCACTTACCGCTGTTTTCAGTAACATGAGAATCAAAAGTGACATCAGATTCAAAAATGGGTAAAAAAAACCCAAAAAACCCACTTTTACTTCAGCCCCCTCCCAATCCTCCCCTCCTTACACTTATTTACATACCCACTACTTCATCTGTTTTTCAGCCCACATACCATTCATGTTTCAAGTATTTTTAAATGGAGATAGGTCATAATTGCAAAGTAGTATTCAAATACAAATGAAAATCTCAGGAAATTCCCAAGAAAACTGTTGGAAAGGCTCTCTATACTTCTCCTGTTCCTTATACTGGTCATCCTCAGACAGAATACTGAACGAGGCAGACTTTGCCCCACTCAATACAGCCATTCTTCTGAGCATCAAACACCACTTTGTCCTCCGGAGCCTGCAGGAAGTTTGAGACAATGGCAGAGAAGTACTGTCTTCATAGCCCTGATAGCTCAACTGGACTATCAACTAAAAAGCCACATGACATTTGAAAGGAAACAGAATTCATCATTCTAATTGTACTTTTCCAGTTATATCCTCTAAGGGAAATGCAAGGGCAGACAAGAAAAAATTCTTGTAAAACCGGTTGTAACACCAAAAATTAGAGAATGCAAATCATCAGACATGCATTTACATAGTATATAAAGCCTCCATGTGTACTCCACTCACCTGAAATTATCATTTTTCTGTTAAGTTCATTCATACTCCAGATGATAGCTCAAAGGTTGTCCTCTGGGACAAAGGGAGGGAGTGAAGAAAAGCTACCGAAGTTAGGGCCGAACACACTTCAGTATAAAGAATACCTTTCCTTGGGCAAAGTCAAACATTTGCTGACTCCACCGTGTCCATGTTTGAACATCCTATGGAATCCTTTTCTTTACCAACTGATCTCATCTCAACACTGGTTTTTAACTGGCAGAACACATATCCCTAACTTTGTATGGCAAATGTATACAGTTAGGAGCTTTCCTGCAGGACAGATGGTAGGAACCCCCTACACCAGCACATAATATAGCTGCAGCCACAGACAAACACTCCTCTGCAGGATGGCAGCCAGACAGCACAGCTTACATTGAAATTCCTATTCACTGGGTCTGGTACTTCAAACAGCTGTCACACCAGCACTGGCATTCATAGCAGTGTGGGTGCTGTGGCAAGATAACCAGTGCTAGCTTAGTTTCACTCACTTGCAGCTCTTGATTATAGATCAGTCTTCACCAGTAAGACAAGTTCTTCAGCAAGACAAAACCTCCCACCTTAATAAGGACCTTGATACTTTAATAGCAAAGTATTAATGCAGTGCTACTCTCCAATCTTCCATGTGGTTGCAAGGTACTTCTCTTGCTTATAAGCTCAACATTCAATTACTAAGTCTCTGCTAGTTTTGTCCAGTTACTGAAACTGATAAATGGCAATAGTCCAAAACAGTTTAACCACCAATTTCCTGGACCACAGCCCAACCCACGTGACACTTCCAGCTCACCACTAATGATGGTTAGTGCAAGACTTCACTGGACTAAAGCACAAAAGCAGGAAAGTGCTTTCATGCTGTTTACTGCACTATCTGAAAGCTTTAAGTCTTAACAAAGTTTTGTAAACCCGAAGTTTCATGAAGTGCTTTTCAGAGAAATCCCATGCCACACATTTCAAATGTGTCGTACAGTAGCTCTTCACAACTGTATCTCCTTATTTCACTTGAATTAAACATCACTCCACAAAATGTACCAGAACTAAATCCACAACTGTTTTGAAAACATATTAGCCCTCTCCCACAAGGCAAGAAAGCCAGTTTCCATCTTAGAATCAGTTATAAAATTCACCTTCCTACATAATTTTCACTGGTCTTATAAACCAAATCATTGGGAACATGTAACAGTTAAATCATTAGTTCACTTTTGTAAGCACTTGACTCCTTATACTAATAAACATTTTATTGGCTAACTTTCAGTAGCTCAATATTCAGTATGCTTTACCACTGGGCACATCTACCATTTTTATATGCTGAGAGGCCAATCTTCTTCATGATTAAACACTGAGACAGGCCTTCCCTACATTGATATGCAGTAACTTTATTCCCTGTCACCCTTTATCTATTGCTGCAATTTCTACCTCTGAGACCATCCCCAAGAAAATGTTTTAGAACATACACAAAACTGTCATGAAGTACTTTAGAGTAACTGAAGTGCCACCAACAATCCTGAACCTTTAGTCTTCTATTTTATCCCCAACATCACAAGAGAATCTCACTTTTACCAAGTTTACTGCACGTACACATGGCATTCTCTTTAAAGGTTTTAACGTTCTGTATTAACATCAGTCTAAAGGCTAAAGATGGTACCTTTATTCTCAAAAACACATGCCAACTCTCTTGACTTTGTAATGAGCTCATATATAAATCCCTTTAAATACCTGACAAAGTGCTTACCAAATACTGCTGCTCTATTAACCATCTCTCTTTTTGACATCTTTTTTAACATCCAGAAGAGACTGACCTAGCCAGGACTGACAACTTCTGGACTTACCAGCCAAGCAGCTCCACTAGATGCTGTTAGTAGTATCCACACTTCTTGCAAATCTGCAGTGGGCAGAAGACTGAGACTGATCTTACCTTTCTACTTCTTGAGTGCAAAGTTGATAGTTTTTGTCCTGGAGTCACCCAAGCACAAGAAGCATCGTATGCCCAGTACGTGCTGCACCACTCAGCACAAGGCCACACAGCCTCCAAAGCTCTTGAGAGGTACAAGCAGTCAAGGAACACTGTGGTATGATCCACAGCTGATGTGCAACACCCATGACTTTAACATCCTTATCTTTATTCAAAAGCATGTACAAAACACAGCATATGAAAATATGCACCACTCTCAGTAGTATTTGTTAACAGAACCAAGTATTATTGACAGCAATGAAGAGTGTATTTTCTAGTTTGTTTCTGCAGATCTTTATATTCAGCAGATTGATTTGCCATTCCTTGTTCAAAAGGAACAGCCTTTAGCAAAAGGAGCTGGCTGCTGCTTAATAGGCAAATCACAGGAGATGCTCAGTGAGCCAACGCACTCCTGGAGTTGTCAGATCCTTAGCATCCACTTTACTAGCATGATTGATACTTATTTTTGACATTTCCAATGCTTTATGTGCTACTCCTGGTAGTGTTTATACTTCATACTACTTTGACAGAAAACTGGACTTTACATGGAATTTGTCACTGATGAACAGGTACATGCCTACAGGGTTGTTTAATGTATTTTGGATCATTTCAAAATGATTCAGAAATAGTAGGGCTATGAATTTATCATTATGCTATTCTTGTGTTTCCACCTTTGTAAAGAATTCCTGACAATAAGGCTTGAAAGTCATGCTTCAAGGCCAATTTAATCTTATGTGCACCATGAGTTGTCCTTAAATTTACTTGGTGACCAATTTATGATCCTTCATTCCACTGTGGAAAAGACAGTTTGCTGCATACAGCAAACATGCTGCTACTGTGATTACAGCATCAGTACTTCTCAAGTGACTGTTGATAGCCAAAGCTCCAGTGTATTCCAGTACTTTTCCCACTACCAGCCTCTTTTCCCCAGAGATCAAGCAAGTACTGCTGCCAGTGTATTCCTCCAAGGGCAGTTCCAATGTTGTGGTAACTAGTCTTCTGCTGAAGTGGTAGTCCATAAACCCCCAACTCTTCAATCCCTCACTAGATACAGTTATGTAAGCTGTAGACATTGTCTTTTTCTTTGCTTCCACCCTGTCTTTACAAGGCCTGCTTGTGAGCTCCTCCCTTGAGTTATCACAGATCTCTGGTATCTGCAAGACTCTGTTCCCATATGGTATTTTTAAAGGGTAAATAATCAAGGAGTTTTCCATATACTGAAGCTCAAGACTCCTTTCTCTAGTACTACTGCTACATTTCCTAGAAAAGACAGTTCAGTATTTTGGAGAGATGGTGTTTTAAATATGCAGCGATAGTAATTTGAGTCTACATGCAGTTTCTGAAGACAATATAATACTAAACAAAATTGCAGCTGTTTCACCAGCTTTTAAAGTATGGCATCCCACTCCAAGCCACAGTATCTCTTCAGGTGTTACACTTCCTTCTGGCTACATCATCCACATTTGTCAGGCAGTTCTGACAAAGTGTTCCGATTCATCACTGAAAAAGGAGAACAAGATTTAAACAGAATGATTCATTCAAGGTAGAAATTTCAGTTTGCAAGTAAGCACACAACTGCTTGTATTAACATGTTGCTAATTCTTAAAAAAAACCCAAACAAACAAAAAATTAACAAAAAAAAAAGAAGACCCAAACAAAAAACTAAACCCACAAAGAAGTTTAATATTTTTCAGAAAGTTTAAATGAACTATTTTGGTCTCGTCTCAGATTCCGGATCCGTATAAAGTTTCTCAACAAGAAATTCAGGTTCGGGATAGGATCATCACAGATGAGACAAAAGCAGCACATAAAATAATTAGTAGGAAATATTCTATAAGGTTTCTGATAGCTTAGTTTTTGCATTACAATCTCTAACATTTTGTTCTATTTCAGTAATAATGCGCACTTATTTAAAACTTCACGTAGGTTTGAAAGCTAACAAAGGTTAGGCACAGCTATCAGTTCACGCTGTCCCTTGGGGAACAAATGTTTTTTAAATGCCAACTATGACTTACCCCATCAGTTGATCAGTTATGTTCATAACTATTATAATGCAAAAAAACCCTGAACTGTAAGCACAGTTACTTTAGACTTAGAACCAGAAAATATTTATAAGCTTTTCAGTTACATACCTGAAAAAGCCAAAAGCACTTGTTCCTACGTACAACGAAACATGTTTTCCTGTAAAAAAGAAATTTATTAGTTGAGAGAAGTTTTCTTTCACCACTCAAAATAGAACTTGCCATCTATTTAGCCTTTCATACAGACTGAACTGCATTATTCAAGGTGTTACATTACTATCAGCACACTCTGCGAGTTATGTGAAACTTTATTCAGAAGTGTAGTCATGCCACAATAAAATTTGTTTTGCTTCTCTTGCCCAGCTATTGCTCAACCTAAGTATGAACCATGATAGGAGGGGGGAATTACACTTGATTATCAGGATATCTGATACTGGCCATCTGCCTATCAGGATCAAAAGTATTATTTATTGGAATTCATACATTCTATTCACAAGCAGCATTCAAGCATCTCTGCAAAGACATAAAATGCACTGGTTAGTTAACACTAACAAGGTTTGCTGCTTCCAACTTTTCTCTAGTTCAGCCATAGAAATCCCTCCCCTTTCTACTGGCAATACAATACAGCATTTTACAGGCAGCACTGCTGCACAAGAAGTTTCACTCATGCATTTTAACTTCACATACTAGAACAAAACCTGTTGTTCAAAAGCAAGTACTGGTAGCTAACAAAGTATTTAAAGGTATCTTTCTTGAGTAAGGAGTAGAATAAATTTATAGATGTGTAGCTACACAGGAAAATGAGGCGTTTTCACACTCAGCATTTTAACTTTTTAACTAAAACCAGCCTGTGAATATACCCAAGCACCAGTGCAGTGAAGTGAATTTCCATGAAATATATTAAGTTCAGATACTTAGGTGGGAAGAGAGTTCTTGGAGAAACCACTGCTAATATTCTTAAAGCACAGTAAGCATTTGTGAGCACTCTTTTTGCCTGCTTTAAATACATTACACCATCCCTTGTGAAGTAGCTTCTTTCTGGAGCTGAAACAGCTTTATTTAGCATTCACTACAATTTGCCATCAAATCCCACCTGTCATTAACGTGACTTTTCTTAAATTCTCACAATCAAGTGAGCCCTGAATTAACTGTCCTAAGAGGATCGAAGTGCAAACGTCATCTCTAGCTTTCAACCACCACCAGCACTTCCTGACCATACCTGACTAATGCTCCTTCTTTACCCACTAAAAGGCAGAATACCTCCAGTCTAACACTCCCCCCTCTCTCTGCTCTTTAAAAATGCAACCTTCTGCAACAGTACATATTTGTGTCAACACAGGCACCAACATTCTCATTCACAGCCTGGTGCATCCTGGCACCTCACTTGCACACAGCAACAGCATTAAACCAACAGCAACTGGGATGATTTATGATTAAAAGATTAAGTGGTACCATCTCAGCATATGAAGTTGCTCATCAATGTATCAGGTTTGGCAGTTTCAGCACGACTCATCATTATTCACAAATACCAGTGACAGGAACTGTAACACCACTCATACAGTCACATACTCCACAAAACAAGCTTATGTCTTTCCCTAGCAATGTACTAAAAAGTGAATACATTACATTCAACAAAAAACGTCTGCTGTTTAATGAATAAATATTACCTCTTGTTTTACTTCCTGCTGCAAGGAAATCCTTCTTCAGGACATGTCACATTCCCATTACTGGAAACTGTTCATGCCAGTCTAGAAATTTGAGTAAAATCCCAAATTACAACAAGTTCATGCACAATGTAACACAAGCCAGTAAGAACAACCCATTTTTACTTTTTTAACTGCTGGCTGCAAGCATTTGAGTAAAATTAAAATGAATACAGATCCAGAAGTTCGTCCTTTCTTTCAAAGAAGTGACAATACCAACTATACATTAAAAAGCGAATACACACTTTTATTAAAATATGAAAACATTTCCTTACTTATATTAATAAGCATCCAGATGTCACAGTTTCTTAGACTAAACATTGTTTCGTACTTACGTTCCAATAAAGTACAAATTCACAATTAAAATCTATACTGAGGTAAACTCTAGATTTAGTATGAACACTTCAGGACAAGCATTTCATCAGCTCCAACACAAAAAATCTATTCCCAATCCCCCCAGCCCACACAGTTCTAGATCATGTCAAATATGCCCACAGTTATTGATACCTCAATTTTAAAGCTAATTACCTAACTACTAATTTAATCCTATGTATCTTTTGCTAATCCATTTATTGTTAATTTATCCCCACTGATCATTCAGAACATACACAGCTTTCAGGAAAATCCACTTGTGTGTACCAAGTATTCTTCTACTTGTGACGGTCCTTCCATGAAGTGCTAAAATTAAAAATAAGCAAAATTATTTTTTAAACTCAAAAGAGTTTCTTGCTGTGGTGGTCTAGCATCATCTCTCATGTTACTAGGTCAGAAACATAATCATCAAGTACTAAAACCCAACATTTTCATCCAATTTAATACTATTCTGGAACAGCCTACAGTATCTGGCAAGGTGCAATTTTGTAAGCTAAGTCCAACTAAGAACTGACCTACAGGCTGACTTTAGCTCAAAGAGCACCAAACCCAAAAATTATCTAATAATTACATATCCCTTTGATGGCAGTTATGAAAATGCAATATAGTCTTTCCTTTTTGAGTGCTCAGTAGCTGTATAAAGCTAACTCTGTCACTTCCCATACTCCAACAGACAAAAATACAGAAACCAAATTATGAAACACGTGGATTTATTAACTTGCTCAAACCCAGAAATGCAGTGTAACTTCTAGAGCAACACGAAAAATTCCAGAGCTATTACCTTAATGGACAATGTACTCGACACCACTGAAAACCTCCTCTCCATGACACCTAAAAACAAACATGGACAGTCTTACAACTTGAAATCAGCAGATTCCTATTGCTGGGCCAGTAAGTCACATACATCATGAGACAATCATCATCAACACAATCTCTAGAAGCAGCACCTTAAATACTAAATCATAAGCTTGCAGGAGAAAAGCAGCAAAAAATGCAGTTTTAAGCAACAAAGGAGTTTCCAGTTACAACTTCAAATCTCACATGAAAAGCATTGTAGAAATAATTTCAATAGCTTCATATACCCACTCTTAAACCTCAGTCCAAAGATCTTCTATGGAAAAATCATCTGAAGGTTTTAATCACATTTAAGAATTGATTTAAGTTGGTTTAGAGGATTGCTTTAACCATATAGCAATTATCAAAATCCACCAACTCAAACAGCTTAAGAAATGTGTGACAAGACATTATTACCTGAATGTGCTGATTTAAAGTATCTGACCGTACTACATAAATCTAATATATGCATTGAGCCATGAAAGGTAACCCGTCAGAGATTTGTTTCAAATCACAAAAACAATTAAAGCTATAGAAAGCCTTATGTTAAGCTTCCACTTCTTGCATTCAATAAACTATACCTACTGATTATAATAAACCAAATAATCCAGGATTACAAATGGTTTAAGTTTCAAAAATGTACTGTTCAGTAATGTAATGTGCGACTCAGACTGTCAGACAAGCTAATTAAACACAGAATGAATGCAACTGACAGCTTTCTATGTAAATCCACCCACATCCTAATCTTTGCTTGCAGGTAAGAGACAGGAATCCTACATATATTTAATGGTATTTCCCATTCTTTTTGAAGTACTATGGGTTCAAGGACATCAGCATTTCATCGAGGGGGCAAAAAGGCATCTTAAGTACACAAGAGGCTTCTACGGGAGGAGGTGTGAGGTTTTTTGGGGTTGTGGTGGTTTAATTTTGTAACAAATCTCTCCTTATTCTGCTATGCCAATGTCTTAAAAATATAAAGGAAGCATTAATTAGAACGCAATCTTATGATTTACGTCAAGTATCACCCAAATGTTGTGCGTCTTTTTCCCTTGGGACTCTATGTGGGTTTTGTAGTACTTTTATAGGTCTCCTGCTGTGCGGCAATACCATGATGCCGGTGGCTGAGCCCTCCAAAGTACATAGAGGTAACACAAGCATGTGCACCCACCCTCTGCCACATGAACAAGGCGGCTCGGCGCTATTCAGCGTTTTACGCAGGAATGCAGCCGACTGAAGGCTGTCGCAGCGGGCCAGGGTCTGCCACAGCCCGGGCAGCACCGCCGCACCAGCCCCGCATCAAAATGGCGCGGGCCCGGCAGCGCCACGCGGGCCACGGCCGCCTACCGATCCCAGCCTGCCCCGCGCCTCGCGATGCGGCTTCCGGCATGGCGCCCCCCCGCGGGGCACGCTGGGATATGTAGTCTCTCCTTAACTACCCTCATATCGCCGCGGCTGTCAGCAGCGCACCGTGCACGGGCGGCACGACAGCTGGGTTACAACTGCCTTTCGCCTGGCTCTACCCGCGGCTCCAAGTGTGAGAGCTTCCCCCGCCAGTTCGAGCCTCGAGCACTACGCGACCGGTCTTTCCGCACGTCCAAACACAAGAAAGAAGCCATGCACCGCCCTCCCCTCCCCTCGCTGGAGCAACGGCACACACCGCAGCCCGCGCAGCCTTACCGCGTGGAGCCACAACAGGCGCTCCGCAGGGAAAGAGAAGGCGTAGAGGGCGCTCGCCAGCTTTATATGAACGCTGCGGGGTGGGAACGAGGCTGGCCACGCCCTCTGCCGCGCGGGCGGAGGGGCGGGGACGCCGGGCGGCGCGGGGGCGCGCGGGGGGGCGGGCGCTGCCGAGGCGGCCGGACGCTGAGGGGCCGCCCCGCCTCCTTCCCCCCGGGAGCGGCTGGGGCTCTGTGGGGCGCGTTTGGCTTGACAGGTTTCCCGTGTAAAAGGGAGAGCGTTTTCATGTGAGTTTTTAAGGGGAGGGCAGGAACCGACCTGGTGCAGCTCCACCTCACAAACTTAGAAAATATGTTTCCTGAAGAACCATAGCGTCGTTAAGGTTGGCAAAGACCTGAGGTCGTTGAATCCAACCTGTGAGCAAACACCACCATGTTAACCAGACCATGTCACTTAAGTGCTACATCCAGTCTCTCCTTAAAACACCTCCAGGGATGTTGACTCTACCACCTCCCCGGGCAATCCAGTCCAATGTCTAATCACCGTTTCTGTGAAGAAATTCCTCCTGATGTCCAACCCAACCCTCCCTTGGTATAGCTTATGGCAGACTGCGTCCTCTTGTCCTGTTGTTAATTCCCAACTGATTGGAGAAGAGGCTGACCCCCACCTGGCTACATTCTTCTTTTGGGGAGTTGTAGAGAGTGAGAAGATGTTGCGGGTTGGGTTGTTTTCTTAGAGAATTTTTTTCCCAGAAGTTGTTTGGAAGCAGCTAAGTCAGAGACAGGGTGGCACCCGGACTTCACTTTGCTCTGGGCAGTTTTTTCCCTCGGAGGGAACTGCCAGGACTGCTCAGCTCTGGACTGCAGAGAGCTCTCACCATCCCTCACCTGGAGCTCGGCTCGGAGTGACCCACCATCGTCTCTTCATGTGTCCCCCGGGATTTCGGAACCTGTTCTCTCCCTGCCCTGCCCGGAGCTCCTGCCCCATTGCCCTGCACCCGCTGCTTCTTCAGTTTTCCTCGGGGTTTCTGCACGCTGTGTTCTGCATCCCCTGCCCAGCCGGGACATTTCTACAGCTCCAGCTACCGCCGCTGAACCTCGGATACATCTCGTCCTCCGGGACTGCTGCTCGCTCTGGTAGCTTGTGACAGTACAGGAGGGGGGAAGGTGCCAGAGGAAGACTGTGGCTGGGCTGTTGGTTTTTTTCCCTCTAGTTCTGTTTGTTGTTAACGCTATAGTTGTTGTTGTTATCTTGTTAGACACACTAGTAAAGAACTGTTATTCCTACCCTCACATCTTTGCCTGAGACCTCTTTCATTTCAGAATTACCACAATTTGGAGGGAGGAGGTTTTGTATTCAGCAATCTAAGGGAGGCTTCTGTTTTTGTTTTCCTAGCAGACACCCCTGTCTTCCAAACTAAGACACTCCATCTTCTGCTGTGACAGTGGCACTTTCTGGTTGGTTTAGAGTAGAGGCTGACTTTCTAACATAGATGATAGGTATTGGAAAGTTATTGTAAATAGTGTTTACATGGGTTTTAGTATAAAAGTAAACGCCACCAAAAGGAGGTGGGATTGTGCCTGGAACTGACTTGCTGTGAAGAACTCGGCTAGTCAGGGAAAGAATGTAATACATAAGAAAGAATAAGCAACCATGAAAAAAACAGAAGAGACAGCTTTCGACCATTTCTTCAATCTCTGGTTGGAGAAAAAAGACTTTTTGCATCTTGGAAATCCCAGAAAAAATCAAAACCATTTTTTAAAACCCGAGACTTATCTAGTGCATATGAAAAAATTATTAGAACAGAGAGAAAAAAATATTAAAATCCCTTTTGGATGAACAGAAAAGGGGAGAGGCATAGGCTACGCCTCAAAAGTGGTTGATCAAAGCTTTGTATGTTTCAAATTCTTGAGCAGCTCCTTCACAGAACCCACTCCACAAATTCTTGGGCATTTTTCAGGCAGTGCTCAAGCAAAACTGAAGGAAAATCCTTTAGTTTTGGTTAAAAATGTAGAGTCCGGAAAAATTGAAGGTTCATTTCAATTAATAACCTGGGGCAGAGGGTGTGCTTGTGTCTCAACAGGTGCAGGACCGAAATGGTTTCCAGCAAAAAACGTAAAACTTGATGGAGTCCGAGGACAAGCAAGGGATGACCCCAAGAACAGAGACAAGAGCGTGCAGACATGAACCAGTGTCAAGACTGTCGATGACGCCACAGACTTCAGTCACCTTTTTGTAGAAAAACTGTGGACTGAGTTTTATATAAGAGTGTGGTGCAGGTTGTGTTGCAAGTCGGAGATTCTCACATGAGATAAAGCCATTGAGCATGAAGCTTGATCAGATATTATGTTTGTGCTTTATCATCTCACTGACTGCCTTAAGCAATGCAGTTTTGCCAGTGACACAACCAAACGAAAATGTCTGGGAAACTCTGGCCAATGCATCAGGCCTGGACACCATTTGTTTAACCCACTCAAGGCCAAAGAAGCCATTTTCAACATGTCTGGTGGGTTTGCCAGCGAACAAATGATTTTAAAAAATACCCCTCTTGAGCTTCCACAGTTCATTTTGAATCCAGTGGAAGGTTGGGATGCTTGCACCAAATCCCTTCCTGAGGCTCCTTATGAAACTCAGGAATTGGAAATTCTTGGTTCAATGACACTGAAGTTTTGTGTAATGTTTATTTCTCCTGGGTCAAAGCAGAATGAGAACCAAGGGACAGATTTCACTCCAAATAACACCATCCAACCAGGCTCCATTGCAGTTGCCAAAAGGAATGTTTCTCATTTGTGGGGACAGAATTTGGCCTGCCATCCCTTCAAATGTTGAAGGTGGTCCATGCAGCATTGGGAAACTTTCTTTGCTGACACCCAACATGCCATTGATAATAGAGCAAAGACATAGAGGGAAAAGATCTGTTGATTGGTATGATCCCAATTGCGATGATAATTTTATTGCATGGAAAAAAGGTAAAAGATTTATAACTGCTCTTCTGCCATATGCAGTGGCAGGAGCAGCGTTGAAACAGTTGGATCAAATGGATCTTTGTTGGATGATGTGTTCAATCAGTTTGATCTTTCGCCCACATGGAGAAAACTTTTGAAGTCATGTTTATATGTATTAATTGGTATTGTAATTCTTTTGATGTTTGTGCCATGTCTGCTTCATTCAGAGAGTATTTCTCTGCATGTTTTGAAGGATCCAAACCCTCTGACAAACACTATTTTTAACTGTCGTCCATGGAAAGGGCTTCCTAGGCTCTGGGATGTAGCAGAACCTTCAAGAGTATAAATTAGATGGTAGCATAATATGTGGTTTATCACAGGGTGAGAATTTTAAATTTCTGGGTTTGTTAGCATGGTAAGTAGATGAAGATAAGATTAAGGATCCTTGTTGGGTTTAAGTTTCTTCCTCCTTCTTCATCTACTCCATATTCTGCAGTGTTGGGGACACAGAACAATTGGTTAGAATTTGCCGCAGTGTAGTATCATGTAAATAGAAATATAGTTAGTTGTTGAAAGAAAAATATAAATAATGTACATTCTTGATGATAATTGGGTGAATTATCTTTAAGAGAGCCTTGATTCTGTGTGTTCGAGGCTTTTTGGTGTCTTTTCTCCTGCGTGCCAGGCTGGTGTAAAGCCTGGTGTGCTGAAACTGCTGATAAGAAAATAATAAACAACCTGAAGAACGAGAAAAACCAAGAGTCCATTTTGCCTTCTTCTTAACAAGGACTTTTTAAAAGGCCTCCCTTATCAGGGGAGAGACATGTATGAGTGGAAGAACTCCAAGAACCCTATTCCCCCACAGTTTAGCCACTGGAAGTTGTACAGCTGAACCTCATAAAGTAGCTTAGTCTTCATCTGAATCTGCCTCCGGTATTGCTGTGGAAGAGTTAGTGAAAGCAAGTCTTAGTGAAAGGTTCCTAGGCTACAGGGGGGATAGCAGGAGCCTAGACGATGTTTGAACCGATGGGAAACCACATCTTAAATTCTTATTTATGCAGGTTCTCACTAGTTGTTATAAATAGGTTTCTTCTGTCTGCCTGTTTATGGAAAGATTTAGTATATCAATCAACTTAATTGAGGAAATAAGGCAAAACCAAGGAAGGATAAAGAAAAGCTGAAAAAAATGTTTGATGTTTTGACAAGTTATTAACAATACGTTAAAAAACAATGTTCTACATATGGCCTCTTTTTAGGAGGGTTTAACTGTGGGGAACAGATAAGAGAAATCTAGAATAGTCAGTTGCAAGGTCCTAAAATATTTGGCAATTTTATTCCTAAAATTACTGAGATTAATACTACCAGAAAAACTAAACAGCTGACAAATTTTAATCAAGTTTTCTTCTGCAGTCCATGGCAAGCAGTGGATGGCACACTTCTCTCTGCTTTTCTTCTTATACATCCCATTTTACCTGTTGGAAATCTTGTGAGTTTTAGTGTGAGCTGAAGTTGGCCCCTTTCCTGCTGTAAAGGCACGAGGAAAGAGGTCTATAGTGCTGTCTTTTTCTCTGAGTACCTCCCACTGGCAGCTGTTTCAGCTGCTGTTTCTGCAGGAGTGAGAGTGTGAAGCTGTGAGCATCAGGAAAGAGTTGCTAGCACTTCAGGGAGTGCTCAGCAGCCCAAGTTGTGCACAGAAAAGCAGGCAGTTTATGCTGTTGTTATCTTTCCATCTGACCTATTCAAAAGGCCTCAAAACTGATATTTGCAACATGGCACTGAAAATGTTGAGTCATCCTTCCTTAGTGAAATCAGGTTAAAGGTAAGCAAAGTAATCACAGCCATTAATCACTACTCAATTAACCCTAAAGAAAGAAGGCAGCTCCTTACCATTCTTTTACTAAGTGCTAAATAATTCCATATTTCTACTAGCATCTCTGGAGGTCTGTTACTGCATGTTAATCTCTCAAAGACTGGCATTTCTTTTTGGGGAAAAAACACTCACAGTTAAGCCCAAACTACATTACATAAAGTATAAATGAGTACAATTTTAGTTTGCATTTGAGAATAAGAAGTCTGTAAATACTGAGGTGAGTCAGGGCTGTCCAGGGCTGCTCTGTAGTGTAAGCTTTGTAGGTGAAACACAGGTGAGCACCCAGTGTAGGGAGTCTCACACTGTGCAGTGCTACTGCACCCTGGCTTTTGGAACTTGGCAGAGGAAACTCCTTATCTCTCTGTCAGATTGGAGGGTACAGGTTTAGTAGCAGAGCCTGAATGAACTGCTATGCAAGCCTTTTATCCCCAAAGGAATGTGTGTCATATTTCTCAGCATCACCCAAGGCTGCTACTACTGGACAAGCTTGTGGGCAAGTGAAGCACGGCTTTTCTGTAGGTAGGCAACAATTACAAGTTTGAAAAAAGCTAACCAAACCAAAGTAAAAATGTACACCACAAACATAGATTATTTTTCAAAGTAGGCTTCCTTCTTTTGCCTTTCTTTCCCATCCTTCAGGCTTCCACATCTTTAACCTATATCCCAGATGTCTGTATGAGGGTGCAAGCTGTAGAGCAAGAACTGATCCTCTATTGCCACTCTTCAGAGAGATCCTAAGGCTGGTCTGAACCATAAGCCTGGTTGCCATAAAGTGTTTATAGATGAGTTGCTTCTGAATTTAGCTCACCACATTGCTTCACATTCATGCATAGTGCCAGCACCGCCAAAAGGGAGTGCTGGTTATGAGATAATGGGGATGTACTGGACTGACTTGTTGTGGGCCAACACAAGATTGACTCTCTTGTGTTGGCCCACACAAATGTACGTCGGCCTGGAAGTCTGGCAGTGTGACTACCTCCATTGCTTTTCAGGTCTAGGTAACTCTCTCCAAGTTCTCTTTTCTTGTCTCAAGTGATTTCTTTCTTGTTCTTTCTCTTTATTTCTATCTTCTCCCCAACTTCCTTTCTGTTCCTGTTTTAGGTCTGGCTTCTCCTGGATTTTCTCCAATAATATTGTAGCTTTGTTGACTCATGTCTCTTGGTTTGGTTTGGGGTTTTTACCAGTGCATCCTTTGGGATGCTCAGTTCCCTTCCCTCTCAACTTCCCAGCAGGAAGTCTATTGTATGTAGCTTTAATTTCTTCCTTTTCAGAACAGATAGTACTCATTGTAAACTCCTGAGCTGACTTTGCCATATTTCACATTATGCATCATAAAATACTTGAGTTGGGAAACCATTTAGCTTATGAATGTGGCCCTGTTTTTAGTGTTCTGCAGATACCAGAATTTTTTATTTAAAATTCTCAAGTCTCTCTCTTTGATTTTTTTAGTCACTTCAGTGTTACAGAAAAGCAAGTGTTTTTTTTTTTCTTTTTAATAATAAATGAAATCATAAAAACATTAGAACAGCTGTACAGGGTCTGATCAAAGGTCTACCAACACCACCCCCCCCCCCCCCCCCCCCCCAACTAGTATCCTGCTTCAAAATGTAATCCAAAGCAAATGCCTAGGGAGAGGAGTAGGGATTGAACAAGCATATCCTCCCCCAAGTATTTGCCCAGCCTCTGGGAATATAAAACTCAGACGCCTCCTGGAGGGTTATTATTTTTGTATGCATGAGAATGTAAGAATACATTAATTTACCCATAAATTTGTCCAGTCTTCCCCAGAGCCTTTATAAAAGTTTAGCCTTCCAAATAACAATGGCAAGGAATACCTGAGCTTAATTATTGTTACAGGAAAATGCATCTCCTCTAATTCGCTTTGTATCTGTTTTCTGTTCACTCTTTGCAGTTTTAGAAGAAGCAGTGGGTAATCCTTCCCTCCACAGTCATCACCTCATTGAGCCTCCACCCCCCAATCTCTTCTTCAAGCTGAGGAAACCTCATTTATTTACTCATTCCTCCTAGGGGAATCAGTTCCTGCCTTTGACTGTACTCCCATTAATCTTCTTTCATCTTCTTTTGCTTTCTTTTTGAGATGAGACTCCCCAGAGTATACCTTCTGTTTAGGAAGCAGGTATGACATGGGCTTATGCAGAGGTGCCATGATGGTCTCTGCTTTCTTTGTATTGTTCCTGAGCACTTCCTAAACTCTGATGTTCTTTTTTGGCTGACTATGTGCATGGAGATGATATTTCCACAGAACTGTCTGTCATAACTGCAGGATCTCACATCAGAGATCTGACCAGTAAAGGTCAGACCCCATTGTTTCACATTCGCTGTTGTGTTTGCTTTCCTTGGTGAGCGGCACTTTATATTGATCTATGTTGAATTTCATATGTTGCTGTTGTACTCACTCAGCCTTTTCAAGCTCCTACAGCTACTTTTGCATCAGCAATAAAGAATTACTAGGGTTTTTTTACCCCTCTGCATACCACCTATTTCAGATCAATTCAGTAAGTTCAGCAGTAAAGTCATGCAGATTTCTGTGGTAGTTTTCTTCCTTTGTGAAAATTAACCATTTGCTTCTACCTTCTGTTTCCTGTCTTTTACCTTCTATTGTACATCTGCTTAGTTTGCTTAAAATCATTTCCTAAGAGGCCTTGGGGAACCCATGCACTAGATCAGTTTATCACATGCTTGATGATGTGTGATGTGAGTTTACCAAGTGTTCTGATCATTTTCCTACAGATCATAATTATCTAGGCACACACTAATTCTACTTTTTATAATAAACTTTTTGCTTATTTCCCTGGAATAGATGTGAGGCTTAGTAGGCTTTAGTTTTCTGGATTTCTGTAGAACCTGCTCAAAACATAATTCTGTTTGCTTGTTGCTATTCGACAAGAAATGAGCCACACACACAGACAGCTCTTCTCAAAGAAGAGAAGAAAAAGAGGAAGTTTATTGTGGACCTCGATATTTATAGTTCTCTGAAGGTGACCCATGATTGGACAATAGAGTACAACCTCTTTAATCCCCACAGGTCAAACCAACAGTCCCTCAAGTCTCGCTTCCTCTAGAGAAGAATGCAAAACAATTGTTTACAGAAAACATGTGTGAGAAAACTGACTCCCAAGAATTCAAACATCAGAAGGCTAAAAGAAACATGCAAAAACAGGGGAACATTTGCTACTTGCCCTTCTTTAGCACCAGAGCAATTTCAAGGAGGAGCTCACACACCACAATTAGAAGTTTGCATTTCACTAGCTTCCTCTAAAGCATCATTTGGTGTTGTTGAAACTGCAACATCTTCAAGAAGTTGGAAGCAACTTCCCTCATGAAGTGGTGTGGTGCAGGGAATTTCTGCAGATTTTTCACCTGAACACAGGAGCAAAAATAAATCCAACTGCATGGCCTTATTTTCTCTGAACGGACTTCCTCGTGGGGGTCAGAGTCATGAACTTGAAAAGCGATATATTGTTAGTTTTGATGGCTAAACAGTGTTACTCTGACACGTAACGTAAGTTTCCTTTTGCCCTTTTACATGCTTTGAATGGTGATTTTGTTCCTTCAAGACAGTGTTCTCTGTCTTCAAACCACTTGTGAGGATCTAATGCGCGTTGAGGGTTCTGTTACTTTTGTTTTTAACAACATGCTCTTTTTTAGGTAACTCCGCTTTCTGAAGCTGAGCACAGCTGTGGCAGATATTTGGGGTTTCTGCTGCAAAGTTAATCTAAAAGTACAATGCTTGCTTATACTGACATACTTGGTTTAATGCCATAATCTAATCAGTTTATGTGGCTAAAATTAACAGTAAAGCATAACTAAGCTCTATGCAAGAAAAACCCTCAAACCCTCTTCACTTGATTACCTAAAAGGAGAACAAAGTTGGTGTATTACATCAGGCAAACTAGTTAATATTAATAATTTTAAATTAAATCAGCTGGTTTTTCCTCTGCTTACAAAGGTAATTCTGTGTGCTGTCTCCAGGAGTACATATTTGTAACTGTTTTATTGTGTAACAGAGGCGTTCATTTTCTTGAACTACTGCAGCAGCGTGCCCAAAAATACTTAAGGGAAATTTCAGTCGCAGTTTTTGTTAGTGGTTGGGAACACCATTTTCTCTCAGTGTTTAAATATCTTCTCTTATTCCACACAAACAGCATATTACTGGAAGATAATATGTTTTATTTAATTGCCATATAATTGCTAGTTATCTTACTGTCTTTTCTCATCCTTAAGTGATGAGATGAGCAGATTCAGGTGAGAAGAAAGCATTGAAGTGACAAGACGGGAGAAGAAAAACCTGCTATTAATGTTCTTCTCATAGCTGTATGACCCAGCCATTCATTGCTATCACTTCATTAATTAACAAGGCATAGGGAAAATAAGGGTTTTCTGTCATATTTATACAGCCTTGGCAAATTAAGTGTCAAATCAATTTTTAAATAGGAAATATATCTTCATATTCCTTAACAAGAGTCTGCCTCTGGCTCTTAGAGAATACAAGGCTGCTGAACTATTTGATTATTTTTACCAGAACTATTCTTAATATTTCCATCTTTCAGAGCCTTTCTTAGAAGTATATTTTATTTCTTACAATATCCTAAAATCACACTCTAGAGAATCAGGAAAAACAACACATACTTACTTTGTTCTTTTTAAAATGAAATACCATGTGAACTATTATAACAAAATAGAAGTTGTAAAACTACATTCCAGTATCTAGAATTGAATCTGGATATGATAAGTGCAGAATTCTGGGTAAGAAAGAGGCACTCTGTTTGAAGTGGATATTTCTCAGACATTTCTTCAACTGCTTGGAATGCTTCATTTGGTGAAGTATGAAAATCAAATAGGCATGTATATTATTTTACTCATTGTATTCATATTAAAACAGGTACAAATTTTTTTAATTAAAAAAATGGAGGAAATTAGCTTAGCTTAGCTACAGTGCCAATATAGTAACTTTAATAGATGTAATTATGCATCAGGTTTTTACTTATGATGGTGCATAAGTCTTTCCTTCTATGAAATTTGCATAGATGCAAGTATTTTTCAAATCTTATTGTAGAATTTTGTTTCCATATTGTCTTGTTCTTGAAAGTTATTGGGTTTTGTGTGTCTTGCTCTCAGCAGCTCATTTTTTCTCATACAGGGAGAGATCAAACAGCACTTCCTATAATGTTTTAACTTTACAGTTAAGTAGAACTTATTAGATCCTGCTGAAAGGGATCACCTTGTTCTTTTCTCTTCCCCTGTCTCTATTACAGACTGCTACAAGCAATTACCTGGTGCAATAGAAAACATTTTAATTTTTCTTCCGCTTTAGTTTTCTAGCAAATCAGCCACCTGAGCTGACTTAGACTGTGACCGTCTCACCACTAGATTTAATAGAAGGGAAGTGGTGGAAACAAAAACTCTGGGCTGGGGAATTTTTGAGCAGGATGATGTCCCCTGACAGCAGCTAATACTTAGGCTACTACAAATAAGATGTGAAACCTCATGCTTGATCCTTCCAAAATGCAGTGTACCCCCTATTTAATTATGCCTAAATGCAAGGATTCAACCATTAAAATAAGCAGTATTTGATGCTTAAGAAGTCTGTTGTTCTACTGTTCACTGATATTTACTCTCATACTGTGAAGAAGCAATTATCTCTGTCTAAATATAATTAAAGAAACAATTTATATTCAGAGCAGTAAAAATTATAAGTGGTCCTACTAGTGAGCAACACAGTTGTGATGCTCTGCCCTAGGATATGCAAGATCAATGTGTTCAATGTTTGAAGGTGGAAGTCTGTATTTGTGAAGAACAGAAAGAGGCAGGCAGTACGGTTAATCCTATAACCATGACAGTATTCACTAAAATCCAAATGAGTGATTTCAACTGTGTATGTAATTAGTTAACTTTAAGAGAAAGTAAACTAATATTGGTAACTTCTTAGGAGGGAACCCATAGCACTGCAAATTTTTACCAGGAGCACACGTTCCCTGTCCTGATATTCTTGACTGGAGAGGGTAACAGACTTCCTGATACCAGAGAAACTGCATCTTTCTGTCATGGAAGTGTTCATACCAGGTGGCTCCTGCTGAATCCCCTCCTATGATCTAACCTGCTCTGCCTGGTTGTGCTCTCTTGGATATTCACCACAACCCAATGGAGCTCACCCAGGCTCTCAGGGCAACAGAGGGAAAGACCTGAGCATTTCAGAACTTGCAGGCTCCCTCTGTGTGCTCAACAGCAGAGAGCAGAGTGAGACAAGGCCATCCTGGTTTTTGGTCCTCAGTTTTACATACACTGTGTAGGGAAAGTATGGGAAAAGGCTGCCACTCCTTGTCAGCACTGGGAATATGCAGCAAATAGGCAGACAAGATTTCTTCATGCACTTCATGTGACATGAAGCAATTGCTCTGCCAGAGGTAATGAGCACGCACCATTTCTAAACACAGGGCCCTTGCAGGTCAGAGAAATTGTGGTCTGAAGCTTAAGCTGACAAGAATCCTCTGGTGCTCCTTAATCTCCAGTTGCTATCAGAGTCTCAGGGTGTACTCCCATCAGCATCTTTTGTGATCCCTAAGCCAGGCCCTCTTGGAAGCCAGGAATGGATGATCAGGAGGTTCTCTATTCCTTCTCAAAAAAGCAGTGCTGGGGAAGTTTTCAGAGGCACCAGTGATTAGATTTGAGTACATCCCTTGAGGGAACAGAAGTTGATTCAGTCTCCTCTGGAGGAACTCCAAGGTGGAAGCCTGTGGAGGTGTTGTGCAAGATACAAAAGGGTCTGGCCACTACCTGTTCTCAGATGAGGCAAGCAGCCCACTGCTCACGTTATGTAGGGGAACTCAGGATGCCAGATGGGGCTAATGAAGCTGCTGAGTGGCCCTGGTAGCTGCATGCACAATGAAAACCATTAATATTTGCTGTAATGAAGCTGACTATTTCCACAGGAGCTGTCACAGTTGCCAGAATTACCATGTGACCATGGCTGGTGCCTGTTGCCCTGTTAAATGACATCTTTCATTTCTTTTGAAGATTCTGCAGTTTACTGGCATGTTCAAGGAGTTTCTATGGACTGCAGTGGGGGTTTGTGACATAGCTTGATTGTAGGGTTTGTCTATTACGTGCAAGTAAGGGATAAACTAACATAGCTTTAGCATAATTAAATACATATTATACTAGGAGTGTCATAGAGTTTGAAAACCTTACCCAGCCTACCAGACTGGTCGTAGACAGAAGCAGACTAAGAGGATATCCATGTCCTCTCCTTTCAGGAATCGTGTGGGTCCAGCTCTAGGTGTCCCTCTCCTGCTGTCGCCTTACTTTGAGTTACCACAGGCCTCACTAGGATCTGCAGTAACTTGATCTTACTTTACACCTACATTTCTGCAGCAAAGGCAGGACTTGTCTTGCAGGCAGTGGGAGGGAACATCAGGTAGAGAAGGAGCCAGTGGCTCTTGCCCGTGTTTCTCCCCACGCTGCATAGGATGGGGCTGTGGGCCTGTGCAAAGCCAGGGATCGTGGAAGGTTGCAGCAGAGGAGCTGGTGAAGGGGAAATGTGCTGCATGACAAAACAAGAGGCTGAAACCTCGTTGGAACTAGTAAGCAATCGGGTTTGAATGCTAATCAGACATGCACACCTGACCTGCAGCCAGTCTGGAGATGCTTGATATAGGAGCGGATGAATTTTGTTTCCCACTTAGTGATTTTGAATGGGATGACCATTAAGAGCATTCCTCTCTAAACACAAGAGGGCACTCCTACCTCACTCCTCAGTGGTTTGTAGCACACAGAGGTTTTTAATGTAACAACAGATTTGCAGCTAATCCGTTGTACATGCTTTGATAACACAACACTATGCATTTATAAGCATTTATCATTCATACACTTACAGGCCATATTTAAGAAATGTGGTCTTGGTTTGATGCTTTCTCTAAATTAGTATGTATGGAGAAAAGATTGAATTTAATCCTGATCTCAGTGCAGTAAAAACAAAATTCATGTCCTTTTAACTGAAGTCACACTGAAATTGGGGGACTCTAGAGTACTTGTTAGGATTTTAAGTACATTTTCTCATGGAAACAGAAATTACTTATTTTGTTTACAGTAAAGAAATCACTAAGAGCAACTACAGATAGGAGTAATGAGATTTAAAGTTGCTACACTTGCCAACACTCGTGTCTTTAAGTAGAATGTTGGTGATCCATTCATATAAGCTTTTCTCATCCACTCATTTTTGTCTGCCTAATGTGCTATGCTGTCAATGCTTTGCACACTCTAGTCACAGAAGAAAAAATGTATTTTAAGCTTACTCAAGGGCCTCTTGGCTGTAGGGGTCACTTGATCACTCAAAGATTTTTACAACTTTTAATATTTTTCAGCACAGTGAAAGAAAAGCTAGTCTTGTAAAGGAGAACTTTCTGTCCATTTAAAAGTACAAATTAAATCCACAGATAATTATTTTTTAAATGTAAATATATATATTTACAAACCCAAAGTCCACTGTGCTAATTGGTGTAATTGCTTACAGTTCCTTCATTTGGAGAGAGTTATTTGGTATTGTCTAAAGCTTTTCCATGGGGAAGCAAATTTTAACTGCACATTTAGCCTCTTCACATTCTTTCTGCAAGGTGTATTTCCATGCTATTTTGTGTAAATGGGAAGCACTTTTCATTGTCCCTTGATGGTCCCCTCCCTGTGAGGTCTGTTTCCCATATAAGACAGAAAATGTCAGGCAGGGGAATAAGGTGTGGACTGGGAGGAGAGAGGCCTGGCAGTGCCCCGTGGGAGATGGCAGATTTGTGTACATGAGTCTTGTCCAGATTCCAGCTTGGTGATCTTCCCCTGTGCTTCTTGCCCCTTCTTCTTACCCTCATTCTTACCCTTCTTTTGGTCACTATAAGCTTCACCACCAATTTCTTAAAGGACTTTTCCTTTGGCCAGGAGGTCTGTTGTCTCTCCTTCAGAATGTTTTTGATTTGAGATGCTGAAAGCAAGAAAGAGAGGAAGGATCAGCTCTATCCAGTACAGCACTCTGGGGGAAAATTGAAGAAACTAGAAGTGTAAAGTACTAGAATAAGAATTATGTAGAGTGTGGCATTAAAGGCATGTGAGTATGGGCTGTGGAGATTTGCATTGCATTTTATCTTCATGACACTACTTTTTTATTTTATGGCCCAGCAGACCCATAAGCTCATGCCTGACTGCTTCATAAAGTAGACTGTTAAGCATGGTTTGAAAAGATTAAAACCAGACAAAGTGTTTGTAAAGTAACTTCATAGAAAAATATTGAGTCTAACTGAATTTTCAATTACCAGTCAAAGTAATCTGGTTTAAAAAAATGTGCATTTTGCCTGAAACAAATGTAGCAGTGACAGACCCTTTTGGGTTAATGTGCTCATTTCATTTTCAAGCATAATCTTCTCCTCAGAAATCGTAAATGATTTGTAAGTATGGATGTTTCTGAAATGATGGTCGTAAAAGTTGACTTTTAGCTATGTTAATGAACCATATTAAAGAGGCTGGCTGCTCTACAGAAAGACTCTTCTGCCAGCACCAGGAAATTGCTCCCCCAAAGAGGGTCGATAGTGATTATTAAAACAGAAGAAATCAATTTGAAATTCTGGTGAATCTCTCATAGGCTTTTTCCTTTTCCTATAAATGGCCCTATTTGTATGCATGGCAAGGTTGGGACAGGAGGAGGAACTTGTCAGAAGTAGTATAATTTGAAAATATATTATGACTATGAATTTGGCTCTGAGACATTATTGTAATTAGTTATGCAATTTATTATTGATAATTACTCATTTTCTATTTATTTTTGTTTGAATTATGAAGCCTGTACATCCCATCCTCCATCACAGACAAACCCATTTAACAGTTCTTTCTCCCATCTGAGAGCAACATGCAGTGCTCTGGCCAGAGATGTGTTGGTGCAGTGGTTGACTGATGTCTGTTACAACCACAAATGTTGGGTAGAAGCTTTTCTACTCTGTCTTTGAGCTGTATATGGAAAACTTTGTATTTTGTGCAGGCAGCTCCTGGTGCACAGGGCATGCTGCAATGCACAGGTAGAATCCTGTGGCACTGGAGGCAGCATGGCCAAAGCATGGAGCTCTGAGGCCAGAGCTGTCTGGGGACAGCCAGTCTTGGCAATGTAGGCTCAGTAACCTACATTTGTTGACTATGTTTTAGCAATAAGGAGTTAAACTTCTCTGTATGGTTAGACTTCAGTGTTGGATGTGTTTAAACAGTGCAGGAAACAATTTCCAAGGAGAGAGCTTGTGAAAGGCCTTACACCAAAATTGTTTGTTTAAATTTCATTCGCAAGTAAAATGGCAAAAATGTTTGCTTATAGCATTGGTGGATAGTAGTTTAAAAATGTCCTGAAGGTAGATTCTGAAAGGGATAAGTCAGTATGTCCTGAATCTCGTCCACACTTGAAACATGAGTCAAATTTAATTACAGACTCTTGGGTGACTGCCCAGTTGGAGAAACCTACCACAGTTTGCGATGGAGCAACTGCCCTCATTGAAACCATCCAGCA
This sequence comes from Certhia americana, assembly GCA_018697195.1. NCBI lineage: Eukaryota > Metazoa > Chordata > Aves > Passeriformes > Certhiidae > Certhia > Certhia americana. Next base: position 33,502,136 of record CM031859.1, read on the forward strand.
GGAAAAAGAAGACTGAGATGGATTGTTTTGAAACAGTATACAAATAATGTGGAGTATTAGTGTACTTGACTGGCTGTGTAGAAATTCAAGGAGTGATGCAAGGAGGAAAATCAGTGAGAAGAATTATGTGGGAGATCATGACAGACAAAATCTGCCACAATAGTCCTTGTTAATGAAATAAAAGCTTGCTTCATGTTATTTGTGTGGTATGAGAATGGGACAGAAAGGTAAGACACAGAAGTGTTCCAGTTTGCAATTATAATAATTCAGAATCTAATGATATCAGAAGTCCTTCAACTGACTTTACTAGACCTTTAGTCAAAACTTATGTCACTGAAATATGCCAGAATGGAGACAAAAGGATTATTTGGGTGAGTGTCTTAAAAATAAGACACAACGCTCTAGCCATCTGCTACCAGTGATCACCAGCAAAGGAAATTCTCTGAAAAGCTCCTGAAATTCTAAACAAAGCATCTCCAAAATGCTGCTGAGCAGAAATCTCTGTTGCAAATTAGGACTATGCAATGTCATGGGTGCCAAAGCAGCATTCAGAAACAAAATTATGCATTTCTAAGTTGTATATTGCTGCAATGACTACAAAGCTGTGCCTTGTCTCACAGTCTCTTTGTGAAGCTGCAGTTTAAGAGTGAGACTACAGCTTAAAACAATCTGGTCTCAACATCAAGGATGTACAATTGTGAGGCCTCTACACCATTACTTGAATGAGAGATCAAGTTGTTCAACCTTGACTTCTAATATTCATGGGCATGATCCATAGTACATCCAGCATCCTCACAGTGCTCCAGAGATAAGCAAACCAAGACACCCAACACTGCAGTTTTGGGCTATGATGGCTAGTGAGCAGGCAATAGTAGCTCAGAGTTATTAATTAACATGCCTAGACATGACACAATTATTAATCTGAGTGGATAATTTCTGTTTTGGCAAAACAATGGTAACCAGGGCACTGTGTGAGGGAAAGGGTTGAGTCATCTGAGGGCAGAAACAATCACAAGTTTGCATACATTTTGCCATTTTAACTGAACATTTTTAATGACTTTTCAAATGCCTGAATCAAAAGAGAAAACTTGTAGTTTCTAATCCCTGATGGCAAAGAACTCAGTTATGTAGTGTTATTAAAAACACCCCCTCCACCTCCTCTTTACTTCCTTAGATCTGTGCAAGGCACTGAGGATTTCCATAAGGAATTCAGATGTTTAGAGGTGCTGTGTTTGTGCTGACTGAATGTGAGGGCAATGAGGATGAACCCACTCTGTGGTCCTGCAGGAGCTTATTCGCTTTCCGAGCACTGACTAGGAGACCAGAAACCTGCCCTTTGTGTCTGGCTGTAAATTGAAACACAATTCAAAGAACTCAAATAGTGAACTTTTGGAAGGTAGAATTGCAAGTAAAAATTGCTGCTGTACATGAACAAAAGGATTTTTATAGTCCTCACATATCTCATAAGTTCATTGTCATTAATCTCAGTGAATCTGTGCTGATTAACACTGAATGAAAATCTGATTCTCCTCTTTCATTCTACCTCTTGGGAAGGGATTCCCTGTGGAGACACACTGGCTTACCCTAGAAGCCTCTGTGTGGCAGTAGACAAGTGGTGATGATCCCATAGCAAATTTTTCTCTAAATGGTGGGAGTTGCAGGGTATACCAGCAGGCATGGAGTAAGTGAATTACTTCCAGAGAACAAAATAAATGGTAGTGACTTGATCTGTTCACTAGAGAAGGAAGATTTCTTTTTCCCCAGAGGAAGTGGGATAAAAAAAACAGGATCCAGAATGTACAGACTAGGAATGAGAGCCTTGTCCTTGCAGCACAGGATTACTGTTCTCGGATAGCAGACCATGAATTTTATTGAATCTGCAAGGCAAAGTGACAGTGTAGTTTTTTAAGCTTGCTCTGTCTGAGCTTTTCTTGACATGTTTGTAGCTTGGTTTCACTTGGTCTAGCTGTGACAGCAGTTTCTCACAGACCAGGTGTCTGTGGTTAATTTCTTTCGCTTTTGGGTGTCTTTATGTTGTACAACCATGGTTCTATATAGATATTCGAGCAGACATTTATTCTATATGTGGAATGCGATATTTAAGGCTCTAACACAGTGATGTAGTGTAGAGAAATACAGCCCTGGAGTGATAGCATCAGCCTTGAGAAATGGAAAAATGGGACACAGCATAGAGGAATGCTGGCGAGGGATGATAAGAGATAGGGCCTTGTCACGACACTGGAGACCTCATAACTATGAACAGTTCTACAGCTGCCAGATAAGGAAGTGCAGATCCAGACCAGACTGGTTTGAGGGGTAACAAAAAGCATAAATAAGTAGAATTTTTGCTGTGAAATATATGTCTGAGGTGCAGGGATTCTCTCACAGTACTCTGGACATCATCAGTGCAGAGCTACCCAGAAATGATAGGACTGCTACACAGCCTACCTCCATGGATCTTCAGTCAGACAAGTGGAGTAAACCTTTGCAAGGAGGAAGCCCAGTTTTCCTGGGACTGGCAGGTGGTACAGACTTACAGGAAAAATCTCAATGTCTCAAGGTCACTTCACACTTTACTGCAAAGGTATGCAAAAATAAGGGCATGCTACCAGTAACACTGGCATAACACTGTAGAATGTAGCAAAGTATTTATACTTCTGTCACCATAAACATAGCTGAGAAGCATTCAAGTTGAGAAGAATGCACTTAGTAATTCACACTTATTCTTTGTAAGCTAACTGTATGTATAGGTTTTCAAGCTCTAATGTATTAAGTTTTTTATATTACTTTATAGATTGTCTACAAAATACTCTTAGCAGTCCTTCAACATCTGTTTCAAAGGTATTTCTGTAAATGAATATTCTGTTATTACTCTTCCTAATTTCCCTCAGTGAAGGGGAAAGATGATAAAGTGTGGTTTATCTCTGACAATATATTTACTCTGCCCATCTAAAAATGTCCAGTACCCATGAGCTACTGCTGCTGGCTGGTTTGTTAGTCTGTGTGATTTACAGCAGACCCACTGTACCACAGTAATAAATGTGTGTTGTGCTTTTCAAGACATGTTCTCTCAAGTTGTTGATAAACAGTTTCCCTGGGTTGGACCATCATCCAAAAAAAAAAAAAAAAGAAAGGAATGATACATACAACAAACCTCAGATCTTGATTTCTCATTTAATTGCATTTCATGTTGCTCTAAGAGTGTCCTCTCACTGTAGTATTATCCTTAAATGGATGTCAGGAAAAGGCTGGCATATGGTTAATTTGTGTAGGTCTTTTTCTTTTCACAGACATATTATTGTCATGCCCAGTAGTGCTGCAATTTGTATTTGTTTCAAATAAACAGACAAACTTTCTCTTGTGCTTGGTTAGTGCAAGGCAGGACCTGTGGTATTGTAATTCAGACACTTCTTCCAGAGGACAAGAAATAGCTGTTGATGGAAAACTCCATGGCTCAGGAATCAAACTCTCTACCCATAGTCCCTAAATGAGAGCATTGCAGCTCTTTAATACTTGGAACTGTTGGGGTTTTTGGTGTACCTTAGTCCTGCAGTTTCATGGTGGACTGAGGGCAGTCTAATTGCAGAATGTTACTGTCCCAGCTATCAGCGCATGTTCTTATCACTGCTCTTGTATTGGCTCAAGATGTGCTTCAGGCATTCATTAGTTCCCAGTCAGATCAGCAAGCAAACCAAGCTCAGCCCCAGGTGGTGAAGGCTGAACCTGATGTGAGAGAGGTGCATGGGTGATACACAGACACCCATTCAGTGGTGCTGTGCTTTTTAATCACCTTTTTATGGTCGTAGTGCTGCATCGACAGACAGATGTGTCTCTTACATCTGTATTTTCAAGGCTGACAGAAAATGACAGGGACTAGGCTCAAAGGATGAGATTCTTTGCCACAGCCAGTGGAATAATTGAAGCCTTATTATCCACAAATTTCTACCTCACAAAGCCTGTTCCCTCTCTACAATAACTCAAGATCCCCCATGTTTGCTCCCAAAATTTCATTTTTTAACACTTTGTGAATGTAATGGCACTCTTTTGTTCATTTAGTTGAAAGAATTTATAGAATGCTAAATATTAATACATTAAATGATCTCTAAGAACCTCACAAGAACATGGAAGATGGCAATGAATTGCTGTGCTAGAACTGCTCCCACTGTAGCCCACTGAAAGAACTTGCATCTTCTCACGCAGCATTTTGAAATCGTTCTCACAGAAAGATTCTGAAGGGTGGTCATATTGCAGAATGGTAGGCACCAACAAAAGTCTTCTTAAAAGGAGAAGGTTGGATGAAATGCCTCAAAAAAAGCTCAGCTCCATTTTTGCAATATGATGCTCTTACTCAAATCATCTTGAAAGCTTTCCAGCAGTCATGAGTAAGCCTAAATTGATCACATTTTTACTATACATGTTTTACAGTAGCTGACATTGATTTGATATTATGGTTCTATTTTAGTGCTTTGTAAAATGAATGCCTTAATTCATTTTTCTCTTCCCCACACTAATCCAGTGTCCCTGTCTGTAATCTGTAGAGGCAGCAGAGACATACTATACACAATTCTAGAAATGCACCCCTTAAATTATTATGCTGTTCTTGTGCATCATAAGAATATGACATAATGTGAATAATGTGCCTTCCACATCACATTTATGGGTTTGCATTCTTGTTACATTTCTCTTTCTGTATTGTTTGTATTCTCTCAACCATTTATAAAAATTTAGGTATAAGTTATGCAGATGTCAACTGCCCTGTGTTACCATGGGTCTCCAGACTGAAGTAATTACAAAAAGAAGCTCATTTCAGAATACACCATGGGTGCTAGAGTTATACTTGGAATGCTTGTTTCAAGTTTCAAGATGATATTTTATCTTCTCACATAGATATGGGAGGGGGGAAAATTAGAACAGGTCCTTGCTCCCAAATAGAGGGACAGCGTAAATTAGTTGCAACTAGAGTCTGCAGAGATTAAGAGAAAAGTCTGGAAAAAGGATGTCTTCTCTTTTGTGAATAATGACCAGGATGGCAAACACTTAAGCAAACTGGACATAATAGGGCCCTAAGGGGACGCACCAGTGAACACTGAGGGAGCTAACTGTTGTGCACAGAGAAATAATTACTGTAATTAACTTTGTAACTTCCATTTTTAATGGTCAACACAGATGATACTCATAAAATCTAGATCAGAGTAATTCCAGTTCATTTCCCTTGCCTGTACAAAGCACATCCAAACCATTCATTATGGTTTTCCTGGAAGACCAGGCTTTCAGCTCGTTTCGTTAAGGTACCTTGAAAGAGGAATCACTTTACTTGAATATAGAAATTTACAGCAATTTGGAAACTAATTTATTGTGCATCAGATTACCCTGCCTTGGGACCAGCAATATCCATCAGAGGGGTAGGGCAGGTGCCTGGTACAGGTCTTCGTGTAAGCCATGTAATTTCTCAGGTTGCTGTATCATATCAGAGACCTTGGGTTCTACAGCTTCTTCTCACTTTTCAGTCTCATTTGCAATCTACAGAATTGTTGCCACTGTTATTTTGGTAAAGTAGCCATGGTTCACACACCTTTGCAGGTACAGCAACCAGAATTGCTTGTTTTCTATTTTTTTTTAACATAATATTGCATTAAAAGATAAACAGGATTCCTAACTGCATATAATAATTTATGACTAATGAATTGTTTTAGCTTGTGTGACAATATTCCTCTTTGTGGTTTCCACAAAAAAGGAGACATGTAACATGTCTGATAAAAATTCATAGCGGTAAACTTCCAATAGGTATGAATTTTCCCCCAGATGCTCTGCCTTTTGAATTCTCTTAGTTTCTTGGTGTTTTCTACCTCCAATCACCCCAGTACTTATTCTTATGTGTTGTATTCCCACTCTATTAATGTTATAGAAAGCTAAAATGCTTTGATTTGCTATTTATCTTTTTTTTTTTTTAATTAAACCAAATGGCCCTTTTTACAAATTTTATCCCTAAGGCATATAATACTATTTGTTTCCTTTTGACATGGGTAGGCAGGCTTAGTAAGGGTGAAAAAGCCCTATCAATTGGTCATGGTGAGAAATAGTTTTGAAAAGCTCAGGATTGAATGGGTGTGAAGCAACAGAGTCGACTCTGATCAGTAGAAATCCATTTCTAATCAAAAAACTCATCCTGCACTCCTTAAAGCAAATTACAAATGAAGAGTGCAGCTCCCTGTCTCAAAAACAGACCTCACCTTTGATCTGTGAAGATCTACCTCCTCATCTTGAAACTACAACACAATTTTATTTTGTAGTACAGGATTTTATGCCCTTGAAGCAAAATAGAACAAAAGGCAATTGTACAATCAGATTTCTCTCCTGATATATTGAAAGACCAGCATGACATTACTGTGGTAGTTTTGCTGCTTTAAAAAAAAAAAAAAGTTACAATTGGTTTCCAGCTCTTCATTCCCTTGCCTCTCTGTTGTCTCCTCTAGAGGGCAATTTAACACAAGCTATACATTTATGAGACTTTTAGGCTGGTAAGTGCTGTGTCAGTGATAAGAGAGTTTGAAGAATTTATTTCCATTTAAAAGGCCTGAACAAGCTAAAACTGGTTTGGGTGGCTTGCCCATCCATAAAGGATTTGCAGGGGGCTGCTTATACTGTTAAGAGTTCAGAAAGGGGTCTGTGCTCCCAGGGTCACATTGGCCTTTTCCAGTCCCATAGAAGGTCAAACACAGGTTTCTGAATGTCCTCATTTTCCAGAAGAGAGTCTCTTCAACGCAGGCTTGGGGTCATCATCCACCTTTTCTTCCGTATTGCTTCCCTCTGCTTCCTTGAAACTTGAAAAATAAAATAATTACCAGGCATGAATTGATATTCATGCTGCTGCTGCTCAGCTACCTGTATGAGGGTCTTAAGGGCATCCTGAGCTCATGACTGGGCCATTGGGCAGGTGATCCAGATGCTCAGGGCATCACTTCTTGTTGAGGTTGCCACCTGCCTGCCCTTGGGAACTGTGTCATCTCTGTGCCTCAGTTTCCATGAGTAAAAAGAGGACAAACAGCTGCATCTGATTAAAATAGTGTTTCATAGGGCTCACCAGGTTTCTTGAAAGAAAGGTTCTGTAGAGACCATTGTCATGAGCCCTACTAGAGCAGGAGATGCCAATCCTCTTAAATGAAAGAAAATCCATCAATATCAGACAAGTTGATGACCCTGCTCTCAGAAAGAATTTGCAGAAGAACTATTAATAGCCTTGTACTGACACTACTGAAACTGGGTTCAGCCCTGGTTTTCTTACCTTTTTAACCATAAGTGGTTTGTATTTCCATACTCTTTAATCTAAAATGCCTTGCATGTTTGAAGGGACAATATATTTTTTTGTCACATAAAAGATGAAAAAATAAAAATAGGGAACAAGGACCTGCTTCTTTCATTGTCTGAGCATAACTGCCATACATTTCTACCTATTTTGCTTGCGCCTAGAATAAATCTCAGCAAAAGTAATGCTAATCAGTAATTTATCAAGAGGCTTATTGGTAGCAGTTGTAAAATGCAGCTGGGAAAAATAAAAGGCAAAGTGCGTTGCTTAAAACAGAGAAACATAAAGTCTAAGGAGTTTCTCCTGTGTTGGTATATATTGGAGACTGATACCTTTCAGAGGTTTATTAAATTATTAGTGCAGGTCATACAGGAACTTCAAACTCAGGAGTGCTGGAACCTAAATCTGTCACGGAGGCCTCTTAATATAACATGGCTTTCTGTGTGGTGGCTCCAAGAACAGTAAACTGGAGCTCATCAGGCAGAGGATACAGTGGAGGTGAAGAAAAAATGCAGTGTCTTGAGCTAATGTTTAGATTTTTGAGCTGTGTTTGAAGTCTCCAGTGCAATTGAGATAAACTGGGATTTGTTTAATTTATAACGTCTACCTTAATCTGCATATATCTGTCCTCTTCAGGGCTGTTCCTTTTGGTTACTCTGAGTCTTCTAGCTGCTGTATGAGGGATCAAGTCAAGAATTCTATAACTGAGTGACTTCCATGACACAGGCAGTGTTATTGTGGCTTTTGCAAAATGTTTTTTAAACCCTACTTTTAGAATATGTTGTCATAATACAAGGGTGATCTTTAAAAACACCCATTTCTCATGCAGTGAGTAACTATCAGAGGTACAGGACAGGTTTTCATCACTGAAATAGGAATTGACCAAACTGACTGGGAAACTGGCACTTTGGAATAATGCCAGCTTCCAAAACCCTGGCAGAGCAGCATGAATTATGAAGACGTTTTTTGACTGAGGTCTTTGGGTTTTAATTAAATACCTCATACCAGGAATAACCAGTTTACAGGAGCTGTTGTATTAAAATCAAGCTAGCAATCCTTGTAATTTGCTATATTGGATTGGATGTCTGATCTAGTTTTGGCATTGGTGAATACTTGATGCTTCAGTAGGAGAGAGGTCTTCAGTAACGCTGATTAAATATAGTTCTTTGTTTTGGAAATTAGGATTTTTCCCTGGTCTTCACATATGACCTTGAAAGAGGAAGCTGGATTTTCTCCTTTTGTTTGAATTCCTGTACCTGGCAGATACTCTGGTCCTGAAAATTCTCCAATTTACTCATGTGGAAATTGATTGGAGTTGCTTGGTATATTGGTTTTGTCAAAACTCATGCTTCGTATATTTAGCATGTAATGTTTGGGGTTTCTACATCATTGCCCCCCCCCCAATGGAAAAAGGTTAAATTTAAAAAAAAAAAAAAAAAGCCCGCAAAAAAAAAAAAAAAACCTTTCTCTTCTCTTCTCTGTCCTCTTCTCTCTCTTCTCTTCTCTCTCTTAATATCAGCAGGAATGACTGTGAGTTTCACAAAGTGTCAGTTTGCAAACATTGCTATGCTAAATGAAACTGGGCTTTTTTTGGTTTTCTTGGTAGAACGTAGCAAGAATTCTGAGTTGCAGAGCTAATTTTATCTAACAATAGACTTGTATTCTTAGAAATAACACTGGATTAATTTTAAGTCTGACTCCAAAGTGTCCAGCACAGCATTGCTCTACACAGCAGACAATCTGTGCAACACCATTGGGAACTTTAAAAATTGTGCTGTGTTTGTGGTCTTTAGCAGACTCTTACTAGGTTTTATGAGACACCTTTCTCTCAAATTAGCTACTGTGCACATGCCTGGCTTCAATACACCACTCTGTTGCTCCACAAGACACGGAAACATAATACCTTCTGTCAGTGTGTACTTGCAGCTCTTCTAGGGGGCATTGCTTGGGGTGCCTGGGTCCCAGATGCTTTGTTTTTTGTTTTTTGGGTTTTTTTTTAAGAGTAGGGGAAAAAATTACCTTGATGTCCTTGAAGAGAAACTATTGACATATTTTTATGTGAGTCACTATGGCACTTGTGTGAAGCAACACATTTCTACTGAATTTAAATGAGTTTAATAATTAGCAATTTAATGGGGAGCATTTTAACAATGATATACTCCATAAATGCTTGTAGCATTTTCGCAGGGTTATGGGCCATAAATGCTTTATTTTATATTTAATTACTTTATAACTTGTAAAATACCAAAATTCCAGGACTTGGAGTTAAAAATTGCCAGCTCATTGTGTCTGTGTATGTACCCTATTGTATATATGACATCCATGATTTACCCAGAATAATGCAGTATACATTTGCATGCATGCATGGCCTATAATTGTCATATCCCTTATTTAAATAATGGCATTTTTTCCCAGTACACTAAATAAATTGACACATCCTTTCTCAAGTACCCTGACTAATGTCTGTGGCCAGCACTATTTGCATATTTAAAAATAGACTCTTTCTAGGTCCAATGTGACTTTTGACACAACATATCTATTTATCATAATAACTGAGAATCCCTTGGTTTTTATGCTGAAAAGCCAGAAATCAAATCTGAAAGTGTCAATTCAAGAATTTATTGCTATTCAGTGAAGCACTCTGGTCTGTATTTTGTTTAAAGTAGGACTAATTTTGGAGGCAGAATAACCTGAAGGTGATTCCACCTTTAAACTGAGCAATGATGTTAGCTGCAATTTTATACATTCACATGCCAGTATACTTTTCTATACAAAATTATGTTTGGCCTTAGATCAAGAAGTGAAATGGATAAGCAAAATATCTAAGTGCTCTGCTGCATTAGTGCCTAAAAAGCACAGCCACTGCTAACATAACACCATTGACCTCAGTGGGTTATTTTACTAGTCAGATGAGCTACGTGTGCTACTTTGGGTATTCCTTGGATGTAGAGGGGAAAGGTGCCAGTTTTCAATATCCTGTCATATGTGCTGTGGATTTCAAATACTCTGTCATTGCCTGATAAAAATAGCACCTACATTTTGGTACCTCTGAAACATGAATGTAGAACCTGCAAATTGATGAAATCGCCTGACTTTGTGAAGATATGACATGTTAGAAAGGAAGTTGTAATGCAAGAACAAATAACTTCAAAACAATACTTAGTGGATTATGTAGATTTTCATCTTCCTTGAACTAAATGCCTAAAAGGGTGTGGATGTGCCTTTCATTTTCTGGCTTCTCCAAGAAAACAGCCAGTTTAAATCTTCTGTTCCTGACTGCTGCTGAAGGTGTTTTGTCCCAGTAGGAAAATGCCACCATGCATCTTTTCCCACATTGCCAGGAGCATCTTGAAGTGGGTGGACCAAGGGTGTGTGGCTCAGTTGGAAGCAATGCTGCCACCTGAATAGCATGATGTGTTGGGAGGAGTAATATGGTGATGCATAAATAGAGATCAATGCAACTTTAATTAGGGCAGGAATGTAAGGTCCTGAATATATGTGTATATATAGATATATGTACATATATATGTGTAGCTAAGAGCTTGCACTGTTAGATAAGTTTCTGGAAGCACCACCAGCTGCCCAGACCTTGGCTTTGATCACTGTACAGCACCAGCTTGTGTTTAGTGCTTTTGGACAGTTTAAGTCAACACATCTTTGACCTGTGGGGGGAAAAATAATTCTGCAAACAGCAGATGATTATTTTTCTTTGAAAAGCTCTGATGCCTTTATAATTTGAGGTTAAGACATCACATCTGCTGAAGAGTACCCTTTATGCCAGGTGTGAACTTTGCATTTTTTCATTAATGTGTGTTTAACTTTGATTAAGTTTTCACCATTTGCTTCTGCTTATTAAATGTTAATCACAGCTTAGACTTCCATAAATCTCGGCTGTTTCCGTGTACCCTAAGCAGTGCAGCTGCCTTGCCTCCTTCACCTCCTAGACTCCCAGAGACTGATGGAAAATGGGAGGAGGGCTGCCTTTCCTGCATCCTTACAGATCCCCAGATGTTTTTTCTCTGCAATGTGCATAAAGAAGCTACCTTATTTGAATCCAGAGTCAAGAAACTCACTTGGTTATTGGGAAAAGGGAGAAAGGACAGTTAGCAGGAATGATTTCAGAGACAGAAAATCTATGACTGGGATTTGAAGAAGAGAGAGGAACCAGGGACCAGTAATGAAAAATAGTGAGTGGAGAGGAAAAAGAGATGGATCTTTAGAGGCTCTGCAGTGGGGGGAGTAGAACTTAATGCTGGAAGGGAACAGCACTCTCTATGGGTTTTGAAACCTGGGGCAGGATTCAGTGGCAAGTAATGATGCCTAATTTAGCTATCTACATGTACAACTTTACGTTGGCAACAGATTTTTAAGCCCTAATTATAGACAACCTTGCAGATTGCCCTTCTGTCACAGCAGCTGAGACCACACACCAACTACTCACACAGATTTCAGTACCTGTGAGAGGGACAGCTGAACTTCCCCCTGGATGGGACAGTCCTGTGTCAGCGTGTTAAATTCCTCTAAAGAACTACATGACGTAGCTACTTCTAACTGCAGAAACTGACCCTAGGTGTCGTCTCTAGTCCAACACACCTGAATTTTTGAGCCAAAATATTAAAAAATATCTTTAGTTGTGAATAACTCTTCATTACCTTTTTACAGTTGCTTATATGAAATACTTTTGCCCTCTGTCTTGATCAGTATATTTGTCTTTACATCTGACCCATAGCAGTCCAATGCAGCCTTGTGGTATGTCATAAAAACAGGATAGGTGTTTGTGGTGTGTAAAAACGGTAAAAGAACAAGGAGGAGATTTTACAGATTCCTGTTGTTTATGTAAGAACATATCTTCAACATTTAACAGAATATATAATTTCCTTAATGATTACTCTAGGTTAGCATATATAAACCCCAGGTTAGTGAAATCAAGTGTGTGAAATCAAGTGTGATACAGCTATTGTTGTTTTTGGATACTAACTTGTATCTAAACTGACTTTAATTTTTCTTCTCTACTTTATCATGGGGGGTTTTTGTAGCTTTTTTTAATAAGAGGAAAGTGGATACTGATCTATTGTGGGTATCCATATAGATTGTAATTTAAAGGTTATCAGAGCTGTACCAAAATTACCAACATAATTTGGAGTCAGTCAGCTGAGTGTTTGCTGTTTGAAGAGGTAATTCTAAATTTGAGATCTTTGTGAAACAAGGCATTTATTTGAGACACTCACTCTAAAGTAAAGTGCCAAGCTCTGAGATGGCATCATTGTCTGAATTCCCTGAGTTTTCTAATGCTTACTGTTGCTACAGAAACAATGGATGATTTCATTATGCAGGCTGTGTTTCAGATTGAACCCTTCAAAAGCACTTGGAGTGTTCTAGGAAAAGACAATGTTTCTTGGCAATTTTCTAGGGGAAAAATGTTAAATTACTTTTTTTACATATCAGTTTTTGTATACTCTCTGTGTTTGTCATGACAGAAGGAATGACTGGAGGGTAGTGAATAGGGAAACACTTTGATACCTATTTTGACATACAAGCTTTTCTTGGTCCTTTTGGGACCTTTTCTTGATCATTCATTTCTATGCAGGCAGCCTAGAAATGCCTTCAAGTCCAAATCTCAAGAAATGCTTATAGCAATGAAAGGAGAGGATACCATCTGTACAAGGAGGCTGGTCTTGTCATGGGTATGTATTAGAATATTTCTGTCCTGCCCTGTGCTGGATATGTCAGCTGGAGTCCCCAGGACACATATAGGGGATCTTTGGCCAAAGGATTGAGGTGAGAGGTAGAAGAAACTGCAGAAAGATCATTGTGTGAAATAAGCCAAGAAATAAACCAGGAGCTGCCAGAGAAGTCCAATAGCTCATTCTCAGTGCAAATCTTTCTTTGCTGAATTCATCCTGAGTTCTCAGCTCTTCAGTTAAAAACACAGCTGCTCTGCAGCCACATCCTCTTTGCTGCTTGAGATCTTAAAAATGCCCGTCATACCCTCTTCAGTCATCTCTTCTCCAAGCAGCAGGATCTGCATGTATTCAGTTTTCTTGTACAGAAGGGAAATCATCCCTTGATTATTCCCTGTTCATGTTTTCACTTGAGTAGAGTAACACAAATTACAATAAAAACATGGAAGAAGAAAGACTTTCTTAGTGGCTTTGCTTTCTTCTTCCTTTTCTAACAGTTGTTGACACTTAAAGTTGTTCCACAAAACTGTTTGTGGAAATGATGTTTTAATAATACCCACTATAACTGTGAGATTATCTTTATAAAAGATTACAGTCAAGTGAGAGCCTACCCTTTGATGGTAAAGCTGGGTTTATTTAAAATACTCTAAATATATTTACTGAATTTTACCTGCCCATTTTTTACCATTCTACGAGGTTTTTAACTATCCTGAAAGATTACCACCAGCAAATGTTTTAATTTTCCTTTTCATCCTCTTCTCAAGATCATTTAGGGCGATATCGAACAGCACAAGACTTAGCAGAGACCCCTGTGGTGCTTCATTTAGAATCCCTCTTACTATGAAAATTGCTCATTTCAACCACGTTCCCTCTCTTTAACCAGTTCATTTATGTTATGGCATTTCTTCTTATGCAATAGCAATTTTGTTTACTTGAGTCAACAAACAGTTATTAGGGACAAATACATTAGCTAATTATTAAATCATTTTACATTCATCTCTGTCTCTGGATGTTGCCAACATTTTTCATTTTCAGAAGCATTCATCTGTCTCTCGCTGCCTCGTTAGTGCTTTTTCAGTTCTCACTTTCAGATGCCTTATATTCATAGGCCTTAGAATGATCCTCATAAATCTTTGGAGTTGTTGGGAGCCAGACAGAATTCTCTCTTCATCAAGATATTAATAGCAGTGAAAGACATACACTGTCCATCTTGCAGATATTTATGCCTATTAGCTGCTAGAATCCCCTGGTCTTTTCATCAATATAGAAACAGATCATTGGATTTACTTTCACTGAAGTCTCAGAACTGCTGTTGGTTTCTCAGTTCCAAATTCACTACCCCTTTTACAGTATTTGATGCAGATTGCATCAAATATTCCATTTGCCATATTCCAAAGATTAATATTCTGTGATGTTACCACTGAGACTGACCCATTTCCTATAACCTCATCCAGAAGTAAGGGATTTTAAGTGCTTGTCTCTGATTTAATTTAACTAAATAAGATTTCACACATACATGCCATTTTAATAGCCTCTTTTTAAAAACTCAGATGCGTAGTTAACCCTGACTGGTTTATTATGGATTTCAAATATCTCTAAGACAGAACATCTGAATCTGGGATGCGAGGGGTGAGGTGGAGGTTACTACTTCCCTGGGGAGAAGTTGGACATGCTTATGAAGAGAATAACCCAAGACAAGAATTGTTTCAATAAAAGGAATAGAAGGAAGTGGAGAGGCTGAAGCTGTGACAGATGCAAGGATACTTGGGACTAAAGAACCATGAGGCCATTTCTGGTTAGGCAGTTTGGAAATAGATATTCTACTTCCAGGAAGTAGAAGAGCACTTTTGCCTTGAGGATGTGATCTGTACTCTACCAATTGTCTTTGAGAGCAGAAAGCGGTCCCTGCCTGCCCTGTTTTATACTCCAGGTGTTGCCTGTCTCTGGTGACAGAACAAGAAAATGCCTCAATTTGGGCAGTTTTCTGCAATTCAGAAAATCCCTGAATTGACTTTAAAAAAAAACCCTGAAATACAGGCTTGCCCTGCAAAGACATAGTGGATGGGGAAAAGCTTGTGTTGCAACCTTTTTTGCTTCTATTCAGCCAGATTTAGGACTAGGGGTTTTCTCTACAGCAGAAGTTGAGAACATGCATTTATACTCCAATGAAACCTGATTTTCCCAAGTTTAAAACCTGTATACTCTCATTTGGAGAGTTTATTTTGGAAATATATGCTTCAACCTCTGTCTAGCTTGCTCTCCTGATGCAAGAAATTATGCATCCATTTAAACATCAGAGTTTCTCTCTCTACAGCATTGCTTTCTGCATAATCAGCTTGGTCTGTGTTTGCAGCTTCTTTTCCAATGACAGCATTTCGAGTTCTCATTTTATTAGTCTAGATTTTAATTAATTTAACTCTGAGTATTTTTACACCAGTATGGGATATGCAGTTTTTCACTACTTAGGCAGATATGCACCATTCTGCACCATAATTGTTTTGACATGAATATGAATTACACAGCAATTGACCTTGGGCTCTGCTTAGTCTGTGCTGACTGCCAGGCCTGTGCTTTGTCCTCTGCATAAATAGCAAATCACATCACTTCTTATCTGTGTCTTTGTACAAAAATATGCTTTCCCTGGGGACCCATTTTCATTGATTCCAATAGTCATGATACTTTTCTCCTTTCTATGCTGCTTACACGCCCTTTGCTCTCCTCATAAGTTCTGTGACCTCCAGTGCCTTCCAGCTTGCTCGTTATATGTTATCTGCATGCTTCTGCTTTCTGTGCCATGCTATTGCTTGAAAATTTGGCAGCTCTGTAACCTTTTTTTTTTTTTTTAATAACGCCCCTCTCCCAGAGTTTCCCAACTACGCATCTGAGTTTTTAAAAAGAGGCTATTAAAATGGCATGTATGTGTGAAATCTTATTTAGTTAAATTAAATCAGAGACAAGCACTTAAAATCCCTTACTTCTGGATGAGGTTATAGGAAATGGGTCAGTCTCAGTGGTAACATCACAGAAACTGATTCAGCAGATTTCACTTGTTGCAGGGACCACTTTGGAGGTGTGTGACTTAGAGGCATGGAATGAGACTTACAGTAAAGAGCTAAGGGGATCTACACTGGCCTTAGGTGTCAGCTGTGCCCCCCTGAAATTCAACTGCTCTTGCAGCCCAAAGGTGACACCAAAAGAGAATGACAACCTTTCCAAAGTGACCCTTGGAGCTGCTCCAGTGAGTGGCAGTGCCACACATAGGATGTATGTTTAGGACAGTCCTTGGGGGTGCTGAGTGTTCTACTGGGAGGCCAAAGGGAGCCTTGGCACCTCCCATTGCACATTACTGATGGAGGGAGATGGTGACTCCCATCCACAGTCCACCAGCAGAGTAGTGTGGAACTCCCCAAACCACCAACACGAGCAACAGAAGGAGGCACAGAGGCAACTACCAGCTATGAGGGCAAACAGAGGAGCAATCCACAGCATTCCAACTGGAGCTGAGCATGTCCACTCCTCTGCCGGCTCGCAGCCGCCTGGGCAGCCGTGGCACTGTCTCGTAGGTGCCAGATTGTTTACTGCTGTTCCTTTGGCAAACCCAAGTCCCAAACAGACGGATGGTTATGACCTAGTCCATACTATTGCAGTGAAGCTGGTCACTTGAAAGGCTTTGTCAGGACATGGACAAGTGCAGTGCACAGAAGGGAGCTTCAGCTGAAGGGATATTATAGCCAGCAGGATGAAGCTGCAGCCCCATCTACTTCATCTCTCCTGTGGTTTGCAGGGGCTGCTTTCTATGATAGCAGCTGATAAATTCTTCAGAGTCAGTCCAACATAAATCCCTTCTGAGCTGAGCTGCATTTTGACAAATTTGTGATCAGAGCTGAGATTAGCCTGCTGTGACCATGTGTATGTGTTGTGGTGCTTTTGCTTTGCTTTTGCTGGAATTACGTGACCCTGAAGCAAATTTTTGTGGATGAAATTCCATGCTCTGCTGCAACCTTGTAGATTCATGTTTATTCATTTAAAATTTGTGTTCTCAAAAGTAATTTTTTTCTAAAATTGTTAATGTATCCTGATAGCTGTTGGGAATGTAATGTTGTCATTTTCCTTGGCTTGCTGTGAGGGCTGTGTGTCACCTATAATTTATACAATATGGCGCTTAAAAGGTCTAAGTGCTGTTTCATTATTACTGGGAGCTTGGAGAAACAACATGGCCGAGAAAATTAGCTGTAGATAGCCTCTAGAGATTTATGCATCTCAAGGATTTTGTGATTTCCTTTTGATGAGATTCATTAATAGTGTCACATGTGTAGTTATACCTCCAGCTCTGCCTGCCAATCAGGAACTAACTGTGACGTCAGAGAAAAGTGCTCAGAGCCTAGTGTTGCTGGAAGATTCAATGAATTCATGCCTGCTCAAAGAGTCCACTGTCATTGCAGCTTTGCTGGTGAAATGTGGGAAGAAAAGGACTTGCAAAGACTGTAGCTCAAAGATACTCCAGTGTGGTTTAGTCTATTCTAGGTGCTGCTTTTTCCAAAGTACTGTTCCAATTTAACCACATCTGTACCAGCAGCTGCACCTGGAGGGACTTTGGTGCTCTGTCTCCAGGAAAACAGTATGTGTTTTTAACTTGTACCAGTAAAGCATGAAATAAATGCATCCAAGATTTTTGTCAGCAACAATACCACCTAAAAATCTGGAAGACCTCTTTAGAAAAACAAGAAAATATGGTTCACTTGGCAAATAACAAAAAGAAAAGTCAAAGTTAAGCAGAATTCATGAAAAATCAGACAAAAAAAAAGACAACCCAGGAGAAGTTGAAAAAATAGTATATTTTAAAGATACGGTGGCTAAATGACCAGGCAAAGAAAACATTTTCTTGACATCTACCTAATTTAATGGTCTTTTACTCTGTTACTTCCCAGATGCTTCCAAGAAAAATGGGATCTGCTGTTGTTGCTTTGAGCTAATGGATGTCTCAGAGGGACAAGGCCACATTTCTAGAGAAGTTGAGTACTCATAGACTCACAGAATCACAGAATACACTGAGTTGGAAGGGACCCATCAGGACGATCGAGTCCAACCCCTGGCCTTGCACAGGACATCCGAAGGGTCACACCATGTGCCTGAGAGCATTTTCCAAATGCTTCTGGAACTCTGTCAGGCTTGGTGCTGTGACCACTTCCTTGAGGAGCCTGTTCCAGTGCCCAACCACCCTCTGGGTGAAAACCTTTCTCCTGATATCCAGCTTAAACCTCCTCCAACAGTTTCAGGCCTTAAGGTCCCTTCCAAACCAAACATTCTATGATTGCTAACAAACAGCTCTTCTGAGAGCAGGATATTTGCATTTAGCTCATAATAAAAGACAAGTATGCAGAAGTTTCAAGCAAATTAAACAATTAAAATTGAAAACAAATAAAACTATTCTAACAGTATGTTGTTCCATAGGGAAAGCCAAAACTTAATATATTGCTATAACATTCACTCAACCAGACACACAAGAAACAGCCATTTAACTCTGGAGTCAGAATCAGTAAATCATTGGTGTTTTCAGCTTAAGGCAAGTAGGATAACTGAGATGAAAGCCCTAGTGTTCAGAGTAAACTAGTCAGGAGAACAAGAAGGAACAAGTTAGTAGGACAAAGTGAGGGCTTGGGACGCTCCATTGTGCAATTCACATGGGCAGCTTCTGTAATGTTGTATTTGTATTGCAACAGGCAATGTAAAGGTGCTGAACTGAGTCACATAACCCAGGTCAAAGTTAGAAGACAGCTGTGTTCCAGTCACACCGCCAGCTCTTACTGCTCCCTGATGTGGGTCCAGCTTCTTTCACTACACTTTGTTCTGTATTGTGGGAGCCTGCACCATGCAGAGGACAAGCTGCCTGAAGATCAGCTGTCTCTCTTCAGGTTCCCCATACACAGAAGTTGCCACATCTGCCCAGTTAAACACGCTCTCACCAGAGGGAAGAACATATATATGTGGCACATGGATGTTTTACAATTGCAACGTGAGTGTTTGTTTCTTAGGGAAATATGCAGGAAGGGGCAGAATGTTCTTTTGATATTCAAAGCACAAATCAGATTGCCCTCACAGGCTGGAGATTGCGTCAGGGACCTTGGAAATTTGGAAGGATACACATGCATATGCACACAAACAATTTTTGCTTGAATTTTTTTCAGCATATCCCAAGCCCAGAGCACAGACTAGGCCTGTACTGTTTTACTGTGAAGAACCATAAGCTGTGAAGCACCATAAGCTGTGAAGGCTGCAGTATTAGGAACCTCAGCAGTTCCTCAGAGGGATTCTGCAAAGTGAAGAAGACTGTCATGACAAGGTCTTCTAGCCACAGAGCACCTTGAATGTGTACACTGAGCTTCCGTAGGGTACCTACAATTTAAAGCCCTTTGTAAAATAGTTTTTATCTTTAAGTGCCCAGACCCTCTCCAGTCCACTCTTTGAAGAAAGGAATTGTGGAAGGATGGGGTGCCTGCTTAAAAATCATCATCTAGCTCCATATAACCTAGGTGAATGGATGAGACATCATCCTGCATGGTATTTCATACGCATGTTGTATTCAATGCTTATGAACCTGGTGTATGAGTGAAGCAAAAAAAAAAAAAAATAAATAAATAAACCCAAACCCCAAGAAATTTGTGTTAGAAATTCCAATTTCTAACCTATCTATGTTATTGGTAATTTCTATACCAATCATTCCTCTACAGCTTTCACCTGTTCCTGGTAATTTGGCCATCTCAGGCCAAGTAGTTTATTGGAGATCACAGACAGGGGGTTGTGCAATATACCCTGATTTTTAACCAATGGCCAAGAAATGGGTTATGGCTAACTGGTGTGCAGAAAGGAGTGAAAGGTTCATTGAGTAACTGAGGCATTGCCGTCAGAAAAGGCAATTTTCTGCCATCAAAAAGCAGCAAAACAACTGGAATATAAAATGATCAGGCAAGGAATTAATTTGCTTGAATGTATGGAAGAATTTCATATTCTTCAATTCAGGTATAACCTCAAGGATTTACAACATTCATAATTAACTGTGTAGCAGAGAGGTGAACATTAAATGGTGTCTCAGTATCAATAAAACATACTGGAAATAATAGATGAATTTTCCTAGATCAGTATATAATTTCATCATCTTCCTTCTGAAATCTATGTTTTCTGAAATCTATGTTAAACCAAGGAGCTGATCCAACCCCCTACATTGATGGCAAGGCTTGTGCCGACTTCAGAGGGCTTTGGATCAGGCTTCTGACAAATATCAAGTGAGTTTTTAATGTCCTGAAAGGTTTTAAAACACATAAACTTTGGGGTATTTTTCAGTTACGTAATTACCTGCCTTAATTTCTCAAAATTCATGGAAGTCCACAATAGAGCTTTGGAGTAAAATACAAAAAGCTCATGCAAAGATCTAATTGTTTTGGTCTAAAATAATTATTAAGGCTAATAGTTAGTAAGGCTAATAATTAGTAAGGACTGCAAAATCAGTTAGTTTTATTTATCCCTTGCCAACAACTAAATAGTGCCTGCACAGAAATTTTCTTTCTTCTCCTTTAACGGCCAGAGAACTTTACAGTTTGTTCATAGTCAAAATTATCTGAACCCTGTTGTGCCTCAAAGTGAAATGAAATAACATGTCAAGGGTTTCAAATTGCCAGCTGATGTGAAGCTGTATTTGGAACATAAAGAAATTCTGTGATTAGAAAACATCCCCTCTCTCTCGCTCTGTCTCTGTCTCTCTCTTTCTCTCTCTCTTTCTTTTTTTCTCTAATTTAAAGAAATCACATCAATCAGGAGGAACAGAAAATTCTTTCAATGGCCTTTTTGCCATCCGATAGTGAATTACTGAAACAGCTTCTTTGCAGGATGCCATTTATTATGTGCTGCTTTGAACTGATATGCCACTCACAATTGCTTCTATCTTAGTTCATGCTTCATAAAGAGCAGGAACCTGCTAGTGCTAAACATCCTGATCTGACGTTGTTATTAAAATTACATCTGGAATAGACCTGGGCCTTTAAGTTTTAAGTTTTTGTGTTGTCATGGGCATATTTCCCCATAAAGACAAGCATAACTGACATATCAAAAGAAATTTGTTTCAAGGAGAACAACATTTTGCAGCTGAAAATGATATAGACTAAAATTTGTCACCTCATATAGCAGATATAGCAGTTCTTCCCTGTAATTTATTGGCATGGGTTCCAGCAAGGGCAGTTTTGCCCTGCTTGGAAAGCAGTCTTTTTATGTGAGCAGAATACAGATCATCTCTTCATTCTTTTTTTTCTACATATTTTCAGTGTTTTCTGCATCTGTGGGATGACTAAAATTGCTGGAAACTCCCCCTGAACCTTTATATAGATCCAAGAATTGTTGTTGTAAAACTTAGCAATAAACTTTTGTAGCATAATGTTGCAATGGAACAGCCAAGGAAATTAATTCAGTAGGAGAGCCGTGACTCCTTTCTGCTCACTTCGTTCTGCTCATTGTTCTGACATTATAAATCTTTTCCAAGTACTTAACATTACCTGATGAGGAAGAGGTTTCTGGTTCAGGGCCATAAGCCTCCAAGTAGCACTGTGCACTGAGTTGCTAGAATGCTATCACAGTATTTGCTCTGCAGCATTCCCTGAGATCACATGGATCTAACTGAGCTCCTCACTGGACTCCCTCACTGTCTGTGCTACAGTTGGTCTATGGCTAAACTTTCCTTCCACACTGTAAGCCTCTGTGCAAGGTAAACACTTCTTCCACTCAGCTTAGGAAAGGCCTGTTTAAAATACCATTCTCAAAGTACTAGCTGTTCTTTTTGTAAATAAATTAAAAACTATTGTCACAGCACGTATTTTGTATTGGGAAAAGTTAATAAAAGATTTTGAGAAATTGCCATACTGACAATTATTCCCCTGTTTATCTGTAAACACACACAAAGAAAAATCTATTGTAGGCTGTTTGAGACTGCTTTTGGTGTAGAATTTTGCTTCAAAGTAAGAATAACAAAGGAAGAGAATGTGATTTGCTCACAATTTCAGATAGTTCTGTATCATACATGTTTTTTGGATGTATACGCCTGCAGTTATCAGTGCCTGGGAATGCACATTTCGTATGTACGGATCATGGAAAGGTGATCATACTGCCAAGTGCAAGGTATTATTTATGAGTATTTTTGTAGGTGGATTTGTCAGAAGACCACAAAGTGTACAGCATGGACTTTTCTCTTTATAAATTACCGTATATAGCAAGGCAGTTATTTTCCAGAGCCATGAGGAATATACTAGTGGTTGAGAAAGGGCATCACTTTATCACTTTGTTTTCCCCTGTCCTTTACACACCTTGAGATTTTTATCTCTATATATAACTCTTCTTTTAGCCTTATTTGCTGGAAAGGTCTGACAAGGTCTAGGGCAGTGGAGTCAAATTTGGAGTTGTTTTGAGACCATTTTACTTATTGAAGTTTATTACTGTGTCTCAATTTCAAAAGGGATGTCCCTGTGATGGGCCTTCTGAGTGTCCTGTGACAGAAGACATAGTAGCAATTTGCTGGAATCAGAATTTATGAGAAATATTTCTTTGTATGTTTAAGGATTTTTAAAACCTTTGACAAACACTGGTTTTGAACTTTGTTCATGGAAAAGGCTTTTTAGGCTCCAGGATAAAGCAGAACTTTCAAGAATGTGTATTAGATAGTAGCATAGTGTGTAGTTTATCACAGGGTGAGAATTTTAGATTTATGGGGTTTTTAGAACTGTAAGCAGGGAAGACAAGATGGAGGAACCTCGTGGTTTCTGGGCTTCTTCCTTCTTCTTCATCTGCTCCATCTTCTGCAGTGATGGTGATATGTTCTAATTGGTTTAGAGTAGAGTCTGACTTTCTAACATGAATAATAGGTATTGGAAAATTATTATAAATAAAGTAGATGTAGTTTTGGTATGAAAGTACACACCGCCCTGAAGGCGGGGAGTGTGCCTGAAACTGACCTGCAGAACAGAATTCTGCTGGTCACGAAAAGAGTGTATAGATAAGAATAAACAATCATGGAAAAAACAGAAGAGACGGCTCATGACCATTTCTTGAATCTCTGGTAGGGGAAAAAGACTTTTACATTCTCAGGTTTCTGGGTG
Organism: Certhia americana; assembly: GCA_018697195.1. NCBI lineage: Eukaryota > Metazoa > Chordata > Aves > Passeriformes > Certhiidae > Certhia > Certhia americana. Next base: position 33,525,253 of record CM031859.1, read on the forward strand.
CACCATGAAAAAACAATCAAAAAGAAATTTTAAAAATCCGAGAGTAATTCATAAAACGTTTCGCTGTAATGCATACTTGAGAGTACAGAGGTGTAAGAATTGGATGTTTAGAAATCAGTGCTTTGAAAATGCACAACTCATGTTTTTTCTCAGGTGTAAACATGATTTCAGGTTTTGGATGTGAACACTTCATTCTTTAAAAGCACAGAATGTTTCTTTAGCTCTTGAAGAAAACTTTGCATATTTATAGAAGCTCTTTAAAATGCCTAGGTGGCAATTCTTTCTGTTTCCCCCAGGAGATACAGGTTGATCACAAATGTGAGCCCGTACATTCTTGTAGTGTCCACTGATCTCAACAGCAGATCCAACAGCACAGAAAAGGAGAGCTGCTTGGGTGGAAATGATAACAGATATCTAAAATTCCGAAGCATTCCTATGTCCAAACTTATTGAAGCACCAGGATTTCATGCAATATGGTTAAAGACCATCCCTAAGCTCAGCTTGGGTTGTCAGTCTGAAGAATGCAAAATTAATCCTTTCTGTGGCAATCATGACCATGTGAATTCTAGGGATGGTCTTGACCACAGTGCTCATGAGATGGTACAGTTCAGGTTCCTGAGAGGACAGAATAAAGCATCTAGGAATATTACAGCCCTGAATATCAGAAGAGCAGGCTGTGGCTTATTCAGAGATGTGCTTTGAGAAATCCAATGGGATACAGACCCAGAGAGAAAATACATTCAGGAAAGCTGGTTGCTTTTCAAGGATCCCCTTCTTTAAGCTGAAGACAGAAGGTTTGCACAAATGAACAAGTGCTCCTCGCAAAATTCAGACATAAAAAGGAAGCATACAAGAGGTGGAACCAAGCCTAGAGAAACCAGGAGGAATGCATCATAAAGGGTTTGGCTTAGAAAAACCAAAGTCCACCTTGAGCTGAATCTGATGAGGTATGTAAAGTGCATCAAGAAAGACTTCCACATGTGCCTTGCCAGCAAAAGAAAGACTATGAAAATGTGGGACAGCTGCTTAATAGCCATGGGAATCTGGTGACAAAGAACATGGAAAAGGCCAAAGTGTCAAGTGTCTTCTTCACGTACTTCTTTACAGGTAAGTCTGACCTTCAAACACTGCAAGTCCCTCAGATATTGGAGAAAATCTGGAATAAGGTTCAGCTGTCATTAATTTGTGTCATATTGTACCTAATTTTTCAATTGCACTACATGTGGTTGTTTCAGCCTGTAAGTTCTTCTAGGCAAGGAATTGTTTTCATTAATTTGGCTTCAAAAAGATGTTATGTGTCTTATGTTGAACAGTGTCTCTGGAGGTACTTGTAAGATAAGTTGTATTAAATGGCTTTGCACTTTGTGAAAGTATACTCCCTATTAAAAATCCCTGCCTGATTCTTAATTTAGTTTCTCTTCCAGGTTTATCTGCACATGTGCAGATAACCAGGCTGAAAATTCCCAGTAGATTTCAGAGGCCAGTCTTGGTTGCTGTGTGCAGTAATCCACAAACACCATGGCATGCAGTTCAGTCTGCTACACTAACTCCTTCTGACTCCTGGAAATTTTGACAGCCAACAGGACATCCCCAAAGAAGAAGGCATGGGAGTCAGGATCTTTCTCACTGCTTCCAAGAAAAAGGATTAGAAATTACCTTTTTTTCCCTCCATGGATAAGTGAATAAATTATTCACGTATTTTCTTCCTTTTGCTGGTCCATGGTTTTACATGTGTGTATCTAATTAAGTAGAATCCATACTGAAATAAAATTGCCATAGCAGTAATCTTTTAATTCTAGGAAAAAATAAAACCTCCAAGGCAAAAAGCATTGGTAATTAAGAAAATAACTTTAACATTTGTGGATTATGCTGACCCAGGAGTGAGAGAGGTTTGCCTTGAAGTGGTTTCCCTCTGTCCCAAGGCTTCCTGCTGCCTTTTAAGCTTTTTGTTTCAAAAGCCACTTACACTGTAGTTTTGCTTTCACCTGCTCTGTGTGTTCTCCCTTTGTTAGGGTATTTTTTTTTTGTTGGTTGGTTGGTTTTGTTTTGTTTTTTTTTTTAATTTTTTTTTGTTTGCTTTTTGGTGTTTGCTGACTTTTCTTGGAAATAGCTCTCTCCTTTCTGTCTGTTTTTGGCACTTCTTCAATATGCTCCTGCCTCCTTCCTCCCCCTTGTCCTATCCCTCCTGTGTCTTCTCCTACTGCCATTGTTGGTTTTCTCCCCAGCACCTCATACTTCTCCCCTTTTGCTGGGTCCCTGTGGCAGGATTGCTGTTCAGGACTGGGGCTGTTCTGTGACAGAAACCTGTATATTCCAGGAATGTAACTGAGGACTTAGGAAGTCCAAGAAGTGGCCCAGAAGACTAGGTTTGGTTTTCAGCCCCAGTGTTGTCTTGCATGGATGGGATATTCGCCTACATGAAGCAGCATGATCCTTCATGGGCTTGCTGATAAGAAGTCTTGTCATATTTTACTTGGTTTTGGATCAAGAAAACAGGGAATAGAAGTAGTTGCTGAAAGAAAAGCAGAAGGACAAAGATTTCACCCCAACAGAACTGTCCTTGCAAAGATCCATGGAGAAGAACAAACAATATTGAATTGTGTTTGGACACACTGGCCTAAATAATAAATTTTCCACAGGTTTATGAAGAGTGGCATTTTTATGAACTATTTTCAAGTGAAGGGCTCCCCAGCATGCAAGTATAGATAATGTTATTACCAAGATATATAAATAATAATGTTGTTCTAAGCTTTGCATATAAGAGTGATTAAAAACTGTTGATTTCAGCAAAGTAGAAAAAATAAATTGGAAAGCATCAAAAAAAGGAAAGACAAAAGTTCTTTCCCCAAGTAAATTACCATATTGCAAGGAGGTGATATTGTGGCACTAACTCCAGAAGTCTTGTTCTCAGAGCACAGTGGGGTTTAGTGATCCCTGCTGCTACCGGAAGATAGGAAGGAAAATCTGTATTTCACCAAGGAAGCTCTTTGCAAAATTCAGCATAGCTGTAGAATCATATTTGTTAAAGGTGGGAACATATTTTATTTGAATTCTATTTTTTGCTACAAGTGCTGGGCGCAGTCCAGAGCAATGCTATCTATTGCCAGGGAGGTAGCAACGTTGACTCAGAGCAGAAACTGGCTGCATGTGTTGTTATTTTTTTTTGTTGTCTTTCTTCAAAACCAAATGAATTTTATTTAGAAGTCAAATGTGAAATCTGTCATTGTGTTGGGCAAAATGAGTAATATTTCAAAAAGGTAGTATATACTTGCAAACTGTTTATACTGCACAAGCAATGGTTTTTGTAAGATGTTAAACTACTCCAAATCATCAGGTATTTTTCTGGAGGAATGACTATCTTGGAAGTAGGAATGACCTCCCAAAGTCATTTCACTCTTGCAAAGGAGTATCTGTTAGAACATAATAATTAGAATTTCATTTTCTGTCTCTGGCTATGAAAGATGAAAGGCATTTGCTTCTCCTGCCTCTTGTACTTCTCTCCCTCCTCTTCTACTCAGGCATTGTCTCATTGGCAGCTGATTAGGATTGGCCTTCAGCAGCCAACAAGCTCCAAGTTTCAATTCAACACTCAACCTGTCTCTTCTTCCTTGTAGGAGTCTTGTAGGCTGCTGGCCTGGGGGATCCAGCTGTGCTGGGGTTGTGTCTGGCCTGAAAACTTTGCCTTTGAGGAGCTAGTACCCTCTTCAAGGGAGAGGCAGGAGACAGGCTGGAGGTATGACATCACTGTCCTCTGTGACTGGCTTTATGAGCTGCCACTCTTGCTTTCTTGTAATTTGTGAAGACTAGTCTGGAAACTGCTGTGTGGTTTCCAGCAGCAAAACACTGGACAACCATTCTGTTGACAAACAGAAGCATTTAGTACAAGGCATCAGTGGGTATCAAAGCCTGAGACACTGTAAAAGAGGAAAAGTGCTGCTTTTCAGAGGAATATTCTGAGTATTCGATAACTTATAATTAATGTATAACTTGATAAATTGTAGTATTTATCAAGACTGACTCATGAGCCAGTGGTAAGTCAGGAATAGCATTTGAAAGTCTTTCTATTTCAGATGTGGTCATATCCTCCAGAAATTTTGAAAAGACTAATAAATCCAAAGTAAGTCCCAAAAAAGGCTGGGGGGGAAGAGAAAACCAAACCAAACAAACAAACAAAAAACATATCTCAGCATGACTATCTTAAATTTTGCACTGATCTCAGTATGCATGGTCTGTGGGTGGTTTTCACCAGAGAAAGGGAGGTTGAGTGGATTGTGTGTGCCTGTTCTGCAGCACAAGTACTGCCATTCATCCAGGTGGGAAGTCTTCTCTCCTGTGCCAGGGAAACGTCCATGCTTGGAGATGAGCATGTAAAGCAAGATATTCTGAGATTCTCAGCTTCTGAACTTATGTATTCAGTCTTTCTTATAATAAATGAACTCTATTAAAAAGTCAGTGCTTGGCTTTTAAAAAAGTAATACCACATTTCTGTAGATTCTGTAGTAGTTTCTGGGTGCAAATATTAGAGCTACCATCCATTACCAAGCAGATGTTACTGCAATGTGAGTGCCAGTGTTATGTGATGAATTGCCATGGGTTGTTAGTGGCTCACTTTTTTCTGCAGGATTGGTTGAGCTGACAGATTTCAGTAAATATCAGGTTTATACTAAATTTTGATCTCTTAACTAGTGACTGTAGAACTGTTTTGTTTAACAAAACTGTTTTGTTTAAACTGTTAACTGTTTGGTAATCTTGCAAGTTATGTGAAAGACTGTACTATAGAATGGCATTAGGGAATACTTGAAAGACTCTCCTGCTAAATAATGTTCATTATCACTGAAATAAAGGTAATTTATGCTCCACTTGGGTCACTGATTTTGTTTTGCCACAAAGCAGGCATTTGCTTAGGAAGGAAGAAGAAACTGGAAGATTAATTGGTGTACACACAAAATTTTACAGTGGTAATATGCATGTAATGCAATCAGTAACAAAAGATTTGTGTCTCCTGATGTTTATTAAAACACTTATATTATTTGCATAGAAAAGGCTAAGCAACAAAATAAACACTCCTTGGAAGCAGAGTGGATGAAGCTAAATTTTTCTCCCTGTTTTGGAAACAGATGTGCAATCATGTTTTAGCCCCAATGAAAGTTAGTGCAATTTACCTACCAATCTGTCCTAGGATAAGCACAGCTGATAATCTTCTGCTTCGTATTACAGTCCAAGCCTCAGAGTTATTCCAAAGAAATATTACTCCTGCAAACACTTTCTTCCCATGCAATACTTCTTATCTCACATATTTGCTTTAAAACTGTTAAGATGATGACTTTCTGACAAGGTAACTTTCCTTCCAGTTGAATTATTTCAGAGAATTCCATCATACTGAGCAAAAAAAAAACTATTTCCAGTTAAATAATGGATATGGAGGCTGTGTCAAGCAATCCGTTGAGATCAGGAGGTCTCTGGCCTGACAACAGAGCTCAGTGGCTGGTGTTATTAATTTCTCTGGGCTGTAAAATTGCTTATTGTTGCTGTCCAAATAGAAGAACCCAGAGTTTTAAATAGTTGAAATAAATAAGAAAGTTGTATGTAATTTAAAATGTGAGTTATACGAAAATAGATTTAGTGTCAATGAAGTGTTAGAGATATCAGGTCAAAGGGGCTGCTACCAAGAATTGGCAGTTTTGCTGTCTTCCATGGAGTTACTCTAGCAGTGCATTTGCACAGTGATTAATCTCTAAGAAATGCCAGAAGCAGAAAACATAAACTGTTGTTGCTTGCAAGTGGAGCACTAAAGCCTAAACAGGAATATGAACAATTTAGAGATCATAATGCAGAAAATTCTATTAGGAAGAAAATGTAGGCTGGAGAATTGATGGGAGAAAATGCTGGCATGACAGCTTGCAGAAAAAATTATTTCTGTAAACTAATTTTTGCTGTCTCCTGCAATAGTTTCAAATTGAGTCTGGGAAAGGAATTTGGAACCTGAGTAAATGATTGCATGGAGGGAGAGTAAGTGGCAACTAAAAACAGAGGTCTACTGACAGGGAAAAAAAAAAAAAGAAAATATTTCTTGTAGATTTATGGTGAATTTAAATGTTTGCTGAAGAATAATGTGCAGCAGAGAGCTGAAGCACAAAGATAAAGGACAAACCTTGCCTCTCCAAGGTGACAAAGAAATCGGCTGGTAGTAATGCATAAATGCAAGGCTGTTGCTTAAACTAAATCCTGATGCATAAATAACATTTCACAGGCTTCTGTGCTTTGTTTGACTTGGCTCCTGAACCTTTGCATCAGTAAGTGTGGTGATTTATGCAAAACAAAAAAATTCTGAAAAGATAGAGTCTGGTCCTCACAGCCATGAGATGCTGGGCCACACTGAGCAACAGTTATTCTGTCAAGAGTGCAGAGACCTCAGCTGCATGGTGTGCTGATTTTCACTGGGGTGGAGTTAGTTTTCTTCACAGTGGCTGGTTTGGGGCTTGTGCAGAACACAGGGTTGATAATATAGAGATTTCTTTGTTATTGCTGACCAGGGCTTACACAGAGGCCAAGGCCTTTTCTATTTTTTGTACTACCAGGCTGGGGAGGGGGCTGGGGGTGCTTTGGGAGGCTGGGAGGAGACATAGCTGGAGCAGGCGAAACAAACAGACCAAATCCTTCTCAGTGCATAAAGTGAGGGGGAAGAAGGAGTCAGTGGACATTTGGAGTGATGCTATATGGGTTCCCAAGTCACCATTACATGTGATGTAGAAGACAGACAGAAATAATCCTCAGGGTTTGCTTAGAGATTGTTTTTAGGAGAATGCTCACAGATGTCTTGAAGTTCTAAGGACAAAAGAATTAAAGAAAAACAGAAAAATAAAATGAAATAGGAAAACACTGTATAGTCTTATTAAAAGCACAAAGATGAATTCAGCACTTCAGGCTTTACATTGACACTCTGCAACTGAATTGGAATTGTTTGAGAGCAGAAATATGTGATAAAATGTGACAGCAAGGGCTTGTTCCATGGATGAACTTCTGTCAGGGCTATAAAGTTAATCAGATTCCTTAGAATAACATGACTCACCCTGGTTCCTCCAAGTCACCTTTGGTTTCCTGCCTGGATGTGACAGCTAAGCACTGCTTTGTTGGGAAGCAGGTTTCTAGGACAGAGATCTCTTCCACAGACAGAGCAAGGGTAACCTCTGAGGCCTGGCAGGCAACACTGGCCATGGCCAGCTATTACTGGCCAGTAATCTACTCAGGTGCAATGGCACTGATGGTCATGAGACACATCTGACCAAGGGGCCATTTTCACAGCAAACCAAATGGTCTTAAGTCACTGAACCCCCAACCACGGCCTTTCCCAGCTTGACCAGAGCTCTCCTGCTTCCCCTGGAGGCTTAGCTGCCTTCTATAGTGCCACTTAGGGTTCCTTGTGTAGTCCACTACTTGGGTTTCCTTTCTTCTCACTCATAAATAGATGTCTTTTCCACTTACACCAGATTTACAGTCATCTTCCCTACAAGCTTTAGCCCAGGAACACATAACTGAAGTGACAGGGCCAAGCATTTGAGAAGTCTATATTATGTGCAGTTATTGTTCCACATTACAGTGGGCAATTTAAAAATATTTTGATTTTTTCTTACATTAATGATTTGGTGGTTGGAGGAAAAAGTCACGCTTGTCTCCATGCAGTGGTCTATCATTTTATTCATAATTTATTATCACTTGGAGCAACTGTAAATAAAGAGGAAACAAAAATTTCAGGAAAATATTTTATTTTCTTGGGTATAAATTTCACTCATAAATGAATTTTTTCCTTCCTATGGCTTTACAGTACACTATCCACCTTCCTTACAAGATTCAGCACAGGAATGCATAACCAAAGTGACCAGATCAAGCATCAGAGAACTCATGTGTTTTTTGATATCTCTGATGAAAATGGAAAAGCTCTGTATGTCCTCGCTCATGCTGTTGTAAGCAAGAGCAATCATGTAAGATGTTAAATATTCTGTACTAATGGACATTTTGAAAAGCTTAAGCAGGTAATTTGTAGTTATTTCTGCTCAAAGGATGCTGGTCTTGCAATGTTTTGAGGAATCTGTTCCAAAGACATTAATTCTTAGAAAGGGAAGTTTAGGAACAAATCTAGGCCCTCCTGAGTAGATGAAGTGGTCTTTTTTGATCAGAGCTAGAATTTCCCCAGGGCATTTGCAGTGAATATAAAGAAATAGGCTTCACTGTCACACTAATTTGTGCATATTCCCACTACATCTAAGAAAACAGAAAGAGAAATTGCACTGAATCTGAATTTGAATGTTCTCTGCATTCAGTCAGGAGCCGTTCTTTCCAATCATGCTTAAGAAGCTGTTATTTATAACTCTCTGAATTAGGAGTTTGTTTTTTGTGTTGGTAGGAAAAGTTACTCTGCAATGATAGCCTATAGTTTGACTAGTAATCCCCTGTAGTTGATTAATTTCTAATGAAAAATACCATTTCTGTGTTTTCATTTTTTTCTCTGAAATTTTATGATCTGTTGAACAAACAGCATTTCAGAAGGATCTGTGATAATTAAAGCTATGCAAATAGTTTTGATTGATTTTGTTAAAATAATATGATTGGGTTTTATTATCTGTGTCACTAAGCCTGACATTCACTTATCTGAAAATTAAATATCTGAGTCTAAGCTGATATGATGCATATACAGTAGCATTTAGGATCTGTGCAATGTTACTGTTCTAAAGCAAATCTTATCCTTGTGTCTGTTGTCAGCTCAGTTCTTGGAGCAGTTGTTCTGCTTAGCTGAATTCCTTTTAGAGGAAATTGAACTAAAACCTCTCTTCCAGGTGTGCATCCAATGTCCTTCTATCTCTAGAAAGGCACAGTGATCTAAATGAATCCTTCAAGCAATTTTGAGATGTGTTTGTGGTAGAATAGCTGCCCTAGGAAGGATAGCTTGTCCAGGGGAGCCGGACTAAATCAAGTCCAAACCAAACCCCATATGGATATGGAGTGGACTTCAGCACCATCTGTTTTGCTCTTCTGCTGTGTCAACTCAGATGATAAACCAGAAATGGCTTTAGTCCTCCACTATAGTCAACAGAGAGAAACAGGTCTGGCTACGGGTCTATCTTAGACAACGCTTGGCTTAGAGTATCAGTATTTCTCCCCATTATTAAGGGATTATACAGTGGCTGAGATATCAAACCACTTTCAAACACCTAAGTTAAGGCAGATGAATCCCATTGTCACTGTACTGGACAGTCAATGACACAGACTCCAGAAGGCGATGGCAAAAAGCAACTTTATTAAAAATGGCACACACTTTTATAGTGTGCTCCTTGGGTTAAACACGGATTGGTTAACCCGAGAAAACAACAGTCTTATTGGAGAAGAAGGGACCAACACTCCTCGAAAAACAATCCTGCAAAACAGCTCTTGCTTTTCCTGTGTGGCATGCGCCAAACACCAGGTGTTGAGCTCGGCTTGCATTCTTTCTTCAGCTTTTCCCAGGCTCGTCCTGAGAAAAGCTGAGAACTGCTTTACTGTTCACAGCAAGTGTCCACATCCCATTACCTTGATTTTTTGCTCATGGCTCTCCACTGAGACATTCTCAGATGGTTCCATCTGCCAGCTAGGTAGGATGGCTTTGTATGGAGAGAGAAGATTGCACATGCTGTATTTTTCAGTGCCCATTGTTTCATTCTTTCCTTATTCCTCTGTGGTTCCTGCTCAAATATAATTTTGGAAGGAAATGGAGGAGTTGATCTGAGTTTTACCCTGCTGAGATCAACAGCAGAATTGCCCTTGGTTCACCTGCTGCAGCTCTGCCTGATTTAGCTTGTCTTCCTAAGTGCTTGGTACTTCTGTAAATCAGATCCCAGGCACCACGAGGTGAGGAGCACTCAGCTGGTGATAGCCACTGAGAAGTGAGGTTGTATGGCTCACTTGGCACTTCTGGACAACAGCAGGAAGGATGGGATAAGGGCACCAGTCAGCATCTAGCATGGTATGGCCACAGTAATGTCTTTCATCCTCCTCCTGTAACAGAGCAAGGGCTGAAGGGTTACTCTGTGTCTGTGACTCCTGTTCAGGAATAAAACAATCTGTCTGATAAGGGTCCTGTGGGAAACTGGTGTATGAACATATCCTGAGGGACTGCCATGGGATGTATTATATACCAATGACCCTAGTCTTGGCAGATCTTAAATTCTCTTTGCTTGGCTTCCCAACCTTAACAATGCTGTTTAACATACTTCTGTTGCCTTGGGTTTTTAGGCTCATAAACCTCCACATGGATTCACAGAAATCAGTCCTGTGACACAGTCCTGATACTTCAGCTGGCCTTACAGCCTCATTGAGCCCATCTTGAGCCTAACTCATAGACTCAATTGTCCATGCAGCTCCTTCAATCCATTCTGCCTGTAAATTTTATATTATACAACCTATCCAATCTAATATCACACTGCAGCCTTTTCTTAACCCTGCATACATACAAAATATATTTATTTGTTTGATTTTGCTACGCAAATTAGTTGACTACCAATAATTATTGTACATGCTTTATGCCTTGATTTAATAAATGTGTGCAAATGAAAAGCCTGGGAGGGAGAGACAAAGGCAACATTACATGGGTCCTTTGAGTTGTTTTGCTGGCAATTTATTAGACTAATTGGGCATCACTAGCACAGTGATTAGCTAAAATGAGAACCATTGTCTTATTTATTTAGAATTTACAAGTATTAGCATGGCAACACTTGAGCTGCTGGCTTCTGGTATTTTTTTATTTCCCTTTTGATATTTTCAGATTCTTTACTATTCATTGTACCACAAGAAACTGCAATAGAAGATGTGTTTGCAAAGCTTTCTGTTGAAACTGTTATCTCCAACAAGCACGAAATGGTTTTCAGCATCTTTCTATAACTGTCCCCAGAGTAACTGAGCAGCTGAGCAGTGTATAACAAATTGTCCTAAACCATCTAAGAGTTAGTGCTGTAAATCCAGGAAAAATTGAACAAATTCAGCATGAGCTTTCAGAAAATCTTTACAGCACAGGGCAGCCTGAGTCCTGATGATTTCTGTGCTGGCAGTAGTGGGAAGTGCCTGTCTGCAATTTGAAGGTGTTCTCTATGCCAACCCTTTTGCAGCCTGTCAGTAATTAGCAGCCCGTGGGTGTGTAGACCTGGGAAGGGTAATGTCAAGGCCTCTAATTTTCTTGAGGAGTGCACCCTGCTTAGCTATGCTGAGACACAATAAGTGCTTGCCTGCTTATTAGCAACTTTGAGATCACAAAAATTGCAGACATCTCCTATTTTTCTTTAACCAAGCATGAGCCTCTTCACAACCTTCTGTCACACAAAACATGTTGGTGTCAGCACATCAGTCACGTGGACTCCCTGTGGAAAAGCCATGGCATCTGATTTTCTAGCTGCACCTGGGTAGTCTCACACTGCTCTTTGCTTCAGCCCAGCTCCAATCACACCCTCTGTAAACAATAAACTGGCTCAGGGACATCACCCTGGCCGGGTCTCTGCCCCCAGAGAGTCCACAAACAGAAGCAGTAAAGGCTTTGGATGGGACTCATCTTCCTCCCCAGTCTAAGCATCCTTGGCATCCTCAAGGGGCAATGGCTGTGCATAAATTCTCCCTGCCAGACAGGCATGCCCTGCCTGGGTTAAGGAAACTGCTGTTTTCTTTTAAATGCATGCTTTGTTTCTCAAGGGAGAACTGTGTCTTTTTTTTAACATTTTTCATATATTTATGCAGTCTGTCAGTCTTCCCTCCAAACTTGTGATTATGTCAGACAGCTTCAGCCAAATTTAAAGAGGGCTTCTATTCATTCTGGATCTGCTATTTGCCACCTGCTATTTTCATCTGCTGCCACCTGATTCTTGTATCAGAAGAGACAGTGAACTGTCACTGCCTGTGTACCTTTTCTCTGTGTTTTTTTCCTCCCAGAACATCTGAGTATAAACTGCAGTCAGCAGAAAAAATAGAATGACAAACAATTGTCAAAATATAATAAGACTCTTAATCTCCAACGTTCTAAATTTTGGCACAGATTTGTTTGGTCTAAACACGGCTTGGACAGAGACCTGGTAAGTGTTTTAAGCAGCCACTGCATGGCATGCTGTGTACTGCTGTTTTCAGATTGCAGAGCTGCTGTTCATGACCAAGTAATTTCTGGCAAAATGACATAAAATTACAACTCTGCCAATCTAATTCTCACTACTCAGTGCTAAAGTGAACAACACAAAAACAGTACGTACCTGGAAACAAAAGAGTCAAACCTCACTGTGCTCAAAATCCAAAATAAGATGGTTGTATTTCAAAAATATGTATTTAAATGGGTTTTTTAGAGAGGAATGACGAGGGAAAAGCTGGGCTTGACTAGTGCTGAGGAATGAATTAGGGACCCCTGCAGCTAGAAACTAAGAGTCCTCGCTGGAAGAACTCTGTAGTGATAAGAAATTAATCTGTTTTTAGGGAATACAGAAAGGCATCTGAGCCATTTACACCAGATGACGGACACATCCTTAATTAAATTTGAAACATATACTGGAAATCCACACCAGAAGAAATGGCCACCACTTTCATAGCATGTAACTAAGGTTAGATGACCTTCAATCTGCAGTACTTCATATGCCATCCATACCTTTATCCATGACTTTCCAGTGAGCTGTTATACACTGATGTACAATGGGTTTGAGCCTGAAGTGGAACCAGACGAGATTTTGAGCAACTGATCTCCAGAGCAGCAGCAATGCTTCACTGGGGCTGATTTTTATTAATGCCAGTAAGGAAAATAGAAAATTAATGCCTTTCATTAAAACCAAAATCAACAGGTATCATTAGCTAGTTCTGTATAAATATATATGTATCACTAAAGCTTATGCAGCATAAGAGTAGCTCTTGTCTCCATGAAAGACAATCCTCAGTGACACAATGTACTTTGGCTTGCTTTTTTTCCCTTCTGTCTCCCACTGACAAATGCATATGAGATTGAGGAAGGAAAAGCATGGAACTCATTCCAGAACATATTTGTCAGTTAGCCTTGTAGTGCTAGTGATTTAGATTTGTAGCTTAAAGCTGGTAACATTAGTATATAATTAGCTCTGAAAGATTTGAAAATGAAAAGATTCAGTTAGAAACACTGAAGGAAAAAGTGTCTATTCTGGAATCTAGTCTGAACTGTTTTCTTTACCAATTTACTTCAATTTTTCTCAATTATAAACTGTAATACAGGTCCTGGAGTGCAGAAAAAAGGTCCTCTTTTATCTCTTAAGCCCCAATCTAATGATTGGACACAAATGATTACATGACAAAAATCACCCTTAAAATGAAGATGTGCATAATGAGCCTGGGTGAATGGCAACAGGTATTATAGTATTTAGTACAACAGAAAATGATGACTTTGAACTAGTTAAAAATATATATTTATGTTAGACCAGGTTTTCCACGTACTTCCACCTTAATCATCTCAGGATCATGTTGTTGTTGTTTCCTCCTTCTACAGTATTATCTACTCTGGGATCCTGGACAATCCCTACCTCTGGACAAGCCTCCCCCAAGTCCACAGCACCTCTGCAGTTCTCCCCTTTTTTCATAGATCTGCCACAGTATTTTAAGTTTCTTCCCAGCTTCCACTTTCACTACAATACACTGTTTTTCCTCACCCCCTGCTTCTTACTCATCTTTTGACCTGAAAATCAAAGAGCTGGCAGCACAGACTGTAAATGACGTGAACTAATGTGGATGGTGATTTCCTGACCTACATTTCTGCTGCTGCCAGGCAAAAGAGAGGATGGCTAAAATCACCCTGTCTCTGTAGAGGAGCTGATACAAAACTTACAGGAATTCCTTTGAGATCTGTAATGGGACGGACCAAGGATTGAAAAAAATTGCTAAAGAGCTCTGGCAGGAACTGATAGCCTGGACAGCAGCAAGAACCTTATCTTCTTGTGAAGTGTTTCCACTTTTTCCCCTTTACCCTCACCCTCCTACAATGATTCTTAGATGTCCCTGGTGGCTATACAGCATGTGAGTTTTCTTTCCGAAGGATTAGAGATGCTGACTTTACAGAATCTGTCGTGTCCTTGACAGAGGACATCTTTCCAGGCCTCTGAGTGTCTCACATAGGATGAAAAACCCACTGTGGAAACCAGAAAAAGTCATGATAATTTATGTACTGACGAGCCAGGATGTGAACTGAGACCTCTCCAGTTCTATCACCTGGAAAGAACTTTCTATCACTGCTGCTCCAGGCTGAGCTCAGGTAAAAATACCCTTGAAGCTAAATTGCACTTGAAGGCAGGGACCAACTTTTCAATCTATGTTCACACAAAACCTGCCAGAGGGCACTGATTCATCTTTGGGCTTCCTGTGAAGTGAAGTGAAGTGAAGTGAAGCTCACATAGACATAATAATATCCTTACCTGGTTCTGCCCTCCAGCCTGTTCTGTACAAAGTAACATAACTTTGCATTACAGAAAATTAATGCAGGCAATGTAATAATTTGTCCTTCTATTCCTGTCGTAATATATAAGCCAATGTGTGAAGTCAGACATTTTACACAAAATTGAGATTAGAAGAATGACTGGAGATGAACAAACAATAGCAATGGCATGTTGTCCAATGCTACTGCCTTTCCAGCATGACACTTATCCTTCCACTGTCTGTACTCATACTTATATGGATGCAAATCAATCCATGAGGCACAGCAAAAGGTAAAGGTGGGTAGAGAGAGGAGCCTCTTCCTTTTCCAAACTGCTATTTGTTCCTCCATTTAGCAGGCTTCAATTCAGACACAAATTTTAAAGCAGACCTGCAAATAACTGTGTGGACACTCAGAAACCAAACAAGATGGACATATGCTCAGCCCATTTGTACAGTGGAGTGCTCTTATTTAATTATACTACTATTTCCCTATTGGGTTTCTGGTACTTTAAAAATGCCTCTCTGCATGTTGCAACATTTTAACTGTGCTGTGGAAATTAAGGAATGTGAATTCATTTGCATCTTTAGGAGAGAAAGAAGTGCTAAAATAAGGCTAAACCTCACCCTGTGCTCAAAATAGCTTTAAAATTCCCTTTCTGGTTCATGCCAGAAATTTTTTGCCTGAGTTAACAAGCCTTTTCCATTGTATGATGCTGTTTGTTTCAGATATGTTTGCTTTTTAAAGAGAGTTTTGGTTTCAGCTTGTATGAGCACCTCTCTGGGTTACCTGCTGTGTGGACCACAAGCTGCTTGATGTACAGTGGCCTCTTGGTCAGAATCACTACACCCTGTCCCTTCCCAAGTATATGATTCGAATGAGGTATTTGAAAGTAGGGGTAAAGCTCTCCAGAAGCGTAAGCAGTTTCAAACTCCATTGCAATCCTGGTGCAACAATGATACTACAGTGAGCAACCTCTCTCCAGACCACCTCCAAAAGTTGCCAAGCAAATAAAATTAAATTAAAGCTGAATCCTATCTCTCTCAAGATTAGCAAAAATAATTCATTCCCTTTCACCCCAGATACAGGGAAAACCCTGCGCTGGTGCCGTTGAAGCTATCAGATGTGCCTGAGTCAGGGCAAGGAAGAATTTCAAAGGGAAATCTTTTGGTGTCCTTCTACCAGTTCCCTATAAAATTCTGCCCTCAGATTATCTGCCTCCAGCTCCCACTGGAAAATGTCAAAAAGATTTATGGGCAAGTAGCCAAGGGCAGAATTTGGCAGTGATAATGAAAAAGCTCCCAATTAGTGTCAGATAAAGATGACAGACTCGATCTTTCTTTGAGAAAGCTGAAGCCTTTTGTGTGCTATGTAATTTTTTAGCTGTGCTCTCAGGTCCCATTCACTCGCCTTCACTTACATCAGCTGTGATAAAACAAAATCGCTGAGGCAAAGCAATTACACTGAAAAGTGCTTGTTCTGGCTTGGCCCTCTCCTGTTATGTTAGTGAGGGCTGGACTTGCTCCTGACAGAGATGAATGTGTTCTGTCTGTATCTCTCCTTCCCAGGAAATAAAAGTGAAATATGAAACAGATTTAAGGAAATAAGATCACAAAGCTTGCCCTGTCTGCTTTTCTGCCCATGAAGCCTAGAATATTCAAAATTTTTATGACCCAGTGGGCTTTCACAGCTCTTTCAGTTCTGTTTATGGTCAAGCCTCTGTCACACTAATAGAGGAAATGCCACATTCTCCAGATGGAGTATGGGGGAAGAAAGTATGGAGCTCCTCTGTGGCAATGATGAGTTCTCCTCAGTGTGTTCTTATACAGAGCACTGCCAGAACACTGTGGGAACATTCCTGACTCTCTGCTCAGCATGGGTGAGGCTGCACTTGGAGAGCAGTGCCTACGTCTGAGCTCCCCAGTTGTGGTGGTGCATCTGCCCCTGCCCTTAGGACTGCTTTTTGATTGCTGGAATTGCTGTTAGGAATTTGGCATTTGTGTCATGAGTTGGGCAATGAAGCATCCCTTGACCACACTGGAGACTCTTCCATGGTTAAAGTGAAAGCAGTACTGACCATAAGCAGGAACTCCTGGTGCCTGGCTGAGGTGAAGGATGGGAGTGAGGGTATTCATTCATCCCTGACAGCCTCAGAGCATTCCCTACCTCAATCATAGCTTGAGTGGAACAGTACCCTTGTTGGTACTGGTTTTGGAAACTCCATTAATTACTGACCTGGGCTGTGGCCAGCATGGAAGCTTACTGTCTAAAGCAGGTCTTCTCACAACCTTATAATCAGTGGGCCTGAGTGAGGTCGTTTGAGCTCTTCTGGGTGGCAGTGACTGAATCAGCACCTCTGAGAGGGACACTCCTGGAGCTTGTGAACTCCAGGTGTCTGATACTTGGAGGACTGTTGCTGAAAGCTGAGGATGGAGTCTCAGCTGATACCCCCAACCCCTTGAGGCTCAACCTTTACTTGCTGAGAAATGCCAAGGCATTTGACACACTTCACCGACACACAGGGAATTTTTAACAGGCACACTTGTACATATAGATAGGTGTGCATATAGATACATTTATGTGTCTGTGTGTCTGCATGTGTGAATTGATTTGAACACCCATGTCATGTATAGCATAAATTTTGCCATCTCAAATCTGTAACTAAGTCACTTTTGTAAATGTAGTAAATTCTACAGAATCACTTTATAAATGTTAAATTAGTCAATGATTAAGTGCTGCTAAACCCTGCAGACATAAACTGTTGACCAGATCTGGGACTGGTAAGATTGGACTCAGCCACACCCAGAACATGTCAAGGATTTAGAAAGTAAGGGGTCCTCTCTGAAGCAAGGAGTCCTGTCATGAACCTCATGCCCCAGCATGAGGGTCTCTGTTACCCTACACACTCTTATCCTTTGCACATTTATCCTTTGCATCCCCAGTCTCTGTGCAGATCATTCTAAAGTGATCCCAAGCCTATTTTCCTTTGTATGGTTTGTCTGTGTACTAAGTAATAGAGTGAAACCTTGCCACAAAACTTTGTTGCATTTTCCACAAATTTATATTATAATCTGCTTTTGACAAACACCTTTGTTGATTCTTTAGGCAACATAAGCCACTAATTTGTGACAATTTGGTGTAGTCATTGGGATCTTAAATTCAGATCCATGACACCTGTGAAAGGGTTACATGGACTCAAATACGGAAGCTGTGTGATCTTGGGAGACTTTTTCTCAAGTCTCTCCTGTTACTGTCTTCCTTTGTGTCTCATGTCCATTTTCCTGCTATGTTCACCCACTGCTGGTCCAATACAACCCCTTCCTTATGTAACTGCTCTTTCCTTTTCAGTAAATACCCTTGTACTACCCTGTTCACTGATGGTTCAAATCCCAGCCCAGGAAATCATTAGTTACCTGCTTCTCAAAAGTCAGGATTGATCCTACCAAAGGCAGCAGCAGTTTTCCTGCTGGTTGTGTGGAAGTTTGGGTTCACCCCAAAAATTCCTGTGTGATCACAATTTTCCACATCAGTTTGCAGTTATTCTGCAGTTATTGCAGTTATATTGTGTTTTGGTACTTTTGATCCACTTTCAGAAGCTTGGATCTGAAGGTTGCTCCTGTGAGGATCTGCAATGTGGCAGAAAAAGCACCTAAACAGGGGACAGATTTCCACTGGTTGTGGTCAGCCTGTGCGTCAGTCACTGCAAAACAAACCTCTCCATCTCTGAGACAGGTTTTTCCTTCTCTCCCTTCCCAGGAGTGTGTTGTGTTTTACAGGTATATTTGTCAGATAAAACTACAATGCTACATTAACCTGTTCTGTGTTTGAACAAAATGCAGCATGGTCTGACAGTGGTTGTTCACTTATTTCAATCTATTTTGATACTTAATCCACATTTCCATCTTTTCCATAAAGCTTGTTCCCTCCACGTGCCTCTTTGCTTTCTAAAAGAACATTTTTCTACATTGAATTATTTAATTTCATGAGATTTTCCAAGTGACTTGACACAGACACTTTTCAAATCACTTGGGATAAAAGTGTCTTCATCACATTTGTTCTGTCTCTTCTTCCCATTATGTGCAAACTATCAGGCACAGACCTTGCAAATACCACTTTGTCTCAGCCTCTCCTGAAATGTCATCACATTCCTTTAAAGAAGCATTAATGCTCATACGTTGGAAAAAATCTGTCTTAGTGCTGAAATCCACAGGCACAATTTGTGGTTTATATCCATGATTTCCAGGTCTTACTGTGCATGGCCTTGGAAAGTCATGCAGTTGGCTGGTAGCAGTGGCCATGCTGGGCTGTTGATCCTGCATTTCATGTATTTCTTTACACCATAGTCTTTATTTGAAAAAAGCACCCACATAGTCTTTTTTATTCTATTTTCACCTTCTGCCTCTAATATTTTCAGCCCCTGGCAGTCACAGAACCTGTTGCTTCTCTGTTTGTTGGTGCTCCCCTAAATTCACTCTGCGACTGGAGATGTGGTGGCCAGCCTTCCACCCCCTTGTGTCCCTATCAGGTTTGGTCCTTCATCTAGGAAAGGTATTTTTTGACATCAGTCACTCTGGTCTGTGAGCTTGGATCTTTGAATGCCTCCAGCAGGGAGGAGGTGAGTGGCAGAGGGGTGTGGGAGTGAGCAGTGGCTGTGCTGTCAGACATCTTCTTTGCCTCTGCCTTCCAACATGCTCTGCTGGTGGCCAAGGAACATGCTCTGATGGATGGAGGGGGCTTAAATCTGTCTCTGGCAGGTGTTCTAGTGAAGTGGAAGTCCTCAAATTCCTTCATGGAATTTTCTGTTAAAAAAGATCATTCTTGGCACATTTCAATTCCTGGCAAAATAGGCTCCAAAAGCTCTAAATTCATGTCAAAAATGTGTTCTCTTACTGACTTTTATGAGCACGAGACACAATCAAAAGAAAAACCAAACCACAACATGACAAACTTCCCTGGGGGAAAAGCCAGGTGTACCAGAAATCTTTAAGGAGGCAGTTATTATCTTCCTGGGAATATTTGCTTTTTCCTCTGGCTTAGATTGCTTTGCCAATCAGCAAGGAGCATGGTCCCACAGCTAGAAAATGGGGTGGAAATGGAATGGTAGGATGGGATACCATTCCCTTTGTGCCCTGAAGAGCCACAGTGCCTGTGCCCTGACATGGGGTCAGTGCTGGGCTGGCCACAGGGCACTTGACCACTCCCCAGTCCTTGGCCCCTGATTGGGCTTCCCAGTCTTTCCCTGCTCTCCCTGCTGGCACAGGTATTGAAGTGTGAAGTGTGCCATACTCCCCCAGTATTCTTCTCCACTTTTTTTTTTTTTTTTTTTCAGCAACTGTCTGAAGTTAATCAGTTCATCTTCTGCCCATCACAGTTCACAATTTGATGATACTAATCAGGTGGTGGGAGGATTTGTTATGGCTGTCAGTGATACTCTGATAAAAGCAGTCTCATTCGGTAGGAGGAAGCACTGTATGATCTAATGATGGTTTTGTAAGGAGTAGATGGGATGCATCTTACTGCTAGGATGTGCCCTGGTATCAGGAAGCACAATGTAATCATAGACTCATAACAAGAAATTTCCATTCCAGATTACTAGGACCCTAAACGATGAGAATTTGCTCATAACAGAGAATGTGCAAATTGGATTTTCAGTTAACAGCAGTGTTTTCCAACTGGCATTGTGTACATGCTTTCTTCTTTTTTTTTTCCTTGTAATGTGGATTTTAATACAGACATAGAAGTGGTAAATTAAAAACAAACAAACAATAACATTATGGAAACCAATTAGGACGATTTTTAGTGTGAAAAATAACTCTGGTTATATTATTTGTATTCCATGCCAGAGACATTTACTGCCCTGCACTACCAGTGACTCCTGATTCCTTGACTTGACAGGAATAGTCTGCTCACAGGTAGTACACTTATTTAAGTCATACCATTTAAAAGAACCTAAATTGGATAAAACAGGACAAATCTACTTCATTAGAATTAAATTAGTCTGATTTGCAGCTTCACCTGCAAATTAGGCATATAATAACCAGAATAAAATATTTTTAAAGGTATTCACAGGCCAGACCTGTCTTGGCATTAATTAGTGGCTAAAATCACAGTCCTGCTAATGGAGAAGGAGAGGAGGAGGTGGGTGAGAAGCAGGGCAAGGTGTTCTCACAGCTGGGTAGTCACTGCTGCTCCCAGGCTGCTCCCAGCATTGGAACACTGTGGGATTCCAGCTGCTGAAGGTGGGCTTTCCCCTGGCCTTGCAGCCCCAGAGGGAAGAAGGGTGGCCCTGGGGTGAGGCCTGAGGTTGAGGACACCCTTTGGGAGAAGGGGTCACCTCCTGCCTCAGGGGAAAGATCTTGGCGACTGGGCAGTGCTTGGTCCTTGCTGCCTTTTAGTTTGTGAAGGGTGTGAATATGTGCCTTGCTGAATACAGTCATTATGAATGCCTGGAGGCTGTTCATCTCCTTCCTCCACTTTTTCAAAGATCTGTTTCCAGCCAACACTGTGCCCCCACTGCATATCCCTTCGGCTTTCTCTGACAGTTCACTTTTTTCAAGCTGACCTTGCTTTTTTTTCTGGCTTTATTGCCTACTTCTAAACCCTGTCTAGCTGCCATAGCTCACACACATGCACACACATGCTCAAAGCCCTTCAAATAGCACAGCCCTTTTGCAGGTACACCAAGTGCTCAACAAAATGTTCTGTAATGTGCTCTAGGGGCAGCTTCTGCCTGGTCCTAGGGGCTCTTCACATAGCAGCTCCCTTTCTAAGGAAGAGAGCAGAATTTCTTCATCCACCAATTCTAGATAAAGAGCAGCTGTCAAACTTGCCACTTCCCTCTAAAGTAATTTGCCGAAGACAAAAGAGCAAAAAGCAGGAGCAGAAAGTGCAGCATTTTGTGAAATTTTGTGCAAGAGGGGAAAAAAATCATTTCAAACCCCAGTCTACCTAGTCTTTCCAATCAGGGAAAGTACCAGCAGGACACCTTGGACAAAGTGAATTTTCCCTCCTTCTGCCTGGAGTTGTCTTGTCCTGATTCTGGTGGTAATGATGGACTGAGCAGCAGGTGCCAGAGGTATGACAGAGTGGTCAGTGTCCACTGCCCTCCATGGGCCTCTGGGGAGCTCTAAGGCTGGCTCTGGACTCAGTGTAACTTGTAACCTGACAGGTTAGGCAGTGCCTTTGGCTGTTCTCAGCATGACACAAATGGCATCACGGGGCATGTGGGAAATTGCCCCAAATTACACTGACATGCCTGAATAGGTGTGAAATGTCTCTGCACTGCAACAATGCAGCAGCTTCTAAAAGTACCTCAAAGGAAGGAGCATAATGTACATGAAAAGTCACCATTGTCCCAACAAACTTGGAAGGCAGTGCCTCTAAATATTAGGAGAATACAAACAATATTCTGAACTGCAGCATGTTGCCCTTTCTGCAAGCAGATAGCCAGGTCCTGCTGTCCATTCTGCTCAACAGAGCCTGCAAAGTTGTCTGCTCAGAGCTAGTGCCAAGCTTGAGCCTAGTCCTTTTGGTTCCAGTGGGACTTTTTCTGTGGTCTCAATGAAGCATGAGACCTTCTGAAATCAGATATACATATTCAGAAACGATTGTAAGAAATCCTTTGTGAGCAGCTTGCATGATGCCCTCAGGGAGGCAACAAATGCGTGATTTCATATTAGCTACAATACATTTGCATACAACTCTCTGGAGAAGTCCGCTGGAGATGTGATGTTGCTTTTACAGCTCTGCACTACCACACGCCATAATTATCTTTGTAGAGAGCACCACTTCCTAATGCCCCCAGCAGCAGGAAGGTCAGACATGCCT
Source organism: Certhia americana (assembly GCA_018697195.1). NCBI lineage: Eukaryota > Metazoa > Chordata > Aves > Passeriformes > Certhiidae > Certhia > Certhia americana. The sequence goes on from CM031859.1 coordinate 33,547,499, forward strand.
GTTAACTTACAGAGGGATGGAAAGGGAGCTAGAGAGTGAGTGAAGGCTGCAAGAACTAAAGCTCATGTAACATCCAGCCCTCATTCTGGGCAGAAATATTGAGTGGGAAATGTCTTCCAGTGGAAAGTGTTAGTCTGACAACATTAAAAGTGCTCAGGGAATGGGCAGGTAACAGTCAGGTTGAGTGGGCAGCTCTCCTAGATTTCTGCACACTTGGTTCTATCTGTCCTGCCCAGACTCCCCAGATCCCACCTCACAGGCAGTGCTGAATGCAGAGTTATCTGCTGCTGCTGACAGCTTGATTCTGATAATAATAGCAGCTTATCTGGTAAAATGATTTCTAATGAATACTGGTTGTGACCTTTTTCTTTTCCAACTCTAATTTCAATCAGAAAAATGGCAATCTCCCCCATATTTTTATTGCTGTGCATTCCCTTCCAACTGCCATATAGGCAGAAGAGATGAGGTCTTTAAAGGTACAAAAATCTAAATTAATAGGAAACTGTGCATTAATTTTAATTATTGTTAAAGAATTAAGAAAAGGCATCTTGCCTCTTCCTATCAGCATTTAAAGAATAAAGATAAATACTGGAATAATGATTTTACTTGCACAATTGCTAAAGATAATAATTAAAACTGTTTAAACATCACTGGAGACACTTTTGGAAATCAGCTGGGAGAGAAGGTACAGCTGTTCAGATAACACCTCCTTTGGAAAGGAATTCATTGCAAGTCTCTTATAGACCATCATGTTGTTTATCTTAGTTGAATAAACTTTGATAAATACTAACTTACAGAAGGTGTCCACAGCAGAATTGTTACCTGTTGCTTTCCGGGCTTTGCTGTGATGAAGGAAGCTTTTTGAAGAGTAGATAGAATAGCCAGGAAGAGAAGTTTTGCTGATCAGATTTTGAGGCACAAGGAAATTTAACATCATGGTCATTTATCCTGTTTATATGTATATACCAATTAACAAATGTGTATAAAATGTCCTGTATAAAAATTGGGTACTACCTCATCATTCTGTCAATATTAAACTGATCCCTTGCCTGTGAAAAAGCCTTGTTTTTTCAGTGTATCTGGGGCTACTCTTTGTGGTGGGTAGAATTTGGAAAAGCCTTGAGGGCTTATAGCATAGACCCAAAGAGAGTTTATCTCTGAAAAGGTAACAGACATGACTGAAGGAGACAATAGCATACTCTTGATCTAACAGAGAAGTGACTTGGAAAAGGTCATTACAAGGATCAGTGGTAGAGCCAGAAAACAAATCCTGATCTTCAGGGCCTGAAGTTAATTAAAGCTGCATATAAATTAACCTTGCCTAGTAGTAACTGAAGTGACTAGCTGCCTTTCCTCCATCATTGCACAAATGAAGGGAAATGCAGAAATGAAGACTGAAAATGTGGTTAAGGACATAGATATCCAGTTTGTGAAAATTCATGAGAGCATGTGAAAGAGTGGGACTAAATGAATCTCTGCTTTCAGGTTTGAATCCATAGTTAGGATCCTCCTGCCTTGTTTCTGAATTCTGCTCCTTTTTTGATATACATTCTCCAGGTGTCATTTCCAAACAATTAGATAAATTAATTGGGGAACCAGCCAAAGGCTTAAACTGCAGTAAGAAAAACCCTTTGCTCACTGTAAAGAGCAGGTGTCTTTATCACTGAATGTTATGTCCAAAAGACTATAATGTCCTCCCTCACACAGTCATGATCCAGCCTGTAGTCCCATAAGAAAGGGATTGACATTAAATTTAGTGAGCAAGTGAGCTTGCCATGGCCATCCAGCGGTGCAGCCAGGCGGAGGCTGAGGGAGCGGCTGGGGCTCTGCAGTGCTCCTGGCAATGTGCTTTCGGTAGAACTGCAGCGCTGTAAGCTGGTGTGGGACCAGATACCGAAGGAAAAATGGGCTCAACGCAGATATGAACGAGCCCTTCATCCCCCAAGTGTTTGCAATGTGTGTGTTCATCGGCAGGTGTCACTACGCTAAAGGCGGCAGAAGCGGCACACGGCGGCTGTGAAATCACTTCATTTTGAGCCTGTACGAGACAGGTTGTTTAGCTGTGCGCTCCAGGGGTGTTTGCTGAAGAGGGAACATTCCTGGCTGGATCTTCCTTTCTTTTTCTTTTCACTGGCTTATCAAAGAAGCTACCTTTCTACTTGCTACTGAAACATTTGCCCTCAAAATGTCTCCTTCGGATTTAATGATATGCTTGAGACTTCTATTAAGCGTTTGGTTGCTCCAGACAAAACGTTAGTAGGTACTATGTGATTCAAAGCCCCAAAGCCTGTGATAATTAATTCTCCTTGTTGTCTGATTTTGGCGTGCTGTGTATTAGCTATTACAATATTAACAGTGTGAGCGCAGTGGCAATGAGTGAAAAGATGCATCTGATGTCTCACTGTGAGCTCTCTATTACTAGGGAGCTCCCTGTTGTTACAGCAAAAGTGTTAGGGAGGAGAATGAGTTACAGAGATAACTCAGATCAGGTAGAAACGTTGTCCAAAAGATGCTCTGAAGACTGATTCCTACCATGGCTTTAAATGGTCCTGGAGGATAATGTGTGGATTTACACTGAGTTACCTCTTCCTTAAATGGGAGCCAGCTGAACATGGTTCGTGGATAGTGGACACATTTAGATTTTCTAAATAGCCAAGCCAATTCACAGATGGAACATTAGCATAAAACACTTTCTATTCGAGGCTGTGCTTGGTTTTGCTAAAAGGGCTGTGCTTTCAAAGTCCAATGAGTCAGAGTGAAAGACCTCAGGGGAACAAACTCCCAAAGTGAGCAGGTGGAGACAGGGAAACAAAGGGATTGAGATCAAAGTTAAGAACAAAGAGGGTGATTCTTGGATAACTGGGTGGTTTTGTTTGTGTATCTCATTTAGTAGATCAAAAGAAAATTTGCCTTACGTGTGGTTTTTGCAATTTTATTCAATGCCAAATTCAGTAAATACCAAAACTGCACCAGAAAATTTATTATTTATAAAGGTTTTATATCTAATAGGAAAAAAAGATGTAAGGTAAAGTTTCCGAACCTGCTGCTTTCTGGAAAGAGTCAACTTTATTTTAATCATCTATATTTCACTTAAATAAACTGTGACTTGCAAATTGCCATCTGTTGTCATTAGCAGTATTTGCCACTTATTCTCCACATTCATTCAAATCCCACTTTGGGGATGGCACTTCCAAAATTTCTTTCAATCCTGATTCTTGGCCAAGTATTGAAAATTTGAGTTGTTTAGACTCAAACTGCTTTCAACACCGATTTTTGTGGGTGGTGAATCTCAACACAGATTTCAATAAGTTTGTACATTACAGCCACTGACTACACATGGTTTTAAAAGTAATAGCAACAAAAGGTACAACAACGACGTCTCATCATGATGCAATAACATGTGGGAGTCTTTATGCATACAAGGAAACATTTCTAAAAGTGTTATATGGAAGCGCCTTTAGAAGCTTGCACTTAGCATTTCATTATAGGCCAGCATCTTTCTATGTCATAACTTGTACCTTACATTTTAGTTTTGCAAGGTTTTAATTTACACTGTTGTGGTATCAGTACATATAGAGTCCTGATGCAGGATAGCACAGTCCTTTTATTTGTAGGTGTTTTCAGTACAGGTGGTAAGGCATAACTTGGTATTTAGGAACTGTTCTCAACAATTTATTTTAAGAGTAGGAATTCTGAGAATTTTGATCTAAATATTCAGTCCTGGATTTTTTCCTTTTCTTTTTTCTTCTTTATCCTAGAAGCTGACTATTTTCACTTATAAAAGCAAATCTAAATGCTGTGGAAACTGTGAAAAAGCATTGATCAGTTTATTCTTTCTTTTCCAGTGTGACTTTTGGCACTGTTTTGCATTGAACATTTCTGGATGAGTTTTACCTCCCTGTTCTCTAGTTGGCACTTTTCAAACACTAAGGTCTCTTTACTCAGAGAGCAAATATACTCATGCCCATTTTGAGTAATGGAGCTGGACCAGCTTGAAATTCTAAATTCTGGAGATTAAAAAAGGAATCAGTTATGAATGCTTCTACTCTTAAAGCAGTAAAGGATTAAATGCCAATACCTTCTTACCAGTCCACAAAACATCATCTCCTTAGAGCTGCTCCTGTTCTCTTTCTGAATGTTGCTCACAGGGAGTTCAGTGCTTTTTCAAACATTTATTTGCATCTTTTCAGTAAAAGACTTTGGTTAACTTTTGGACACAGATTTTGTTCTTTCTTCCCTTATTCATGTTCCAATTTTATAATACATTATCTGCAGCATTTTAGTAACACTACAGTAAACTCATTTACCACAGGAAGAACTGACTGCTGAGCTCTTCAAAGATGCAATGGTGCATGTGACACATGCTTGGTAGAGATTTCCAGTTCTCCAAAATCACTTTATATTTGTGATGTTTCATTCTTTAAGATTTTATAAGGTACTGACTGTCTGCTTGTCTGATACTTTGGCAATGATTCTTGCTAGCACTTTGTGGTCAGGTCTTTTCAGAAAAATCAGATGCTGAAGTACAGGAAATTTCAAGAGAATCAAAACCTCATCTGCTTCTTCTCAAATGCATTGGTTTCTACCACTGATAGCAAAAGTCCCAAAGTAGAGCTCTACTTTCTCACATTTTCTGTAGCCTCCTTCTCAAGGTCAAGAGCCTGAAAGCAAGTTTGGAGTTTGATTTTAATATAGAATGTGCACGCCATTCAGCTTCAAGATCTCAACACAGTCACATCTGCTTGTTTGGAGTTTTTAAGTCTCATGAACAGTGGCCATTTTCTGAATTTCAAATTTATGTTATCATACCTGCCATGGCTCCTAGGTTGAAAAGGTCACCTCAGTCCTCTTGGGTGGGGTGACACAGAAAGTCAGACTGCCTGAAAGCTCCAGACGTTGCTACTTCTGAAGGAAGGATATTCAGTGAGATGTCAGAGGAATCACAGATGCACAGACCTTTGCACCTGGACAGACACATTTGCAGATCATCTCATATGGGCATGTCTACAGCAGTAGGATCTTTATAACAAGCTTATTAAGCTTTTCTTTTAGTGTTCATATTAAAGCATATCTCTGTGTATATCTGTCCATACTCAGATATATACAACAGATAAAATACACATGCAATCACAGACAATGCACTGGAGTCACCCTCTGCTTGTTTGTTTCCAGCTGGAACCAAGAGATCCCAGGAATGAAAGCTGAAGGCGCCAGGGGAAATCTTTATTCAAATCCTTTTGCAAAAAGTTTAAAATGTTTCTGGAGGCAGTGGAAAAGACAAACCATCAGACGTGTATCATCTTCTGTTGGGTAGCAGAGGGGACTGACAGGATTGCTTACAAATGGTAGCAGCAGCATGTCTTAAACCAGAGGATAAAAATGGCACAGAGCTGTGGGAGAGAAGTGAAGAGGTTCCCAGATGCAGTGAAAATTACACAAATGTACCTGGATGGTGATTTTGGAGGGGTGTATGTAATGTGTTGAAAGAGAGTTAATGTGCCCAAGGTACTAATACAGCTGTTTATCACCTCTGTCATGGTAACCACAAACATGTCACTCTTAAGAGTTGTGGTTCTTCTTGTCTAATACTTTACTTAAATACAAGTATCAGGGCTAAGCGTGCCCCTAAGCCTTGTTCTGCACTCAGTTGATAAGGGAGCATTTTCAGAGGGCAATTCATGTAGTCTCCCTTGACTCAGATTTTAAGATGTGTTGCATTCATGTTTCTTGATATCTATTTATCCCCATTAGATATCAAAATTGCATTGCAGTCCCTTAGTGACCTGAGACAGCTGGAGTTATATGTGCTGAACCCTGTCCTTAGAATGGATGTAGAAATGCATGCTGACCCATGAGGACTCACAGTTTTGGCTACAGCAACTGGGATATTAATACAATATGGGGTTTGTATTAAATTAATTAATATGCCTATGGATATTAAACTGCATTTCATCAACTTTTATTTTTAGTCTGACACCTATTTTTCTCCTTTATTTTTTAATTTGCAGGAACTGCCTTGGAGCATGAATCAATTCAAAGCACATGAAGAGTGAAGGAAGAGTGGAAGAAATATTTAGAATAATTCCTCCCATACAAAGTTATTGAATTGATTGAGCAAGGACAAATAGTTAAAGGGAGAAGGCTTTTGGAGTATTATAGTGGTATTATATTAAGTAACATGCTTGGAAAATGTGTGATTCATTTCTATTTTCACATAATTAGTTTGTTGCCCTCTTTTGGTGTGTCCCAAATACCCCAAAACCAGGCTGAAAGCCTCACCCAATTTTTGGCTATGAACACCTGAAGGAGGTAAAGGTGAGTTTGTTCACTTTGAGCTTTGAGCTCCTTGAGTAAGTGGCCTTCAAGTGTTTGCCAACACTTTCAAAGCCATCTTTAGGCAGTGATTCATCCATATGCACAATGAAGGCAGATTATTTCCCTTTAGATCAGTAGAGTCCCATAAAGACAGACAAATTTTGGTGGGATTTGTGTCGAATGCTTTGCTGTCTTTGGGCTTTCAAAGCTGACAGTGAAAGCCAACAGTATGCTGCTGTTCTGGAATTCACCATCAAACAAAAAGAGAAATCTTTGTCTACTCCCATAGGTAAAAACACTAAGGTTTTCTCTCTCTATCTCCATCTTTTCAAAGAATGTCTCACTTTTATATTCCTTACCATTTCTCAGCATATCCTAGAGCTCGTGTATGATTCTGTTTTTTCATAATCATTTTAAATGCCTCCAAAGTCATTAATTGCAGTGATTTGAGCCTTGAAGAATTATTTCACTCAGAAACTCCACTAAATCCTTCCTATTAGGGAATAGGGGTTCCACTTCAATGGAAAGAAAGTGAAGTTTCTAGGTGGTGCCACTGTAAAATTATTATAAAAAAACCTCCTAGTCCATTGTTTTCACAAGGGAAATGCTACCCACCTGTCTTGTTCTGGCTGGCCAATCTCATTTATCTCCTGTAAGGAAAATGGTGTTTCATTCAGAAGGAAAATCACTCCTGACACCAAACACTGCATTGGAATTGAGGAGGTAGATCCAGAGCTTCGTATTTCATCTATAAATCTTATTGCTTATGCTGCATGTTAGTTTCTTCCACAACATGGGTTGTAGAGGATTTTGCATCACCTAACACAAAAATGTCATCTCAGCCTTGATCTGGTATACATTGAAAGTTTGACCACATTTTAAAAATTCCTGTATTCTGGGACCTGATGGAATTGGGAATATCTGACAAAAACTACTCCCAGAATTTCTTTGTGGATGGACCTTTCATTACTACCCCTGCAAGGTAAGCTTTGAGGGCAATTATCTATGCTGGTGGGATGTCCCTCTCCCTAACCTGTTGACTGTCCCAGAGTTATGCTGTGTGTTTATGGAGGCTTTCTGCTGCAGATGTGCACAGACAGCCAGGCAGTGCCCATGGCAGGTGAGAGGCAGTCTTGTAGTAGGTGAAATCCCACGTTTGAAATTGCCTGAAGACAGGTGGATCATTTAGACTTTCTCAGGGGAGTGATATTAAATTTCAAGTGTCCTCAGGCTGCCTGGACCTGGCAGGCCTTCAGGTTCACTGTTAATATTGGACACAGACTTTGCCTTCATCACTCCTTTCTACAGCTGGTATCTCTAGCTGCAATGAGCTATTATCTCCTCTCACACTGGGCATATTTGAAGGAAAATGTCTTTTGCCACGTTTTTGTATATGCCTATCTGCAACTACACAGTGTATATTTGTACAGCAAAAGACATTACATGAGTAGATGTCATGAGTCATAACACAGTTAGTCCATCACAATACTATTTTCTCTGAAATTATGTGGGAATGAGACAAATACTATTTTTACACTCTCCTGCAAACAATTTATGCAGTGTAACTCAATAAATTTTTTGCCATGCATCAGTAGGCTGGAAAGCACAAAATATTTACTTTCAATTGGACCCTGTTATTACAGTATTGAGCAAAATGGAGAAATGTGCAAATGAAATTATCTGGTTCCTTCATGCTTTCTTGTTTATAGTAGACAAGGTTATTGCTTCACAGATTTTTGCTGACTAAAATGCCAAAAACTGTCATGATATTTCCAGGAAAATCATTATGTAAAGATTAAAAGACCCGTGAGATAAAAAATACAGAGGGAAAAGCAGTAAAAACTGAAAAGAAAAAGAACCAGAAGGAAATAGAGGATAGAAATGAAGAGGAGCAAGGAGACAAGGAGTTCCATCTCAAGCATAGCTTCACACCAAATGATTCCCATGTTGCCTGCAGGGATTTCACAGCCACCAGAGCATCCAAGGAGGAGCTGCTCCATCCATTGAGCAGCGCACGGGATGTCTCTGAGCCTCAGCAGTGAGAGGCAGGGAGAAAGAGTTGGTTTGTGCTGCTGAGCAAAGGCTGTCCCTGGACTCTGCCTACAACCTTCTTGGCATAAGTGGGCAAAATGCAGCCTTGTGAGTTAGGAACTGCACAAGCAATAGGAGACTGATAGTTCAATATAAAGCTCTCTTTGCATGTTCACCACCATGCGGTGTTTCATCTTGCTCAGCAATAAGACATTTGATCTAGGTAGAAAGTGCCTCTGCCTTCAGTTTCTTGTCACAGGAACTTGACCATGAAGTTTCCTTTTAAAAGAATAGTCTATCTTGGTTTAATATGCATTTGCAGAAAGCTTCTAGATAAACTAGTAATAAAAATATAATATAACTATAAGCAATTCTTTTGTAAATCAGTCCACACTTAGTTGCAGAAAAAGGTAAGAAGTACTTGGTGAAAGTCTTCTGAAGGGGTCTGCAACTTCAGATGAACAATATCAATTTGTGTGGATATTAATGGAGCTTAAACAAATATTTTTAAAAATCCAAGTTTTCAGGCCTTTCCCTGGAGTGAGTGATAATATAAAAGAGCAAATAGGCCTTGGCCACTCTCGTGTTTCAGCAGTCCAACTTCTCCTTCAAAACCATTTTAATTCTGGCTAACTGTTGTGAGTACATCAAGGAAAACTCAACTTGAAACAAAGTCCCTGACCTCCAGTAACACCCTGTTACAGATCGTCTTGCCATTTCCCTACGTGGTCTTGCACAAAAAGGCAACACAATATAGTCTTTCTGGAAGCCTTAGGAAGGTTTCAGCAGCCCTCTGCAGTTGTAAGTATTACTTTTGTATCAGCAGGAAAAAAGCAGAGACACTTAGAAGCAGCTTTTTCATCTGGGCTGCTGTCGATAAATAATATCTCCTTGTTGCTGGTAATAGCATCACTTGTCAAGGAACATTACCATGTCGTTTGTCTTGCTATTTTTGTTTCAGAGTCAGTGGCGGGAAAGCAGAGTAACTTAACAAATGTTCCCTAATCTTTTCCCATTTGGGTATTTCTGATTTTGGGCATGTGCATCAGGTGATCAAAACACAACCTGAATTACAGTCTTGTACTATCCAGAACCTTTCATTGACAAACAAACCAGTCCTTTACTTAGGTGGACATAGCATGAGTGAGATATAACAATCTTTATCAAAAGTGAGAAACTGAACTTGCTTCATATCAAGCCTGATTTGAAAATTTCAGTTTTAAGTCTTTGTACACAATCGATTTGGATGCAAAAATGTATCATCTAAGAGCTGGCTAGAGCACAGTGTTAATAACACCAAGGCCACAGGTTCCATCCCAGTACGGGCCATTCACTTAAGAGCTAGACTCAATGATTCTTGTGGGTCCCTTCCAATCTGGAATATTATCTGAAATTCCTTAATTCTGTGATGGGAATTCACAGGCACAGATCAGCCTAACTGTTGAAGCAGCAGCAGCTCCCTTTCCCAGTGTTGCTCACAACATTGCACTCATTGACAATCATTTTTATCTGTCCTATTGCTACATGGTGGGAGGTAAAGCAGTGAAAATATATATCCACAGGGAAATAAAAGAAAGCAGAATTTTCTCTAAAGAATTCTCTGTAAGTCTGAATCCAATTTAGCTTTCTGGGCATGCCACAGATGGAGTATGTGATTTGCAAATTTCTCAAGCGGGAGCCTATTTGTTAGATATAGACTTTATTTGACTATTTTACCTGCAATTGCATTCACAAACTTGTCTGTATCTTTTAAATGGGGTCTATTTATCAACTCAGGTCTTCCCTGGTGCTTTGGTACCCTTTTATTACCTGCTTTGCACTGCTCTTTGGAGCCTTGCCTGCACTGCCATCATATGCATATGCACCCCTTCCTCACTTGGAACTGAACATGAGATGCTCCACTACATCTGAAAGCAGGTGTTGCCTGTGAGACTTTACATAGTTTTCAGTTTCACTAAATTACTCTGTGATGTGATTTGGTAAACTCACTGCAAATACAAGATGTGTGGCTTTAGGGCTCAGCAGGGAGTTCTTTCCCCACTGTGTTTTCTGCTTAGCTGTGATCTGACAGTGAATGTAATTCTGTTGCTTTTATGGGCTTGTACACTATTATTTCAAAAGATTGTGGGCCACAGAGATGATCTGCTTCTCAAATTAGGTGGATGGTTTTAGAAAAGCCTCTCTGAACTTCAGCCTTTCATACCCCCATGAGCAGCAGTCAGGTGTGAAACATTGCTCTGTATTCACTTGTACTGCTGCCAACAAAGAGGAATTACCAGGAAGTGACCTTGTTCTTCACATGAGACCATGACATTTCAGCATTTCTGTGTACTGATGCTGATTAAAGGTAGGATAGGTGCTCCCTGAAAAGAGCCTGAGGAGGATGTGTTTGCCTGCTGCTGGAATTACCTCTTCTGGAGCTGTCTCAAATGGTACCATAAAAATTCCTTAAAAAATTCAGCATACCGGGACAGAAGGAAGATGATGTTATTGAGCAGGGCAGATTTTCAGAGATGCTCTCAGCAGAGGCAGCAGATCCTGGCATGGCCTTGGAGGGTAACTCTTGGGTGAGGGCTAGAAAAGATGTCTCCAGAAGTGGCTTTTCTCTGTCTAAGTCCGTGGGAGGTCTCGATGCCCAGCATGAATCTTAGGATCTCGGCAGACAACTTAGGATAAAATAAGAGCCGATGTTTCAGGATGGTTCAAAAAGTTGCCAGACATGGTCCTTTTTAATACAAAAATCAATCTTACTTCTTAAACAAATTGCTGACACCATCACCTGCTGTGGACATGCAGAGTTATTCCTGCCCAAGTGCTCTGCTGCCCAGAGATAGCACAACAGTGTTCTCAACTCCCATTATGTTGTCATGAAGCTTGAACAGCATGTAGCATTTCTCCCAAGGTCTCAGTTCACCCAATGTTATGATTATGGGGTCAAATTGTGGTTGCACAATTAACTTTTCCACCTCCAATGTGTGACAAAGAGGAATTATGTGACATGCAATGGATTGCAGAGAACTGCTTACTAACATGTGCTGTGAAGGCAAAGAAGAGAGAAAAATAATCAAACATTCTTTACTCTGAATTTTTTTAAGGATTGTCTCTGCTTTTGAGGGGTTTGGATCACGTCTTGGAGCTGGCAATCTTCTCTGGAGGTCCTGGTGCTTTTTTTCTACTCAGTTCACTGTTATCTGTCATTCTTGTTTCAAGAAATGATCTGCCTGGAGTGTACAGAGATGCAGGTGAGCTGCTCAGTCCAAAAGGAATCCTTTGGGCCATTCTCTTTTTTTCAAAGACATTGCCATATTTGTTCTTCAGATCCTGATTTTCTCATAGTGCTTCTTTCAATTTGATTCAACTATATGAACAAGATGTGAAGGTAGGGTTTCAAAGCTGGGCGTTCACACAGGGAAAGATGCCTTAGCATCACATACCATGGTCTGCAGACCTTGCTGAACCCTCTGACAGGATGCTCACTTGCTTTTTTTCTTCCCACCTGGGTGTGCCCTTTCCCTACATCAATTATTGCTCTTCCACAGTTGTTATTCTGGTATCTGCTGACTCATCTACTACCTCTGGATGGTGGGAAACAGTTTTCTTGTCTTCTACCATGACCTCCTAGTGTTCAGAACTTTTCATCTGATATTAGAAGAAGGAATTTTTTGACAGTTTTACCACAGCCCCATTTCCATCCAGCACTCCCTTGAATACTGGTTTGTCAGATGTTGCTGTTTCATTAAGTCTGGATGATTTACTTTTGATCAAGCACAGCTAATCCTTAAACAGACAAGTATTCATGAGTGGAGTCCTGCACTACATCTGGCAGTGTTATTTTTCCTGCACAACCAGAAAACATAGAAAAGTTTGGAATTTCTCCCTATGAAGATTTTGAACTTTGACCAGAGAAAAGAATCAAAACTTGATGTTTTGTAGAAAACTAATTGTGTCTCTCATCTGTAATGTGGATTTTCTACTCTTTTCACCTTTGTCTGGTACAAAAAGGGGGTCATCAACCCTAATGCTTCAGGTTTCACAGAAATATGTGTTTCTCAAGAATGCTTATTCTGGCATCTCCCAAGGTTATGCATGGTGGGGTTACTGTAAACTTTTCCTGTGTTTCCTTTATTCCACCTGGAAATGTGAGCTGGAGGGTTTGCATCCCTTTGAACTGCCAGTGCTGTGGGTAGGAGTGAGAAGGACAAGGAGTATGGAGTGGGAGCTGCAGCCACAAGGACAGCCTGGCAGAAGGAAGCTTTTGCATCAACCCAGATACTTCTTTGAGGTTGGGATCAGAGATACAAGCCTAAAAGAAAGAGCTTCATAGTAACGGGAATCAAGCCTTCCTGATGTAGTAGCCTAGTACCTACTGTTTAATTTTACATCTGAGTTTTCTGTACGCCTTAGGTAGGCTACGACCAAATGAAAAGGAAGGTTTTACTTTGTGTTGCCTGGCTGGACATGAATGATGAAACCACTAAATCAGGTCTAGGCTGACAGGAGGGATTTCTGTTTTCTTAATGAGCTAATTATATTTTTTCTTCCAAGTCATTTGCATTATTACATGACTAGATGTTCAATACTCTCTAACACATGGCCAGCATTTCACTGTGAGCTGGAAAATGGCCATATTTTCATTGTCCATTTTAATTTGGGAAGCAGACAAATTACAGTTTGGCAAACTAAAGTTATATGCAAATGTTAATAAGCACCTCTGCAGAAAATGAAGATAAACAGAAGCAGAAAATGTCTTGCGCATCCCTTCATATATTTCAGAGCAGCTTTCATTCCTAAAGACTATAGCCATTCACGTAAACAATAGCCAGTATTTATTTAATCTCAGCAGAACAGTTTTGGCAGCAGAAGACTTCTGGTAGAGAAGGCTGCCTTATGGAGACTCATGCACATCCAGAAGAGGTTTGGTACATGCCTTGGCAAGGGTGCAAAGCAGCACTGGTTCCCCACCAGCACCCTTGATGAGGCTGCCTTGATTCAGGGAAGCAGAGAAGAGTCTCTGCTTTGATGTATACAAGTGCCACTTGCCCTTTGGGTTTTTTGATCCTGACCCAGACTGGTTTAAAATAAAGATGTAGTCTTGCTGCTCTTAAATCTGGACGATCTGCACCAGAAAATCTGCACCAAATCTTCCCTGATTGAAAAGTTCAAAACTGCATCTTCTGAGAGGAGCATGGGCTCGTGGTTGCAGCTCTTCTTCTATTAGCCTGAACAACGTTAACATCCCTGTTGTTGGGCTTGTAAACCCTTGTGAGTCAGTCTGGGATATCCTTAGGGGATGACCAGGATGATTCAATGCAGACTCATTAAATATTCTCTAGACTCAACCCTCAGCAGGTCTGGTTTCTAGAACTAGGTTAAATTAGAACCAGCCAAAGCCACTGATGTTAGCAGTGCTAAGCAATGGGAAAACAGGACAAAACAATAACAGCAAAAGCTCTCCTTAGTCTGTGTGTGTGTTAGGGAACCCAACCCCTTCTCTTTGTTAATTTAAAAAAGAACAAATTATACACATACTTCTCTGCAAAGAGAGTTAGGTAATTTAAAAACAGATTCTCCCATTAAATAGACAGATGATTCTTCTATTGCAGCAATAATTTTAATAGGATGAACACACAAAATTCTGCTTGTTCCCTGTGTAATTTCTGAGATCACCATGAGTTGATGTTAAAGGTCATAGCGGGTAATGTGTAGCATTCCAGACACTGCAATAAATTGCCAAGGAGCCTGCAAGTTTTTCTTGGTGGGCCAGTCTAAATTATTAGAGAATTCAGCAACAGAAAGCATCAGGGAATGGCAGGCTTTATTTTTTCATGCAGAGTATTTATGTTTTTTATAATAGCTAATCCATCAGGTTAATTTCATTGCTTAGGCAGGAATGCAGGCAGCAGACTATTTCAGGAGGGCAAGCAGCAGTCCCATAGCACAAGATCTTGTAGACTACATTTTTGCACATAAGCTTTCAATTATTTCCATGCTTTTGCTGGACGTGTGCAAACCCCTTTAGCATGTCTTGCAGCTAATCCAAGCCCAGTGAAACCAAAAGAGAATTGATTGCAGTGAACTTTGGACCATGTTATACATGGTCCTGTTCCTTGTGAAATCAGGGTTAAGAAAACCATCCTGACATGATCTGCCCTTAATATCAAGTCAGGATGAAAATGCCACCTATTGAACCTGTTTCTCCCACATGCATTTTTAAAAAAATCTTCTTTAATCCAGGAGATTTGATAACATGAATTCTTAAAGCAGCAGTATATCAGATATGAAGGGAAGTAGGACTTTGTTTCTACCATTGATAATCAAAGTGTCAGTCTCTGCCAAGCTCCACAGGGTGTTGTTTTACTCCAGTACTGCCTGTATTGGGCAGTTTTCTGCCTGACTCATTGCTGCTGTGTGTGGTGTCATAAGCTGAGAACCAGAAAGCAGATAACTCTTAGCTGAAAGAATTAGTTGCAAAAGAGAACAAACTTTTAGAGTATCTTTATTTGTATGAGCTTCTTGATCCACTTCAATTTCATTCTGATAAAATACGAGAGGTGATATTCTTTATGCACAGATGAATTGTACTTCAGGTGTGTTTTTTTTTGGCTACCATAAACACAATAAGCAGGAAGAGATTGTGAAAGAAAAATAATTCAGTAGACTACCTTCACAAGGAAACACTAAACAGATGAACAACTTCCTTGAATCCGAAGGACATCCAACAGTTCACCACTCACCTTGAATACTGTACCTTTCACCCTAGATACTATGCCACTTAAATCTGCAAATTAACATTTGAGCATTGAAATTAGATGAGTTTTATTAACCACTGACTACCTGGTGCTCTTGCTCTGACCAAGATCTCACTGTCAGGGTGGGTTACTTGCCAGTGTGGAGCAGAGGTGGATGCAGGAAGCAGTACTCTGGCAATGCTGATTAAACTCTCATTGTTGGAAGTTTCAGTGGAAGAGGATCTCAGTGAATCCCATGGCATTCAACACTGGGAAATAAGTCCTGCACCTAGGGAGGAGCAACCCTATTCACCAGAGTAGACTGGGGGCTGACTGGCTGGGCAGAAGCTCAGCAAAAAAGGCATCTGGGGGTCCTGGTGGACATGAGACAGCAGTGTTCTGGGCTGGGCAAATGTCAAGGGAAGTGTGTCTTCCCCTCTGCTGAGCACTGGGGACACACATCCAGAGTACTGGGTTCCATTTCAGGCTTTCCAGTACAGCAAAGACGTGGACCTGCTGGGCTGAGCCAACCAACCAACCATCAGAAGAGATAGTATAAAGAACATGGTGACAAACCCTTCTTAGCAATGCGGAAGACAGGGATACAACAAGACACAACAGAAGCAAGCTGGAACTGGAGAAATTATCATTAGATAATAAAAAATAGGGAAAAATCCTTCATTGCGAGACTGTTCAGAGAAGTACATTGCAAAATCTGAGAGATGTTGCTGAATCTTCAAAATCAGAATTTTTGAAGCTCTGCTGAGCAACATGCTCTCACTAGTTCACCTTTACACAGAGGTCACAGCAGCTGTGCTCTGGAGGCCCCTTTGAGCATCTGTGGATCTGTGGACAATGAACTGCTGAATAAATCTTGTTCAACACTCTGCTGCCCATCTCCTTGTCTTCACATTTTGAAAAGCCTTGGCAGCAGAAGAGGCAAAGGCAGCTGTCATCAGGAGAAGGAACAGCTCCCTCCAAGGGCCAGGCCTGCCATGTGACACTGGCACAAAATTCTGACAGTAGCTGAGGGGAAACTGGGGAGTTAGTAGACTAGAAAAATCATGAGCAAATGCTCAGGATCAGAAGTCATTGTAATGGAAACAGAGAGAAAATCTGCAAACCTTTCCCAAGAAGTTTCTTTTCTAAGTAGTTTCTAAGTTTGAGGTGAATCTACCTTTGGTACTGTGTCTTCATATGCTGCTATGCAGAAAGAGTGGCAGCAAAGAGACCACCACTCATCTATATTCCTGTGTTATTTAGAGGAGCTGAACTCTGCGCAAAGTGATATGGAGGTGTGGAAATGTTTCTGTTTGTATTTACAGCTCTGCTGTAACACAGATGCTTAAAATGGTTTCACTTGGCTAATGATATTTTATATTCGCAACTGAAAGGAAACATTTTGCTATTATATCTTTTACTGACTTTCGCCCAGAGAAGATATAAATTGTTTGAAGATATAAGTGGCTTGTCCCTGGGTAACAGAGAAGTCCTGTTACTATTCCTGGTGTCCTTGCTTTCCTATCTCCTTGTGTCTTTTACTATTCTGGGTCAATACCATAGCAATAAGGAAAATTAGCTGAGAAGCAACAGCCTTAGAAAGGAAAAGCATTTAAAAGTTATCATTTCAAGAAGAGTTTCTTTTAAAATGTTAGTTTGAAATGAGGTACAGTGGTATGAATTGTTGACAAAAAAAAAAAAAAAAGGAAAACATCTTAGAGATGGGAAGATGTCTGCCTCAGCAAGTGTGCCTTACTTTTTTTTTTTCTCAAAATACATCAGTAGTGATTGCTAAAGAATCTGAGAAGTGAATGCAAGCATTGCAAAAGGACATATGGAAGTCAGGAACTGAAATCATATACATGCACATAAAACTGGTGTGAGACAGCAGGTAAGATTCATTTCTGTGCCCTGGAAGGGGCATGAAGTTGTCTCACCTCTAATTATCCAGCATGTTTTTGACTGAGATGTCTCCTTGCTTCAGCTGCACTTGTTAAAAACATTTAAGCACATGCTAAACTCTATGTGTGTGAATAATGCTGTGTTCACTTAACAAAGGCACTAATGACTTAATCTTCTAAAGACTCCTATTAATTCTTAGTACACTTATTTCCTACTACGGCAAGATTTCCTACGGTGACAAGCAAGATTATAACACAGTGGACAAAACTCCCTGGTGCAGAGTATAGGAGGTGGAAAGACTTCTGAAGAAAGCATCTGTCATACTACATCAGTTATCTGAGCCTGTAATATTGAGGCTCAGTTTTACTTTCGTATCACTGACAACAGCTTATAGGTATGTGCCCATGTAGAAAAGATATGGCAATAAATGTCATCACAGGACACCCCATGCAAAATTCTTTTATCTAATTGGAAACATGAAAGGAAAATTATGGGAATGTCACTTCAGCCAGAAAGGTGTTCAGCTCAGAAACCTGCTCAGGAAATTTTTCTTGGTCATGGGGTTGAAAAGAAGACTCTGTCGGCCTCCTGAAATGCCAGGTAATCATCCCTGTTCAAAATAAACTGTTGACTCTAGTGACTGCCCTTTCAGAGATGGTCTATTTTAAGACAGTGTAGTTACACCAGAAGGAGTGATCACTGGAATGACAGCATGCAGTGGAGCAAGGCAAGCCAGGATGAGGGTTGAATCATCTGCAAAGGGATTCCTTTCATGCTCATGTTTTTGAACTGGACTTCACATTAAATCTTGTGAAACCTGGAGATTGGGAAGAAAGAACCGACAGCCAGAGGTTCAACAGTGGCATTTGTGGTGCTGAGATGAGGGTGCCCTCAGGCATGGTCTGGAGCAGATTTAGCCTTCCTATAGAGCTATGTGTGCTTGATTTTTCTGTCTGCTATTGAATATCTGCTTAAGTGCTTTGCTGAACTGGATTCTTAAATGTAAAGCTATATTCTGTCTGCAGGGAGCCCGTGGTGAAATACTGTTTCAGTGGCAGGGAATTGCACCCTGTTTTGTCTCCTGCTTATTAGTGAGCAAGACCTCACTCAGTGCAAGGCCTTACAAATCACTGTAAGTTTGTCCCAGTCTAAGTCCAAAGGGTCAACATGGCTTTTCTGGAGCATGAAGGAGCACTGAAATTCCTTCCTTTAGTGCATTTCTAGTGGTGGTGGATTTTCCCACACCCTCGCAGGACATTTCTGGGACATTTAAGTAAGCATTTTCCAGTTTTGCCTGGGTTCCCTCAGTCATTATTCATTGCTTGGGTCATGTCCCACAATGTAGTATAACTGCTTTCTGCCATTATAATGTAAGTAGGATTTATTATTGTTCCTGAGTACACTGTCACAGCTATTCATGAAATGGAGTAAGTAATACATAAGCCTAAACAATAATAAATGTGATATATCTCTTGACATGTATAACAATATAACTAGAAAAACAATATTTCTTTGTACTTTCACTTTTCAAGGAGGATTCACTTTTTCAAAGAGGATTTGACCGGGTTAAAAGACAAATGATTGTTAGACTTGCATGACCACATAGGAATCAGCACACAGAGCTGCTGTGAGTTTTGCTTTGCTGCATTTTTATGGCTCCTTCCTAAATTATATGGCTCCTTCCCAAACAACACTACGACTCAAGGAGTAAGGTGTAGATTACCTCCTTTATGAAATGCATGAAGAAGTGAGAATTGCAGGTTTGTTGGCATTCTTGGTGATATATAATGATTTATAAATACAAGTATATAGTAAGATCTGGTCTTTGAGAAAAGGTGCTGCCTCTTCAGTCATTCCACAACCACTAAAGTTCCTCAGAGTTGTCTCAATCAATCAGACCTCCATCAACTTGTAAGAGCCATGATTACGAATGGGATTATCCCACCTTTGCAGGGTCTTTCCCCCTGCTGAACACTTACTCTACACAATTATAGAAAGCTGCTAGAAACTAGTCCTTGGCACTGAAGTTAAGGTACAAACCTTGTTTGTTCTAGGGAAATAAAAAATATGTTATTGATATTATAGTATTAATAGTATGGGTTATAATAATATGTAATATATATATATACATAAATATATATATACATTTTATACATTTATCCTTTTTAAACAAACACTAACTGCAGTTATATCTTGCTTCAGTAAATAAAAAATAAACACAGAAAGTACATGAAATAGAGAACTGCAGACAATACCTAAAATCTTTTATGTCCTTTTCAAGAAAATTACAAGGGGTAAGAGCAACACAGTTCAAAATGAAGGATCAAGACTATGGAAATACTCACCTGATCTGTAAACAGACAACCCCCCTTTGAACAAGTCATATTTTCTTTCCTGTATAAATGCTCATAGAACAGTTTTGGTTGGAAAAGACCTTTAAGGTTTTTGAGTCCAATCACTAACCCAGCTCTGCCAAGTCCATCACTAAACCATGTCCCTAAGTGCCACATCTATATGTCTTTAAGTACCTCCAGGGGTAGGGATCAACTACCTTCCTGGGCAGCCTGTTCCAGTGCTTGACATCCCTTTCAGTGAAGAAATTTTTCCTGATATCCAATTTAAACCTACTCTGCAGACTAAGTTAAAACATAAGTTTTTAAGATTTGCTTGGTCTTTTTTAACAAACTGGTGTGAAGCCTGACATTTCTTCTCTAAAAGACAAAGAGAAAATTGGAATTTCAGCTTTAAAAATGGTGTCTGATGAATATCAGTGTGAATTGTGTGGGATTTAACAAACAAGTGGGCAAGCCTCCAGTTTGGCCTGAGCAGAGCTGTGGCAGCTCCCATCCACTGAGAGCCTTGGACCCTTCAGGCTTCTGGGATGGTGCCTTCTGGCAATGATGCCCATGGCCTCAGCTGCTTGTTCTGCCATCTTGATTGCCAAATTTTCTATTCTGGACATTTTTATTGATGGTATAATCCCTAGATTTCTTGCTATTGTCCTATTTTTGCAGTGCTCCTGTTGCCTTGATTGTTCTACCTGACTGTTGTCCTTCTGCTGCCTTTCACATCAGCTGCCCCCACCAGTCAGAAACGTGGGAAGTCACAGACAGCTGAAGTGATGGGGACCTCTGCCCCAAACATGGCTCATTTGGAAAGCCAAAAGAGGGTGTGTGAACCTTTTTCAGGACTAAATGTGGCTGCAGCAATGTGTAGGGGGGATGCACAGGCCCTGTCATGCACCCAGACAGCCCTGGACTGCCCTGGGAAGGTTGCTGCCTTTGCCTTCTCCTCCTGCTACAGTAAACCACCTCCTACAAAACAGCAGTTCTCTTGGTATCTTCTTATTAAAAAAAAAAAAAAACAGGTAATGGGAGCTGCCAGGTATGGAGGAACAGGAGGCCTCTATGTCTGTTCTTCATAATTTAACAGTACTGTAGCAAATAAATGCCCTCCTTGCAAAGGAGACCCTCTGAGTCCAAAATGCTATCTGACTCCTCAGACTGACCTCGGGCATCACCTGGCTACCAGAGTTGATTATAAGGGTGACATCTTTTTTTATTTCTTATAATAAAAGATCTGTACAGACAGATCTGCCTTTATCTTTTGTTTATATTTGCTTTTCTCTGCCTAGTCTGGCCTTGAATCCCCTTCTAAAATGTATATAAAGAAAGTCTGTGTTATTAGTTCAGTAACATTCTTCAGAGGATTCCAATCCAGCCTGATAATTTTCATAATATACATAGCCAACAGATGTGCTTCATTTATATACAGAGCCTGAATTCAACAGTGATCTTTATGTGGGAAACCTTTTCTAGCTATTAGTTTTCAGTATGTCTAGTATCTGCAGTTGATGTTCGTGTCACAGTTCAGTAATATTTTCAGAAATATTTCCATGTGAAAACTTTGTCTGGATGAAAGGAGAGTCAAACCAGTTGTCTGATCCATTTTTCCTTCTAACTGTTGTGTTGGCATGACTGAAACCTTGTGGTCCTGGGTCCTGGGTCCTGCTGCCTGTGAACAGATGCAGGAGGAGCTGGATTCACTTGGCAGGTGGAATCCAGAGCCGTTAGACCCACAGACTGCATATTTTAGGCCCACAATGAGTGATCTTCAGATAGCACAGCATTGTATTTCCATTTTGGATTTCAAAGTTCTTCTTAGCTGTCACGTTTGGGAACATAATCCCAAATAAGAGCAGGAATGATCCATTACTGGAAAAGTTGGCTTAAACAGATATGCAGGCAATTTAACTGTCCTTGACCTTTTTTAAAATGCATGGCAAAACTTTCACTTCCCTCCCACCAGCCATTTCTGGCTGGTTTTGTTTATTTGCCTTTGTAGACTAGGAATTATCTGGGGCAATGTCTGCGCTGTGTTTGGTCCCTGCCTGTCAAGACACAAATTGTTGTGAGTCAAATGATGTCTTCATTTGCATTCGTGCTTTGCTGTGCTCTCAGCAGCTTTGCTGAGTGGAATGGAAGCAGGTTGTAACTCCAGAGACTACAGATCTCTGTGAATGTTTGAATACCTTATAAGTCTGTGACTTTTGTCCAGTAATAAACTATCTTGAGCACATAAAGTTAGAAGAGAAATTAAAGACCCTAGTAATATATAGAGGGTACCACTGATCCAGGTAGGCACTGAGTGTTTGGCACTTAAACCCCTCTGGAGCTTTGGATCTTTGTGGCCTACACCCATTTCCCCAAGGGAGATTGGCTCAAGTGTCATTGTTTTATGGGAAGTTAAAGGCAAGTACAGCTCTCTAAGGTCCTCAGTGAAACAAGGTGGATGTGTCCTATCAAACTAGAATGAAGATGGGATGGTAATAAGGAAACTTTCATAAAAAAAAAGTCTGCAAAACATGAAACTCAATAGGAGCAACTCCAGAGAGATGAACTTATGGTAACTGCTCACAGAGAGGCTGGGTTGTGCCTTGCAGCAACTAGCACGTCTCCTCTTCTGTTCACTGCCTTCTGCACTTGACAGACAGGCAGCTGAAGAAAACAGCTCCCATCCAAGTGCAGGGTCATTTGTCCCTCTGGTTCTGTGAAATTCAAATTCCTCAGACACAAATCTCTTTCTGCTGTAAATGACAGTGAGCCCAGGTTACAGTGACAGTTCAAGAGAGGAATATCTCACATCCCATAGAGGGAAATACAGACATATTTCCATGCTGTGGGGAATCTGTGCCTGGTTTTGCTCAGAGTTTGCTGCCTTGTTTTGTTCATAAAATGTGGATTATTTCAGGCCCCTCTGATCTGGCTTGAATTCATGCCTATCCAGACTGTAAAACTTCAGGAACCTTGCCTATTCTTTTGCCTGTTCTCACAGCTTGTTTAGTAAATATACTGCTTGTCCCCAGAAAATTTGTTTTTCTTATACATCATTATGTAGGCGTTTCCCTAATCAGTTTCATCTTTTTCTTTCAAATCTTATTTTACTGCAGACTGAGATTCTTTAGATCATACAGATTTGCAGTGACCACTCTGGAAGTGGGACAGCACTGGAACAACGAATGGAAATGAAGGATACCTGCCGCCTCCCTAAGCTACACTTTGGCAGCTCCCATTGAAATGACATAGGGTGCAGACCCTTCTTGTCACCATCATTGCTGCCAGCACTCCTGGCCCTATGCAGAGCATGGAAGAGTTCCCACTGACAGCTGTGAAAAGCATGGCAGATAATTTCTGTGCATGTCATCTTGCGGTTTTTTTATGTGAACTTGTCTGATGTAGCATCCTGGGATGAAATCCCACAACATCCTCTCTGCCTGCTACGGATGCTTTAGAGTAGCTGCCTATTTGGGCAGTCACTTTCTACCTCTGCTGGGAAGTGGGGTGTGCAGGAGAAGGGAGTTAACAAGATGAAATGCTTCCAGCCCCCTGGCAGCTCACATTTTCATGAGAGAGGAATGTGGCTGCCTTTCAGTGCATCCCAGCCATTTGCAGCCAGTGCATTAGCCACTTGGAGTAGCTCTCATTCAGTTGTGCTGTGATGGGGAGGCGGTGAGAAGCAGAGGAAAAGCAGTGGCTACTCAGTCTTGAAAGACAGGCTCAGCTACAACCAAGCAGTTTCAGAAGCCAGTCAGGTGGGAAACACTCACAAGGCATGGAAGAGGGTGTGCAGGCATCTGCCTGTGCCTGAGCAAAAGCATGCTAAGGTGCCACTGGGGCTGCAGGAATATGCAGTTCTTCACCCTCCAGGGAAGATCCTTCTGCACTGAACACGGGATGTTATGAATGGCTGGACTGCAGATGCACATGTGCCATGGACACAACAGTATGAACAAACTAAAACTGTCTTATCTTTGATGGGACTTGAGACAGTGTGGGACACCCCGACCTGGGCACCCTGAAGCTGATGGAGACAGGAATGCTGCCCTTGAGCCACCTTTCTGGCATGGACAAGTAAGGACTGATCTCCCTTCAGCAGAGAGGTAGTGGGAGCCTTGCAACATGCACTGAAAAAAATGGATCAGTTTTATTGTTCCCAACACAAACATTCTTTTGAAAGTGCTCCTGCACATTCACAGCATGGCAAAGCTGGAAGTGAAGCAAGTGCTAAATCAAATTCATTACTTTTCTCACAAAACCATGAGAAAAGGCACAGCTATACTGAAAAAAGCAACACCATCAGCCCCCGTAGATGTGAAAGGCTGATTTACACCCCATCTCACACTTATGTGGCCTCAGCACCAGCACTGGAGTTGCATAAGCAGTATTTGACCACTGTTTGGTAGTTTATTAGTTATGGAAATAATTAATAGTAATTCTTTGACAATTTATCAAGAGAATTATGGTAAGGAAGACAAGAACATGAGTCAAGGTGTATTTAAAAATAAAAGGTTGTGCTGTGTATTTAAAAATAAAAGGTTGTGCTACTGGCTTCTCTAACAAGTTAGTGGAAAAATTGCCTCTGTCTATGGAGACTTTTTTTTTGCATTTACCAGACATTTGGTATTTGAGACTCCTGCAGGTGGCTTTTAAAAAGCTGAATTAGACATGACAAGTTTCAGAGTTAATAATTTCTGTTACTTATTTGAAACACAATCTGGTACTTGCAGAATAATTAATGATATTATTATGATTCTAGCATGGTGGCTTTGAAGAGTCTTTAACAAAGTCTATCACTTGAGTATGTTAGGAAAGATAATATTATCTGTCCCCATGAAACAAATGCTTTGGCTGTGCTTTTCATAATCCATTCATAAACCCTCCCTGTTTTAGGATATGTTTTCAAGGAATCTGCCAGGGTGAAGCCGAAAAAAACACTTCTAGAAACAGGAATTTGAGACGTTTTAACAGATCTAAGATGAACTTGTTTTACTATCCATTGCAGGTGAACAAACACCCTATCAACACTTCTTACCCGAAGTGTGAAATTCACAGTAATAAATCTCAGATTGTGTCCAACAGCGATGCAATATTTCCATGAGGCTGTTCTATCCATAGTAAATAGGTAACTATGGAGACTGATGAGCATTTAGCTGCAATCAAGAAAGAAAGAGTGGGGAAATCAAAGTTTTCTTTTCTCATTTGCATGCTTAGGATATGCTTATATGTGCTGATTTTTAACAGCTGTCTGAATCATTGGAAGTGTGCACCCAAGCCAGGTCTAAAATCCTCAAATCCCACCTTAGGGAATTTCAGGGAAAGAAATTAAAGTCACTGTAATGCTAAAATCTCCACTAACTTGATCCAGAGAGAGACCTTAGAAGAAAGAAACTCTTCTTGAATACATATATATTTCATGCTCATTGTTTTCCAGTCTATATGGGAAAGGCAAAATATATGGCTTGCGAGCTTAACACCTGCTGCAGCACTGCAGAGCAAGATGCAGAGGCTGAGGAAAACAGCACGTGGGGGGCTTTCATCACTTGATGCTGATGGCCCTCCTTGCTCAGAGGCGTGAGCTGGGGAAATTGTCAGGGAGCATATTTACCTTTGTACTCCTGAGTTGTTTCACACTCGGTGGGAGCTCTGAACATGTGCTGTATCCATAGAGCCCCACTGATGTCAGTGGGGTAAATGTACAGAAATCAGCCTCACTAACATTATCCCTTTTGTACTGCTGTCATTAGCTGAGAACAAAAGCTCAAACAGAGAGATCCTAAGCTGTCGAGTGTGATCACGGCAGCTAAAAACTAAACAGGTGAATTTCACAGCATCTAAAAAGTCACCTGCTGAGCAACAGGGAGGCAGAGATTTGCAGCAGGCTGCTGTGAGTTGTGTGTGAAGTGGGGAGGTTGGCATGCTCACCCCATGGGTATGTGCTGGTGGGTGCTCCAGTGAGGTCTCCGTGTTACTTCTGGGGATAAAAAACTAGCCATGCTTAGCCATGAGAATTAACCTGAAAGGGATTCAAGGGGAACAGAGCTTAAAAAAATCCTGAAAGAGGGCAGAGATCAAGTGATGGGTTCCTACAAGCCAGTGGGATGCGTGAATACACCTAATCTTCTATCTAAAGCTGACTATAACCTCTTCCTTCTGCTGTGACCCCTGCTCCTTCAGGTGAACACAAATATGAAGACAGCAGGTGATTACTATGGACCACCTCACTCCAGGTAGGCATTTTGCCTGTAGAAAATGTGCCTCTGAAACTTTGTGTCTTATTTTACATCTCAGTGAGCTCCATAATTGCAGCAGATTAGTGGAAGGTGTTTCACTGGAAATTACTCACTCTGTTAACACTCAAGTGCTCTTAACAGTTATTTTTCTGGAAGCTCACCCCTCTAAACGCACAAGTCTGAGCTAGTATTCCTGCTCTGGCTTTCCCGCTCCTTTGTAGCTGATGGGAAAAACTGGAGCCTATATGGATGATTCACTGCTGTACAGAGCACATTGACCTGGGACAAACCAATTTCCATTTCTCACTGCTGACATTTGAGTCAACAGATGCAAGAATTTCAATTGCAAGCATGCACAGTCTGTCAGAAGACTCCCCCTTTGGACCCACTCAGATCTCATTTCTAAGGCTGTGTTTAACCTGTCTGCAGCCTCAGGCTGTTTCCATGTTCATTTACACAGTAGGAGAAGATGAGAAAATAAGTCACAAGGTAAATTCTATAGTTTTCTACATGAAATTCTCCTCATTATCAGGATCTGTTCCTCGACCAGAAAAATTGTTAGTGAAGTCCTTTCCACTTGCATAATTTAACACAAATTCTCACTCCAGAGTTTTTGCAGCAGGTACTTTTCATTAATAACACATATACAGCCTCAGCATTATTAGGATGGCATCTAGCTAGAGGTCGTCCCAAATTCTTTCTTTCATGAAACAGTTCTCCTTGGTGGAAGCTCATTCTGCCCACCTGTGTGCCTCTAGCATTAAATTTTTAATGGCTTCAACTATTCTTTCCTTAAGTAGTACAGATACAAGGATTAATCTTGGATCCTAGCTCCTATAATTTCTTGTATATGTATTTCAATAGATAAGTGCTATTTATATATATATATATATATATATATATATACCTACATACATTAGATATACACATATATATATATATATAATAATTTCAGTATGTGTATATAAGTGTAAGATTCAGCTGAATGTTCACAAGTCCAGTCAGCCTGATGGGATTAATCCCAGATACTGAGGGACTTAATGAATATTATGTCAGGACTGCTGTCAACCATCTGCCAAAGGTATTGGGAGTCTGGGAAGGTCCCTGCTGACTCAAAGTTCGACAGCGTTATTCCAGTTTGCAAGGAAAGACCTAGGAAACTACAGACCTACTAGTCTAACCTTCTCGGGTTTTAAAAAATATTTTTTATGGTGTTTCCACAATGTACCGAGAAACATGAGAATGTAAAAGTCTTTTTCCTCTAGCCAGAGGCTGAAGAACTGGTCGTGAGCTGTCTCTTCTGTTATTTTCATGGTTGTTTATTCTTTCTTATCTCCACATTCTTTCCCTGACAAGCAGAGATCTGTTCTGCAGGTCAGTCCAGGCACAAATTCCCCCTTCCTCAGGGTGGTGTGTACTTTTTATACTAGAACCCACGTAAACAGTATTTACAATAATTTTCCAATACTTATTATTCATGTTAGAAAGTCAGACTCTACTCTAAACCAATTAGAACATGCCACCATCACTGCACAAGATGGAGCAGATGAAGAAGAAGGAAGAAGCCCAAAGCCATGTGGAACCTCCATTTTGTCTTCTTTTGCTTACCAGTCTAAAGCCCCCATAAATCTAAATTTCTCACCCTGTGATAATCTACTCACTATGCTACTATCTAATACACATTCTTGAAAGCTCTGTTTCATCCTAGAGCCTAAAAAAGCCCTTTCCATGAACAAAGGTTAAAAACATTGTTTGCCAAAGGTTTTAAAATCTCTTAAACATGCAAATAAATATTTCTCAGAAATTCTGATTCCAACATAGCCTCAGTTCCAGGAAAAAATATGAAGAAGATCATATTGAGTGCTACTGAAAGGCATTGAAAGAACAATGCAATATCAGGCAAATCAGGCAGATTCAACACAGTTTCACAAAGGGAAAGCTGTTTTACTGATTAGATAACTGCAATAAGGAAACCCAGCTAGCAGATGAAGGGAAGGCAGTCAGTGTAGTTTTTCTGGATTTTTAGTAAGGTTTTTGATAGTGTCCCTCACAGCATCCTTTAGGACAAGTTGTTCAGCTGTGGGATGAGTGGATTCACAGTGTGCTGGGTGAATTCTAGGGCTTAAATAGTTGTAGTGAATGAGGTTTCATCTGGTGACAGTCACCAGTGCTGTTCCTTGGGATTCAGCTCCTGGAGTAGTCCAGTTTAATGTACTTATCAACAAACAGGATGCAGGAATTGAATGTACCATTAACAATTTTGTTGATGATACCAAACTGGGAGGTGTTATTTGCTCTCTTGACAGGCAAGATGGTTCAAACCTTCATCAGGGATGTTCAAACCTGACATTAGAAAGTTCTTTCCAAGAGTGTGGTCAAACACTGGAACACATATCTTATTGTGGTGATTGATGCCCCAAGCCTGTCAGTGTTTAAGATGCATTTGGATAATGCCCTTAATAACATGATTTAACTTTTGGTCAGCCCTGAAGTGGCTGAACAGTTGGATTAGAGAATTGATTGTTGCTGATTCCTTTTACTGACCTATTCTATTCTATTCTATTCTATTCTATTCTATTCTATTCTATTCT